>JAOUZG010025328.1:3845-15481 GCA_026289955.1 Argiope argentata
TATATATATATATATATATATATATATATATATAATAAATATAACTTATATATAGACAATATTGTTTATAAAAATAGATTTTTAGATAATACAGAATACAAAAAAAAAAACCCTTTTAGGCTAAATATATTGAATTTGTTTATAGAGTTCTTCAAATCCTATAATAAATAGGTACTTTCCCATTAATCAGGCACAAGCAAAAATATTGCCAAATAAGGTAGAATTGTGTCAAATTTCTTACAGCGATTTTACAGTGAAAAATCAGCAAATAATGTAGAATTCTGCCAACTTTCCCCGACGATTTTTTGCTTGCATCCAGTTAACGGGAAAGTACCAAAAAATATTTATCCTTGGTTATGTAGCTAAGGTTATAATATATATATGTATGTATAATCAATTAAAAAGGATGGTTTTTAAAATAATCACTAACAATAGCTAATTTCCTCTATAAACTCTTAATATTTGTAGTATTAGTACAACAAATTTTGTTCAAAGTGTTGAATTATATATAAAAAAATTCTTTGTTTTAGTAATTAAATTAAGTAAAGTTTTAAGCATTAATCTTGCATTACTTGCCCTTTATTTTATCAGACTTAAATCACTATATTAAAATAATTGTTTCTATTAATTAGGCAGCAGTGAAAAATCATCAAAATAATGTAGAATTCTGCCAAATTTCTTACAAACATAATTTTTTTGTGGATTTCTAATTAAATGATTATTTAATTTTTCTGCTATGAAAATTTGATGGTACTCTTTCTTATTTTTATATAAAGGAGTGAGATTTGGTTATATTCAGCCCAGATGTTTCAGATGAAATGTGAAACATACTTACATAGTCAAAATGACTAATATTTATATTAAAATATTTAATTTAAAGAATATTAACATGATTTTCATAATTTCCTTGACAAATACTACATCTAAAACTAAAATAGTTATAAACATTATCATCATAATCTTATACTTGATCCATTTTCCAGCTGAAACCAAATCACATGATATCCCATTTAAATACAATCATAACTTGAACGATATTTAGCATCCAATTACAAACTGTCTAACATGTCTCCATCTTTTTCTAATATAAACAATTTATTTGATTTAAATATTGCAAAGCATTTTTCTTCCATTACATGAGAAGATAAAACTATATATTATTTGGAGTAAAAAATAATAAGGAGAAAATTTAATAACAACTAGCACAATATTTCAGTACATTGGATATATTAATGAATTCATTTCTTAGCTTTCAACAACGTAAGAAAGCATATATTATAGGTTTATAGAAACAGTGAAATTTTAAATTTCCTTGTAAAAATGAGAAATTTTGTAACAAATACAGTACAAAAATATTTTTAAAATTTTTTTCAAGATTCGGAAAAAAATTAAACTAGGAAATGGTATTATTAAAATGTTATAATTTGTGTACAGTAATATTTTTGGGGATTGTTGCAAAAAAATGATAAAATCTTGAAAACATATAATCTTGTTCACAGAACATTTAAGTGATACATACAAAACAAAAATTTAATTACCGAAAAATTAAAAAAAAACTGCTCTATATAATGGCAACACAATAGATAACACTTCTTTGAGACTCATAATTTATAAAGATATAGGAATCTACATATAAAATTTAAAAGTACAATATTTTTTTTTATTTTTAAACTATTTTGTTGTGGAATTTTTTTTTACCAAGACCTTTTAAGAAAATTAAGCAATATACATGAAGAAATGAAAGATAATGCTAATTACATTTTTTCTCAAACGTATTGTTGGCCATGTAAAATATAAATGTAATGTGCTAATCATTTCAATACTGGAATCTATATGAGAAATACAATGAGCTAACTGCAATAATCAGTGTGCAATTAGATTTCAGATTATGTAAATAATTATGTTTCCATGCAAATGGTACTTTATGTGCCTTGATTCCAAAAACAAGGTTAAAGGATACAGTAAAAAAAAAAGCAAGCGAATGCAACAATAGACTTTAAACATCTGTTACAATGCAAAAAATAAAAATCATTTATTGAAGAAACTATAAATATCAAGTGAAGTATATGAAATTTAATAGAAACTGCACACAACCAATTAGTCCTCTTTATTTATAATAAAATTGAATGTGTGCATGTTGGCACTCTACAGGCCATATTGTCTGATATAGAGCTATCAATTTGGCATATACATATATTTGGAAGGTAGAAATGTACACCTCCAGATATTTTTTTAAAACATTAATTAATTAAAAAATTTTAGCATCTTTTAACAATAACAAGCAAAAATGTTGTTGTAAAAAATGTTTTTTACATCGTTCTGAAGCTCAAAAAATAATCTTTTCAATTATACCAATATTTTAACATATGAAATAAGGGTAAGAGTTCAGTTTAATGTGCCCCTTGATGCAAGGATGCCAAGTTGCCCAAAAAGATAGCAGATAAAGTAAACAAACACTTCTGTGGAATAGTTATGGTTACCCTTTTTCGAAATATAATTACGATTTTTTACTAGTTATTGTTTTTTTCAGATCAGCTGTGTGCAGAGCAAAAGTCAGAGCAAGTGATATCTTTGACATCTGTAGAAGGTACCAGACAGAATATTTTAACTTAAAAAAAACATCCTTCATCTTCACTAACAGTGAGAGCGGGAAAATAGTAGCTTCGCTGGCACATTGAGCATAAGAACAGTGTGGATATAGTCCATCTCCCCATTGTTGGCACTCGGCGGTAGAGTCGAAAACATCGAATTAGCAGGAAATGGGGAGGGAAAAAAACGAAGCTACTAAACAAGGTTTCCATAGTTGGCGTATTATCGTGGAATTTTATCTCTAACAAACAGTGAAATTTTTTTTTCTGAGCTTGTTGGATACAATATTTAAAATAAGAAGTTGTGGTGAATGAAATAATATTGCAGTTTATGGCTGAATAAATCATTTATCATATGATTAAATTAAATTGAATTAATTATCATATGATTAAATTAATTTGCCATAACTAGTATGAATCAAGGTAGTTTGTATTTACATATACAGTTTCAAACTTTATACAGATCCTCAGGGGACTTAGAGAGAAGGAAGGGATGTAGGGGGACATCACTCCCTTTTTATTTGTTTTCAAATCGACAATATTTGAAGGGAATTCGAACACAATATTTTATTCTGCATATCGATAACATTTGGATAAATGCGAATACATCGTTAGAAAATAGTCCGTAAAATACTCAAGTACTTCTCTCTGAAAAGTATTTTTTTTTAAACGAAATATGTGTTGCAAATTTATTGAAATAATTTAATTGAAAGTAAAAGGCTGTTGCTTCTCTAATGTTTGACTGAATTTAGATAGTTTTATTGAGTGTCAGTGCGAGTACTCTAATGTTTAACACATAAATGTCATTTCTATTATCTTTAAACTATACAAATTTTGTATTGGTATAGGCTTAAACTAATACATCAAAATAAGAAAAATTGGATAAATTTTCGATTACTAAATGGCGGCTAGATAATAATACAAATAATAAGCTACACTGATTCAATGCAAATTTCAAATACAATGAAATGTTAATCCCGAAATTAAGAAAGAAGATTGCATAATATTTGGGAAATGTTTACTTATTATTTATTGTCATGTCATTAAAAAATTTCAATGCTATAACTTAGAGATTGTAAAAATTACTTGAATATTTCTGGCTTTCTTAAATTTTTCAAACATTTAATTTACATATTTAACTAATTAAATCAGATTAATTGGTAATTCGATTTTTCACTTTATCCTTTTAAAATTATGTCAAAATATTGCCTATGGTTAGAATATATATTGGTTTTTCGATAAATAAATTAAACTTTATTCCTAAATTGCTTTTATTATTTCAATATATCCAATCTCTGAACCCTTAATTATCACAACACAATATTTTAAAAAGTGCTAAATTCACTCAAATGTTTGAAGAACACTTTACAAACAGTTGGCAAGAACAAATCTTTAACACTTCAAAATGCAATTTCTCCCCAATTCCAAAGCTTTTTTTTTCTCTCTCTCTCTCTAAACCTCCAAATTTTCGTATTTCTAGGAATAGTAATAAATTTAGAATTGTTATCGATCTGCAAATTTAATGTTAAGATCACATACTGAAATTCACACATCCAGATCAAAGGTTAGAGAAAAAAATCTTTATTTCCTTACATAATTAACTTCAATATTATTTAAAAAGTTTCATATTAGTTAGGTGAAATTTCATGTTATTACGCAGAGGCTTTCAGAGCAAATTGTTTCTTTTCAGAGATATTTTTTGCCTTCATTTAATCAAATAAATAAATAAATTCATAATTTGAATATTAACAATCTGAAATATTGAGGTTCAAAGTTATTTAGATGTCATAAGAAGTGTTAATGCAGAAAGTTATATATTCTGAAAAAATCAGGATATAAATCATGCAGGAAAAAAAGCTCCACAAAGCTGATGAATGTCCAATTTTATTGCAAAAAGTATTCAAAGCATGTAACACTAATACTAATATTAAAAACTAACATTAATGCATGAGTTATGAATTGAACATACACTGACGTCCAAAAATTAAAGATATTGATATTAGGAAAAGAGAGAGTCAGAAGCAAAAGAAATGTGATAGATTTGTAAAGCCTATTTATTAAACAAAAGGTAAAGAGCAAAAAAGCTGCTATATGTTTGATATCATTAATAAAAATTGCGATTATTTTGAGTTTGTAAAGAAGGCACTTCAGTTCTGGCATAAAATTCACTGACAGTTTGTCTAATAACACACAAGTTAAAATCATCCTAACTGGTTGAAGAACAAATCAACTTTCCGATGTGTCTTCGTTTTGAAGGTGACTTTACATAGCTAGTATTTTTTTTCTTCCCACTTGATAGTTTAAGTCAAAACACCACTCATTCTTGCAGCTATTTTAATCGGTTCAGAAAGTGGAATACTTAATTGGTTTTGAGAACATTCATTTTCAAAATGTCTCAAAGCATTTAAAACTATTTTCCTTTCTTTGGTAATGATATGATTCCCAGGCATTATAGAAATGATGTTTATGTGGATGTAAATATAAGAAATTGGGAAAGCAACAATGAATGCAAGCACTAAGTCATAAACTAACAATGACGATACCCGTAGAAAACGTCTTTCGCTAACGCATGACTATAGCAACTCTGGCCTATCTTATTTTCAACTGGTTTTAAAGAGGACTTGCCCGAAGACGAACGCCAACAATCATGAGGTGAACTATAACAGAAACAGTACATAATCAAAAAATGAGAAAGTAAGGAGGAAGAAGCAATCAAACTATTTTCCATTAAAAATTTCAAACAAGCACCTTTTCCTAACTTCATTGACTTGTAAAAAATTATATATTCCACTCGCATCCTTTTTGCAGGTTCGGAATATTGTCTTCCATTCCATTTACCAGACATCCATTCTTGCACAATTACCAACATAACAAATTATCAAGGAAATCAACTGTTAGGGCAAGAAAAAAAAATTACCAGAACTGTGAAGGATTCCATTGCATCTGACCTTTAAAGTAAGAATGCAGACGATTTTGTAAAATGTGAATTTAGACGATTTTTTCAAGCACATATTGACAATTAAAAATCGGAAAAGAATAAAGCTTTTTTGTTCAGGTTCATATTAAAAATAAAATTGCAGAGTCTTAATAGTTGTAAAAAAACCTTTTAATTATAATAAAAAACAAACTAAAAATCCAAAATTAATTTTTTAAATTGATTTTAATTTAAGATTTTTCATTAAATAGTCATAATTCATGTTCAATTCAACTCAATTCAATTGTTAGAAGTAGTAAACAAAACAACATTATGGTTGCTAGAAGTATGTTACATTGGGTTGCCATATTGATGACAAATTCGGGAGGCACACTAATCTTCACTTGACTGTCCAAAAATAATGATATTGAAAGCCTTATAATTTAGTTAAGCTTGATCTCAGAAATTTAAAAAAAGTTAAGTTGCCAAGATAATTTTTCTGAATATGATTTATAGGATCGAAGGTCTGTATAAAACTTAAATTTGCTAATTGTTTTTAAAAGTAAAATGAAATTTGGCAAATCTGAGAAGTTTCCCCATTGAAATACTGCATAAATCTTTTTTTAAAAAAATCTATGGTACGCATGATCATAATGCTGAAAAATTCGATTTTCTACAGCCATAATCTTAAAAAATATGGCAACAGGAAAAACATTTTTCTCATTACTGAAGTTTCATCTATTCCATTTTAAATTTCAATTTTTCAGTAGCTGACAGAAAATTAGAGATGTATATAATATAATGAAAACACACACACATTATATTGGTTCTATAATAATATGAGTGTGTATATTGGTTTTATAATAATATTATGGGATTGACATTTGTAGCCTGAAAATATTTTGCTGAAGAAGCTATTAATGAGACCAAGATAAAATTATTATTAAAAAAATCATGTAAGTGAGTATTAATCCTGTTGAACCAGTTGAAAATCAAAGGTGGCAAATAAATAAGATTCTTAGAAAATAAATTTACAATTCAAACATAAATTAAATTGTCAATTTTCATATTTTATTATAAAGCTTAAGGTAGTTTTCTTTAAATACAAATAAGCTCATCAAATATATTATATTTACAATTTGATATTATGTAAATGCAGACTTCTTAATCACTCCTGACCAAAATATATAAACTGCATGACAGTAATTAATCACCAAAGATATTATGTTTACTTTAACCAGCGATTAATTGCCAAGGATATCATTTTAGTCTACAGACTATGTTTGCCACTGGCATGCCTTTAAGCCCATAGTTCACCAATGGCATACAGTTAAATACAGAAGTATCAAATATATTTGTCACAGTGAAAAACATATTTAGATTTTGTCCAAATTGACATCTACATATTAGAGTCAAAATATAAGATGACTGCAATATTTACTTTGGAAACTGACTTAAGTAGATAATATGGTTACAGATAATAGTTTTAGAATACTAAAGCCCAAGTTAAAAATTTGTTATGCTTTAAATAACTTATTACAGAATTTAAGTACTTTCCTTCTTTTTTACAACAAAAATTGAAAATGACTGGTTCACCACTACTATCTGGTGCTGTTGTCATTTAGATTGCCCAAAGATTAGTTAAACATGATTTAACATCATACCCATTAATATTCTTCAAATAAAATGATGGTGGGGTACTGTTACTCAAAAATTCTGGGCAAGAGATGGAAGAAATAAAGAATGACTTTGTACAATTCAGTTTTAATGACAGCTCTAAAAAAAAACACTAAGAAAAAATTTCTTGAAATTTTTTTTAAAACCTCATAAATGCATATACACACAAATTTACAAGAAACGCAAAGTTAAGTGGGCATGAGTTACATATAATTTTTCAAATTAGTGATATTTTTTTAACTGACAAATACCATTAACTTATTCGGTGTAAGCGAAAAATCACCAAAGAAATTTGGCGATTTTTGTTTGCGTCCGGCTAACGGAAAAGTACCACTTTTTCAAATTACATATGCTTAACAATTAATACTGAAATCATTAGAAAGAAAAAAAAAACTGGTTAAAGTGGTCATTAGTGTGTCCCCCGAGTTTGCCGCCAATATGGCAACCCAAAACAACGCTCTTGTAGTAACCCTAATGATGACCCCTTTTTAAAATGATATTCTTTTAAAACAATTTTAATACAAAACATAACTGTATTGAACAAAGTAAATTTCTGCATTTGTTTTACATTCAAAAGTATTTCAAAAGTGCATACTGTAAATATCCCAATGCTGTTGGATTAGTTTTTTGATCCAACCATTCAAAGTTGTCACAAAGTGCACGCTTTTTTGTTTAATTCTGGCAGTTATTATTTTATATATATTTTAAATTTTGTGATATTCGTGTTTTTGACTTGTTAACCCAGCACAAGCTAAGAATTTATTCAGGAGCATAAGTCGGAAAATAAGCCTCCTTCCTCTCTCTGCATACTGTAATTAATTACAAAATAGTAATATACATTTATGGTTTCAATGGAAAAAAATATCAATTCTTTCCCTTTAAGTTTAATTAACTAGGTCATTAACTGTATTATTAATGTTGAAAGAACTGACAGTAATTTCAGAGAAGAAATCTAACACTTAAATAACATCAAATTTTGTAAGCAACTAGATATACGATATCTGAATATCCCATGTCATTATAATATATAAAATAACCATTGCAAATATAACCAAATGATTATCTAAAATGATAGTTTCACAATTAATTCTTTTATAATTCACTTCTGTGCGATCCTACTTTTTAAAACGATATGGAGTTAATATGATTGAGTTTAGTACAGGACCACATTCTTCGATTAATGAATAGGGGAGGGAAATTCTTATTCTATATTTTTAAAATGATTCGTAATAAAATTGAAAATATTTGTATAATATGTTCATGATAATATAATTTACATTAAAAAAATAATGAAAAAGACTATTTGTAATACCTTTTCCAAATAGACGTCTACTAATGCTTTCATTCTGGAATGAGGTGCAGAAAACACATCAATTTCCTCTGGATAAGGAGCCATTTCATTAAAGCAAATATGAATCCAATTGAAAAAATTGTATTAAAGTTACATTTAGACCCGATCACCTACACTGATCAAAACAAAACAAATGCAAGCCTCTAAGATATATTTCACACAGTATAAACAACTAAAGAATAGTCAAGGCAGCATCATTCATAGGACACACTTTTACTAGCATCTCAATCCAAACGTAATCCCTATGGGATGGACGAATCCATCGCGAGCTGTACTTTTCGTAGATAGGAACGTTGAACTGAGAGGGGCACCAGGGATAAGCGTTGGCTTTTAAATGTTGAGTTGTATCACAACACTTTTCCCGGTTCAGTTGAATCTTGTTTCGCGGAGCAGGATGTGTGTATAGATTTGAATTGCATTTCATAAACGGATCTTTTATCATATAGAAATGTATAAACTACATAATGAATGAAGAGGTAATGTGGTATAGATATGTAAGTTCCATAATATGGAAATAAAACAAATCTTTATCTATTTCATACATGTTGATTTTTTTTGTCATATTATTCTGGTGCTTTTGTAGCTCTATGTAAATGCAAGTTAAATTTTTGTAAAAGTGATAAACCAACAGGAATGAAATAACTGATTGAATTTAAATAACGAGTTTTAAAAGTAGAAGACATATAAACCAAACATGAATTATTTATTTATTAAAAAATAATCAGAACTCTAATTTAGCAAAAATTTAGAAAAATAATTTTATAAATTACTAAATGTATACTAATGTTTCTAATTAAACCATAGTATTAAATTAGAAATGGCATATAATAGACATGGTAGATATTGTACATTACAATATTGTAAATTTCTAAATTTGTTGTTACAAGTTATTCTCCACTTCTTGATAAATAAAACAAATTGAGTTTTATTATTTAACAGATGAATCTCAATTCACAAGCTATGAAAATATGAGCCGTCTTAATGCATAAAATAAAACTGCATTTCAATTCATGTTTTATTGATAATTTAAGTACTTCTGTTCAAATTAATTATACCTAAATTATACCAGAATTGTACATATACTTAAACTATTTTCATATGAATTTTTTTTATTAAACATCTGTTAACGATTTAAAGTTGCAAAGAATTGCATTTTATGATGGTATTTTTTTTTAACACACAACTATTTAAATTGAATTTTCTTATGACAAATACGAGATTATATTCAGTTGTATAAAGTTATTAAAATGTAACTCACTACAAACTTTGAGGAGGAAACAAGTTTTTTTCACACCGTTACGTTTTTAGCGTAGCGGGTTCGGATTGAATGGACTTTAGTTGAGGACAGCACAAACAAATTTATTTACAGTTTTTTACAGGGTAATTGATAGAGTAACAAATTCAGATAAATACAATCCAGCAATAATCAATCACTCACAGCGTAAATGCAAGTCTTACGCACAATAAACAACGTTTGCAAAACAGCTATAGCATAGCACAGCAACATCAATAACACAGTGTTAACAGGAAACGCAAACACAGCTCACTAATAACAAATCCTCTAGATCAGCGAGATGCTTTTTATTTCAGAGCAAACTGTCCACTAACTACTCGCTAGTGGTTGGATTATTGGGGCTCCTAGCCCCGGCAGGGGCTTATCCCCAGTCATGATGAAATGCTTCCACGTTGCTTTCAGCTACATACGTGACCGTCTGCGAAGTAGACTGGAAAAGTTCTGCAGGCCCTAAAGTAGTAGTTGTTGAGGAGTAGGGGTGGGTGAGTTGGCGAGAGTCAGGACGGGTTTTGATTGGCTATTTAGGGGTGGTGGGTGAGGAGTTATGCACCTTGCGAGAACTTAAGACTTAGAGCTGATTTAAATCATCAAAAATAAGAGTTTAAGTATGGAAAAAAGAAAAAGTTAAATTACAATATTGGAAATGAGGGGAGATTAGAGTAAAATATTTCTAGGTCTTCTGACTTTAATGTTTGGGGTATATCTGGGGATATTAAGGATGGCTTCATTATTGATTTTTTCCAAGTCTTCAAAAAAATTAGTTGCAAGTTTTTTAAGAAATTTTTTAAGTGGAGGATAGTCTAGTGCAAGGTACATGTTTTTACTTGGCATGTACCAATGCATTTTGCAGATATTTCTTAGAAATCTGGTTTGGAGTCTTTCGACATGAATTAGATTGGATTTAGGCGCATAACCCCACACAGGGCAAGCATATGTAATTACTGGACGCAAATAGGCAGTGTAAATAAGTATTTAATTTTTCCTGGTCATTTTGGAGTCTCGAGAGATTAAGGGATATAATTTACGAGTTAGGTCTCAAAACTTGTTGGTTAGATAATTAAAGTGGGGCTTCCAAGTTAATTTACTGTCTAAAATGACTCCTAAATATTTACATTCCTTAGACCACGGGATGTTTTGATTTTTAATTTGAAGAGGGCGGAATTTCTTAGCTTTATATCTACTAAAATAAATAGCTTCAGTTTTTGTTTGACGCATTAATTACAATTTTCCACTTGGAGAACCAGTCCTCAAGAGATTTAATATGTCTATTAAGAGCTATTGTAATGTAATTTGGATTGTTGTTGCGCGCTAGTATTGCAGTATCATCTGCATACATGCGTAATATGGTATTGAATTGTTTCGGGATGTCATTTATAAAAATAGAAAAAAGAACTGGCCCCAGCTTGGATCCTTGAGGAACACCAGCTAAAATCGGTTTTATAACTGAGAAAACATTGTTCAGTTTAATCCTGAAGGATCTGTTGCTGAGGTAAGATATTAAAATTTCGATTAGGTGCGGAGGTATATTGTAGTTTATTAATTTGTAAATAAGGCCTTCAAGCCAAACTCTGTCAAAAGCTTTCTGTATATCGAGAAAAACTGCTGCTGAGTATTGTTTATTTGAAAAGCCTTCCTCTATGAATTCAGTTACCCTGAGCACTAACTACTCGCTCCGGCTATTCGTCCTTATATAGCCGAAAAGCGCGTGCACCTGAATCTCGTGAAAATTCTCAAAACAACGCGAACAATCTAGCGGCTACTAGACTATTCCTTTCGCCAAACCAATCAAGCTGGCGCGAGGCTCCTCGCCAA
>JAOUZG010025347.1:0-12011 GCA_026289955.1 Argiope argentata
GGTTCCAAAATGCTACTTTATCCATATTATTATGTCAGAACATGATGTTATTTTGGGAATGAGGTAGACAAAAATCCGTAGGTGAAAAAAAAACCGTAGGGGAAAAATGAAATTTTATTATCTGCACGAGCATTTCAGCTTTTAATAGCGCTTTTCCATCGCATTTACAACAGCTCTGAATTTTAAAAAAAGTTAATGACTAAAGCAAATAAAACCTAGGAAAATGCCATTTTGAGCACGTGATTATATGAAATGAAAGAAATAAGAAATGGGATATATTTTTTAAACAATCACTGAGAGACAAAGTTTTTTGGATCGTTTGCATTACTAAAGTGACTCATTCAATGAAACCATTAAAATGAATCAAAATATAATGTAACTCGCACGAGCGCGTGATGTTTGACCGTTCAAGAAATGATGTTCTGACATGATACATTGAAATATGCATAGCAGATTTCATTTTAATCTTTTGTTTTTAAAGTTTTTGCTATAGTTTTTCCTTGCTTTGCAGCTATCTCAGGAAATAAATTCCTCCCTAGAAAAGAATTTCCTCGATGGAGATGTCGAGTTTATTGCTGAACCTGGATGCTATTGTGTGGCTTCTGCGGCGTCTTTGGTTACCTCAATCTTAGGAAAGAAAACCGTCCCAAGTTCCGGTATGATTAAACTTTATTTAATTCTGAAGCAGACATTTTGAAGTAAAAAGTAAAATTTTCACCCTTACAACCAATTATGTAAAAGGAGACTAATAACATCTCAGACTTTGACCTAAAATAACCGCGAACCCAAAGAGGCCATGTTCCTCTGCATCTATAAAGAATAAAAACATATTCAATACACTTGTTCATGAATTAACGAATTCTTCAGTAGACGGATGAAATATGATAGATGGCCTTAACACGAATTTCATAAGTATATGCTCAAATTTCGGAATGTTTAATATAAATAATTAAATCTATTAATGTGAGTTTTTTTTATCTGCCTGCGATTACTTAAAAATATAAAAGTTAGGTAAAATTTAGAATGGATTTTTATCATAAGAAATGTAGATGTTTTGTTAAATTTTGGGTTAAATCCTTCCAAGCAGTATTCGTCAATCGTCCTCTTATTCTTAGATAATTCAAATGATAATTCAAAAATGCAATGATTCCGTTAAATGAAATTTAAATATGTTACCTTATAACTCAAACTGTAAATACTGAGATTTGGACCCAATCAGAAAGATGCCTGAAAATCCGTACTCTTACTTTTCTTCAATGCTACAAAATATAAAATGCGATATATAACATTATTACTCGAAGAACTCGGTAAAGAAAAGGAATGACTTCCATTCGTAATATCATTAAGAATTTATTTCCTTCCTCTCTAAACCCCTGCGATATGTTCAGGGGTTGCAAATACTGGTTAGGAAAATAGAAAAGAAAATGTTATACAAGATTATTGGGGGGGGACTTTCTCCGTGTTTAGGGATTATATTATGTAACAATGTGAAATCAAATTCTAGATGGTATATTTTAGACAAATCTGAATGAATAACACTAAAAAATTATTATTTACCGATTTAGAAATGCATACGTTTGCAGAATTTAATGAAATTTAACGGAATCATTATTAGAAATAACACTTTTATTAATGTCTTAGAATAGAATACGTTTTCCTTATATATTTTTCTACTTCTTAATTTTTAACTAAATGTTTAATATTATAAATTATTACAATAATTAGAAATCTTATTTATTATTTCTTCGTATTAATTATATCTTATTATTATTAATTTTTTCTTAAATTTGCTTCCAGTTCGTAATATTGTATACAATGAAAATTTGCTTATTTTTATTTATTAACTGAGGATTAAATCCTGGAAATAATAATAGTATATTATCATCGAGAGCCCACAAATCATCAATATTTCAGATCATCAGAAAAAATTAATCTTTAGAAAACTTCATAACAAAATTCCTTCCCTAACATACATAAAACAGTTAAGTTAAATAAAAAAAAATATTTAAAACCATATACAAAATAATACCTTTGATTCGCTTCGTATTATAAATCACTTATATGTTTAATTACTAATACTAAGAAATTCGGCTAATGCAGTCATTTCAGACAATGGGTCACGAAAATGAGACAATGAGCAATGCTTTATTCCTTACTAAATTACTTGATTTTATTTCAGTCATAGTTTATGATGTACAGGGCCTGACTTAGGCAGGGGCATATGGGACAATTGTCCCGGGCCCCCACTTATGTGGGGACCCCCCAAATTGAATAGAAATTTTATTTTACATTTTTTTTCTTAAATGTATGTTTTTCATTAGTAAAGTATTAAAACAGAGGGGACCCCAAAGAAGTTTTTGTCCCGGACCCCAACTAAGCTTTATCGGGCCAAAATGACGTACATTATATAACTACTAAAATTCGCCATTGGACTAAATACTAATCCTAGATCATAGCACATGGTTTATAACTATCAAGATTCACATTAGGGAAAACTATGATAGTCATAGAACATAACGCGTGGTTATTTTATTGCCAGCAGGCAGTAAATTCCAGCTGCTTTCCTTTTATCTTTTCAAACATGTGGGCGTTCTATGTGTGATTTAAGTGTCATAAACTTCTTACGTAACATATTTTCAGGTGAAAGCGGAATCCAGCGGGAATACTTTTTGAACGATGGCTTTTATCAGTCTTTCTTTGAACACCATGACATTTACGATGTCAAGCCTCTCCCTGTTCTTGTAAGTCGCTCTGCGATTTCACTTTAAATTCGATAGCAACAAAATGCATTGAAAAAATAGTAAGTTTTAAATTAGATAACATTCAATTTCGATGGTACACTGTGGATGTTTTTAATCGTACCTCATTGCCTATAAGTTTCGTCAGATTCTAAGAATTACATCAAAGATATTAATCAGTTCTTCAAACTTGATGGAACACCAATTTTAGGAAATAGTACAGTAAAAAAAACTATACAATTCTTTTTATAAGAATTCAAAATTAGAGCAAAAATTAAATTAGAAATGAATAGAAAATTGTTCCAAAATAACTTTATGAATAAAATAATACATTTTATCGTTTATAATCAGATACTACATTAATTTATTGTTTAACTAACATTAATATATTGTTAGAATATCTTTGACTGGAATTTTCTTTAAAAATATTTTCGTAAAAATCTCGCAGAATTAACATGATAGTTGAAAACCTGATAAAATAATTGCCTTAAAATTAATGTATTGATTTCAAATATTATAGGTAATGATAAGAGGCCAAATACGTTGGGGAAATATTTTTTTCATTTACTGTCATTCATATCAAAACTTTGTTGTAAGTTAATGGAAAATGCATCTTTACACGCATACACACTAATTTACCCGAATTTGAAACTGTTAAGATTTTGATTCATTTAATGCATCATCATAACATGTAACTTCAGTACAGAGAAAATTATGACGTTGCATTACAATTTGATTTAGTATATTACCCGTTTTTGTCCCTTACTTCTCAAAAATAATTTTACATTTATAAAAATAAATGTTTTCGTCGTGTATGGATTTATAATTATTATTTCATATAAAATAAAAAAAAAATTGTTAAAAAATCCAATTTTTTGAAATTTTGTATCGATCGTAGTAGTTTATCTTAAGAAAGCGATTAAAAATTTTACTCTAACGTTTTGTAAAATAATTGCAATTCACTAGAAACAGGATATTAATTTTTTTTTTCAATTTGTGAATCAATTTAATATCGATCGGTTATTGTTTAGTGAAATATTCAATCCCTATTTCGAAGAGCATGGCATCCCTCATGACCGAAGGACTTAATGAGAATCGGATGGACTTCGAATTAACTAACTGCCTTTTGACAAGAAATTTACATATCGTCCATAATATGTATGAAAATAAAAATTTTAAAGTTACGAAAATGCTTTAACATAATCCTTATTAGTTAGACAATTTAATTGAAGCATCAATCATAATATCTGTCAAGATTTAAAATGAAAAGTTCTATCTGAAAATAGCCGGAAAATACAATTACCGTAAATACAATTAACATTTTTCTATTTTTATTACAGCCTCATTTTTTAATTTTTTTTTTTTTTTTTGAGAAAATAAGTTGTTTTCATTTATTTATTTTTTCATTTTAGGCTCCACGAGAGTTAGAAAAACGAGCTAAATACAAAAGCAGAGTGTGGGGCCAGACTTGTTGCTCTGAAGACATAATTGAAGACGAATGCACATTACCAGACATGGAAGACGGAGAATTCATACAATGGTCAAACATGGGAGCTTATGGCAGGGGTGTCTCCAGTACATTCACCATTGTATCTCAGCCAGCTGACAGATACGTTTTCGTTCAAGATCCAAGGTAAGAAAGCTTTCTCAAAAAAGGTTAAATTTATGAATCTTGATACTTCTGTAAAGCCGACCATCCCGCCACCACTGAACTTAGCAGTATCGACCTGATTTATTTGTGGTCGACTGTGGACTGTAGCAATGTCCATCCTTACATTGACCGGATCTGTCAAACTGCTATTCCCTTCGAGAAGATTGGTCCCAAAACGGTCAGTTACTAATCACTTCGACCTCTACAAACTTCCAAACAGTTGGCGAAAAACTGACAATTTTAGATATCGTGTCCTTCAGAGTCCTAAGATTACTTGGTGCCAAGTCAATAGTTTCAACTTGCAGATGTTTTCTATGATCGGAGATTTCTGTGCATTCCTTTAAATAGTGGTAAACAGTACCGATTCCTCCACAAATGCAAATATTTTCCTGCATTCTTCCAAATCATTGGAAATATGCAGGGAATCTCTCATGCTCTGATATAATTTGGATTACCAGTGGAAGGTATCTTCTTATTTTTATTTGTGATCTTGATACTATCTTAAATGTAAGATGTTTTTATGCACTAACAAAATGTCTAAATTATTTTAAATAAATTTAAAAATGTATACCTAGACCAAAGATACTTTTTTTAACATTAAAAAAATATATAAATAAGTTATTGCTAATAGAGCATTTCCTTCGAGTCAAATTTCTTACATAGATTTTAACTCATACAAAGCTGAAAGCATCTGTAAAACGTTTGCAAAAAATCAATGCTTCACTGTTTCTTGTCAAAAAGCTGTTCGAAAACTTTAGTCAAAATTAAAAAACGAAAGTATTCCTTGAGAAACATTTATTTTTTTAAAAGAATCTCTCCTTTTAATCATATAATCTTAAAATAGTTTTTATTAGTTTTAATTTTAATATTTTTATGTTGTTTTAGCTAAAAATTACTTCTGAAGGTTTTTGTTTACTTTCTTGTGAATTATATACTGAGAAAATGTTACAATCGTCAAAATATCCGAACTCGAGTATTTGACAAATGTGTGTGTGTGTGTGTAAAATTTTGAATATTAAATTGATGCCTTACTCTTTTGAAATACTTGCTAATAATTCCTTTTATTCCAGATTGAGGTTAGAATCCATTCCTAATCTGAAGGAAGTGACCGATTATATTTCCGAAGTGGCAGATTTGGTTGAAAATAAAGAAAGTGAAAATGGACATATATAATATCTCATGAAAACTGAAATTCTAAAAGTATTTTAAATCTTCATTTTAGTGGATATTATATATGTTGAAGGCTTACATTTTAAACAATCTCATCAAATATTTACTCAGAAAAATGTAAAAATTAAATACTTGCATATTATTCTTTAAATATTCGGCGACGAGCCTTTTTTAAGGCTCATACAGTTCAGAATTTTTTTAAAAAATTCCTATTATTTTTAAATCCTGAGAACCAACCAACTATGGAGATTCAGAGCGAAACGTACCTTTGTTATGCATTTTATAATTTTATTTCTCTGGGTGGCATGAAAATTTGAACTCAAAATCAATTTTATTCCCTATATGAATTGCTTATCTATTCCTGTTCCCACGAACGAAAATAATTGCAATAAATATATTTAATATTTTTATAACCTTTTTCACAATTATATTTATTTCATGCACTTTATATGCATCTCATATATAAAGTATTTGTCAGTTTTGGTTGTAATGACTTTTTATTATCCATATATAATTGTACCAGACTTCTTTAAGTATCATATTAAAAATGTGTTCCTTTTGTATTTGCAGTCCATCCTCTTCATTATTAAATCGTCTGTAAAATAATTCCTATGCTGTAAAATTCTCGGATTCTTCTTTACTTGAAAACAGATATTCTAATATTTTTATAACATTTACATCTTTATATATAGCCTTTACACATTAAATTACATATGCTTTCAAATGAAATATTATGAAAAAGTATGGCTATTTTTGAAAGTTTTTATCCTGCATTCATTTTCACATTTTCTACTTTTCAGACAATCATTCCTTATAAAATTCAGTGCTTTATATTTTCAAGACAACTTTTTTCAATTCTAACACTAATTTTGCTTCAAAATGTAATCTCACATTTAAATAAACCTTCTTCACTTAACTAAATACAATAATCAATAAATTTTCATGTCTTTTACCTTTCCATGGGACATTAATTTCTTTTTTCAATTCCCCCCTTTTTTTATGTTTTATTAATAGCTAGCAGTACCCGCACGGCGTTGCCCGTGGTATTGTATCCAAGAAAAAAAAATTTAAAACTTAAATCTAGCCTCCACACTATATGGCATGAGTATAATACGAAACATCAAACATAATTTATTTAGAAATGATCAAAAATTGCTAGAAAACAATTTTTATAGCTCACATTTGGAAATATTTAGACTGTTAGAAAAATAAAAAATATGATATATCAGTAGACTATACACAAGTGATCAATTAGAGGTTCCTTCTTTTCGGCATTTGAAATATGAATCGCTGTTTAAAATCAGACGTAAACAAAGAAATGTATCGCATATGCATATCACAGCTCTTGTTATTCGCACAGGCGCAGTTTAAAATTTTCGCGCATGCTCAGATAAGTTAAAATCACAATTATAAAACTCCCCTTTTTCTTTTGATACGATTTTAATGTGCTAAAACCTTCCCAATAGATGCTGTACAGATATCTCCAATATCTGTTAACTATTTCTCGTGTTTTTGTGGTTCCAATATACAGACGTTGTCTGGAGACCTTATTTTATACTATGCGTATATTAAACAATATCATTTAAAGAAATATATTGTACTAGCTTTTACCCGCCACTTCGTAAGCGTGGAAATTTTGATGTGTATACGTGAGAACTGACAGTCTAATCACAATGTAAAGGGTTATCAAAACCGTATGCATGCATAAATTTGCAACGTCAATTGGAGCAACGCAAAGACGGGAATTTTAAGCACCAGTTGGGGTAACGCAATGCAGATTAGAAAATTTTAATTTCAATTCATCTGTTTTATTTTTATTCAAAAGCACTTCTGAAGGAATCAAAAGATCTATTAATTAACAAGGTTTAATTTTAATTTTATCATACACTACGAAAATAAACAGAATTGTTTGAAATAACCGGTAGAAAACATGTTATGTCTAACATCATTATCGTGGGGGAAAAAAACTACTTAAAAGCTATGTATTTGAAACTATTAAGGTACTTTAAAAAATTTAATCAGAAATGATGAAAATAAACAAAAGGAATGTGTACAGCAAGAAAAAAAAATCAAGAAAAATGAACAGGAAATATCGAATTATATTAACACAAAAACAGCCTAAGAAAAAAAATTTAATAAACCTTCCTTTAGAATAGTAAAATAATATTAAAATGAAAAACGGAAATAGAAAAAAAAAATTAATTAATAAAAAAAACTAACCACTCAATGAATCGAAATAAGTAGTAGCTTATGTTCTTTTCTAGACTATAATCTATCTCCATGCTAAATTTCATCGAATTTCCTTCAGCCATTCTGGCGTGATTGAACCCCATCATCCATCCATCGACTCAAACTTTCACATTTATAATAGTAGTATATCTATTCAACGAATTTTATGTTACCGTCAAACATTAAGGGGTGATAAATAACTTAAAAAGGCACCATTTACAGATACAAAAAAAATATTAAATTTAATGCTGATATTTTGCCATGAAAATATGAGAAGTACGTTGCTATGCACAAGGGTACATCATACTCTGCACTCATGTAGCGGTTACGACCCCTTTGTTTTTCACCTAGGTATATTTTGTAAGAACATGTGGGTGGGAAATAATATTCCCAAGGCCCTCCAAAGGATTAAAAAGGGTGGATGAAATTGTGTAAAACAAATAGCGCAATTAATTCCCGCTTTTTCAATAGTTTACATTAATGTCTTTGAAATAATATTTACGCATCTAAAAATAAGTTTGATTAATGAAGATTCATACTTTTAAAAAAATTTAAATAAAGAAAGACTTTTTTCATAGTCATATAGATACATTTCAATATTTGAAAAAAATAAATCAGTTTTATAAAAGAAATGCAGAGGAATTAATTCTTTCTCTATATTATACTTTAATGACATTTGCTTTAAAATTTTATACTCTTCTTGAAATTCTGTGTTGAAGACAGCTTTTAAAAGAAAACACTGCATTTTCTAAAGGACTCTCTGACTACCGATGTTTTATTTTAAACAAACTATAACGAAAATTAGATAAGCATATTTCCTCTTATCAAAAAAGGGAAACTTCCATAATTATTGAACTTTCATAATATTGTCACTTTTTCCCTTTTAAATCAGACATATTTTGATTGCACTTATTTTGGATCCACCTCCACTGAATAATAACGATAAAAATATTTTTTGTTTATATAATTATTTACAAAATTGCAAAATACATTATTTGGGATTTCCATAGTTTATTGCAACTTGTGAACTTAAAATTCATTTGTAAATAAACATTTTAACTATGCAATGCATTATTATTACCAAAATCACTTCACACTCAGCAATGAATTTTTTGAATGTTTTCGATATTTTTATCGATATCAAAAACCGATAAAGGAAAAAAAATTAAATGAAATCTGCTGTGCATATTTCAATGCATCATATCAGAACATCATTTCTTGATCGGCCAAGCACCACGCGCTCTTGTGCAAGATAAATTATATTTTTTTATTCGTTTTAATGGTCTCATTGAATGAGTCACTTTAGTATTGCAAAAGATCCGAAAAAACTTTGTCTCGCATTGACTGTTTTAAAAAATATCACATTTCCTATTTATTTCATTTCATATAATCCCGTGCTCAAAATGACATTTTTCTCGGTTTTATTTGCTGTAGTAATTGTTATTTTTTTAAAATCAGAGCTTTTGTAAATGCAATGGCAATGCGTTGTTAAAAGCTTATTTATTTATTTATTTGAGATGTTCGTGCAGATAATAAAATTTTTACTTTTCGCCTACGGATTTTTGCTGAAGTTTAAAAAAACTCATTCCTAAAACAATATCATGTTCTGACATGATAATAAAGAATATTTTAATATAAGAATTAATGTATTGGTGAAGAGTCCTTCTATTCTTTCTAATGCTGTTATATGGGGAAATGATAGTTATTATAATCAATTTAATTGTCTATGCAATTTTAATAAAACGTTCATGAAACTTTCTGGTAAAATGAAATTATACATCAACACAAAATATTTTTCTCCAGTGTTTCTTTAATGAATTGGTTGAAGAATTTAAATACTTTAGAATATATTGAGATAAAAGATAAAACATGAAATAAAATTATGGGGAATATTTTTTACTATTCTGTTTTGTAAATTAATGTCGCCACACAATAATTTCAGAGTTCATTTAAAAGAAAATATCATTATTATTTTAAAATGTTAATAGCGTATTTTTAGAGAGAGTTCAAAGATTTCTCCAATATAAACACGTGCTTAAAGATATATTTCTGTTACTTTTTAAATTTCCCACTTAGTTCGGTTCATAATTTCTATGCTTTCCTCTTTCAGCTGGATTTTGAAGGAAAATATCGCAATTAAAAAATTATTTCACAGATACTCACAGATTATTCTAATCCTGTAGTGATTATTCTATGTATACATAATAATTCTAAAAAGGCTTACATTTTCAGAAATAGTACAAAAATTGATTTCTTATATTGCAACTACACATTAAAATAAACACTTGCCTTTATTTTTTTAATTATTAAAAAAACATCATTCTGATGTATTACATATCTAATGAATAAATTAAAAATTTAAATATTTAAATAAACGTTAAAAAATTATTAAATACTTTTTAAAATATATTCTTTACTTTTTAAAAATAATTAATGCTAAAATAGGCTCAAATAATTTTAATTCCAAAGCATAAACTCAAGAAGTTCGTCAGTTGCTTTAATATTAATAGCCATTACTCAGTTAATACGAAGTACAGCAACCAAAATATTTGCATTGCTTATTATAAATTAAATCCTACGTGCACAATGGATAAAAGTTGAAAAAGAATATTTTGAAATTCTTTACTTTCTCGCAGTATGAATCATAACTTATAAGGAATTTTTTTTAAATAAAGCAACCAAAATAATTTACATGTTTACAATTTAATGTAAAGCTAATACTGATGATTCTAAAGGCGAAGTGCAATTTCAGAAAATGTGCATTTAAAAAGTAAAATAAAATTTTATCCTTCTTACCTACTGCAAACAATTCTACTTGAAAGGATATTCTTTTCTTGTTGTTGTTCTTCGGTAAAACAAACAACACTTCAAAATTCATTTGAAATTAAACAGAATAAAGTTTTTAACGAACATTAAAAAGAAATTAAGTTACGTTTTTTCTATAATACTAAAAAGCATAAATAATACAAAACCTTTTCGAATATTTTTCAAAAATAAAACTTAAAAAATAATGTTTGGAAGGAAAGCATTAAAACTATTGCCATCTATCTGTTTTGAACTTTCAAAATATAAATAATCGTTCGTATAACGAAGTTGCACAATAAAATTAGCATTAAATAATTCGAGAGAGAGATATTCTTCAAATTTTCTGATATATCGTTTGCAGGATTATAATAAATGGAACATTTTTCGAATTCATAATGTTTATTAAATATAAAAAATAAGAATAAATAAAATAAATCGTTTGCTATTTATTTATCATTTGAACAGAAATTATTAGCAAACGATAAATAATATAATTTCATATGCTTATAATAGAGTTCTTATTATTTCAATGATGTTTACAGTACTTCAATCATCTTAATATGAAAAGCAGTTAACAGAAGTTTTTCTTCTTTAGATGTCGTTTATAAAGTTCAAGCTTCGTTAAAAGTTTATCATAAGCTGAAATTAACGTGACATCTTGTTCTTCTAGATGCCAATTATGTAAGATGTCTTTTTTAATAAGACAATTTTTAAAGCAGAAAATTTTTTAAACTATATTTTAGGAAATAAGGTGATTAATTCAATTATTATTAATTTTTACTAATACCAAAAAAGCTATGTAATTAATTCTCTTCAGGAAAAGTGAAATAGTATTTCAGAATATAAAACAGGTATTTAAAGTATAAATAAATAAATAATAAAAGAAAAGTCTATATGTTATTCAATTTAAAAAATAACATTATTTTTGGATTTCTACTTATTTCTTTATTGAATTTTGTTCAGTTAAAATAATTTACTTCTTTTTCTTTCATTTTTTTTATCCTTTTTATCTTATTTGAACGTTTACTTTTTTTTCTTATATTTTTATCATGTGAGAACATGATGTTGTTTTCGTTAGGAAGTTTTGAATAACCTCCTAACTAAAGGCAATGAATAATTGAAGATGAAAATTCTGTAGATAAGCGCATACATATTCTTTACCTGCTTTCAACAGTATTGTGTTATTATTATGTATGCTTTTTTGACAGCAGATGCGTTCTTTAAAGTTTAACCTGCTTCTACCAATATTGCTTTATTGTTACCTATGCTTCTTTAAAAGCAGATCTATTTTTAAAAGGTTGACATAGAACTATGACATCATAGCAGTTATTTCATCTCAAAATCGGTCGAGCTCTAAAACCTTTGTTTGCCAATTAGAAAAATTGAAAATGAAAGTTTTAAAAAATTGTCATGATATA
>JAOUZG010025352.1:0-15356 GCA_026289955.1 Argiope argentata
ACGACAGCCAGTCAATCTTTGATGGTCATGATTCAAAATTTGATACGTATCTATATTTAAGATGCTGAATCTGCGTATCAAATTTTATATACCCAGAATTTTACATTTTATATTTATCGATTTCATTTACATTTGAACAAAAAGACAGAAAAACCTTCTGTAAATGTATTTCGTTCAAAATTTGATAAAATCTGAAACCTTGGTCATAATTCCATATACGAAATTTCAGCTATCTGGTTCACAGCGTTTTTGAGTTATAACGTCCGCAAACAGATAGATATAAAGTAATATATGTATTTTTCGAACTCGTCAAAATCTCGATTTTTAATTTTTTCACGATTACAACACTTTTTTTATATTTCGTATTTGAGAAGGTAAAAAGGATTTTCTCCACACTTTTATCTCGATTGGAAATATTTTTTAAAATCTGAGAAACAACAGAAAAAACATCTTTTATGTATCGAGATGAAAAATGGATTCTGAATTTATGAAGCTCTTGATAACGGCGCTAAAGACAAATCCGCTATATACCTCACCTTAGTTATATCATTCTAAATCAAATCATCTTTGTTGCTGTTCTCATGTTCCATTTTACAACGGAAGGAGGGGTGCAGTAGCTTCTGAGGGTATGGACTCTTGAGCACCTGAGGGCAGAAGTCTGACTTCCAGCTCACACACGTCACAAAACCCTTTTTACGGGGCGGGCTTCATTCATGCATTTCCTTCCTTCATCCAAAGATCGTAATTTAGATCTGGAACAGAGAACGATCACCTCTGACCCAGTACCTCCATTAGTATTACTCTCAACATGGAGGACTTTGTAACCGCGACAGATTTAACATGTACCTCACGACCACACACAAACGGAGGGTCTTCGGTTGGCGGGTTGTAACTCGCAGCCCAAGCAATGCGAATCCAACGTCCTAACAACCAGGGTCTCCGTTAAGGAATCTTTAAATTTCTGAAATATAAAATAGTACAAAATAATCTTGTTTTCTCTGACTGCATAGCTTTGAAAACTCTGAATGTCTGACAGAAAATAATATCAAGGAGTACTTAATCCTGTTATTAATGCATAAAAAGCGCATTTATTTATTAAAGTATTGCAAATTATTTATGTTTTTAAATGCCAACAAATTCATACAAAAATGCAATCTCTTTAACAAATAAATTTCTGAAATTCTGACGAACAATTATTTATAATCATTGTGAAATCAATCACAAAAGGCCTTGTTGAAGGAAACACACCAAGAATAATTTCCAAACAGGAAAATTATACTTATAGAGTTAGTTTCATAGCTCATTGATGATTTTCATCATAAACGTAAGAGGCGGTCGTCTCGTGCTTGGAGACCTTAGAGGGCCTTAAAATTTATTCATCGTTTAAAACATTGCTAAACTACCGGATGTACCACATCCCATTCTTGTGTCATGGGTAATCCACTCCTCATAGAATTCCTTTTCCTTTAAAGAATTAATAAATGAAGAAAAACAACTCAAAATAAATGTTAGTGGATTTGAAATCATTACTTACAAACTATTCTGTCGGTCAGAGGGAAAATGTGTAATGTCTTCTTTAGTGAAAGATATAAGCCGAGGTCATAACATTTCTTTGAGGTTACTATACTTTATCCTTGAAACTAACCAAAAAAGGCGAGTTTTTTAATAAAATTTTAACTACATAGTTACCGTAAAACTTTAACTTAACCCTCTCTATTTCTTCTGTATTTACTAACAATATCTTAAGTACCTATAACGTAATAAATCCTACAGTTATAACATCTAGTCAATTGTTTCTGGTTGAGTAAGTTAAATGTAATAATAATAACACTTGATAGAAATCCAAAGTACACTCAAATGAACTCATTTTTTTATAAGCATGAATGTTTTTTAATTTAAAAAAATTGAAAAATAACTTTAAATACAATTATATTCAAAATATCCAAAATTCTATTATCTTAAGCATTATTTTAAAATGTTAACATTATTTACAACTAAACAAACAACTTTTAAATCTCGTAGCTATTAATTTTTAAATTTCATAATTTTTAAGAGAAATACAAGTAGTACAAAACGGATTTTAAAAACTATTAAAAGTTATTTTTCCCTACATTATTAAAAATATTTAAATAATGACACAAAGTTTAATTTAAACTTTGCAAGTGTTGTTTCGGAAGTAAGTAAAAAGGTTATTTACAATATCTACAGTATCTTTATTTACTGGGGAAAATCACAAAAGATATATAAATCTGTTCTATATATGAAAACGTAAATGTTTGATTTAAAAAAATTAAGCATTTCATTAACTATCATAAAATTTTCACTAACGCTTTCTTGTGCTCATAGTGAGTTTAGTTTGAGGAATATTTATAGATTTCTATAACGTACAAACTATTTATAAGTTTCCCTTATATTATTACTTAACTATTTATAAGTTTCCTTTTTATTATTAAACTAGATTTATTGTTATAAATTATGTTTGCTATAATAAATCTAGTTTTAATATTTTTTATTATAGTAAATCTAATTTCTTATTATAATAAATCATATTTTATTATGTATAAAGATTATATTAATAGCCATCTTTTATAGAACACATGTTTTTTTAAAATTTATCTCTTTTTTTTTTATTCTTCTGAAAAAAATAAATGGAGAACCGCTATTGTCTCCTAATAATCAATACTTCCAGACTAAGTCTATCATTGCCAATTGATATATATAAATAGATTGTAGATGATCAGAAAGCAATATTTTCTACACGGGCACAGTTTCTTACCTTACCAATTAGTAATCCGACAGGACAGATCCTGGTCTCTGTTCCAAAACTCATTAAGAACTAATATCAGACTAGTATGAGTCGACTTCATTTCATGTACTCTAACTCGGATTACTGGAAGAGGTCTAGGCTGCCATTCGAGATTACTTATTTATACTTTTATTATCAGAAAACAAATGAATAAACTAAATTTAGTATATCACTATAATTTGTGGTGCGGTTTCGTTGAGTTGTGTTATATTTCAAGCTCTATCTTTGTTTCCACATTTTATATTGCACTTTTTAAGAATAGTACTTTTTAGAAGATGGTAGAAACAGAAGAAATATTAGTAATGATCAACTTCGTATTTAAAAAATACTTTTTAAGGATTATCGTAAACCGTCTCAAAAAGCAATATTTTAAAACTTTTTGAGGGGCAGATATATTATTATATACATAATTTTTTGATATTGTTAATGTATCATCCATTTCTTTGAGATCATAAAGAAATTGACATTGGTTACTCCAAATCGAACTTTAGAAAAAATATAAAATATCAATATCATAGTCATATGTTATAGTAAAATTAATTATAGCTCATTAAATAAGTTTGGACTTAGGTGTAAATTGATTATTTGGTGTAATAAATAATTTGGAATTTGATGTTTTGGATTAACAAGCTTGTTTTAGACTTTTTAGTTGAAATCGTTGCTTTTTTTTGTAATATAAATATAGAAGAGCAACATAATAATCACCAAATATTTTAGGAATTATATGAATATAGATAAATAGATATAAAGATATTAGAAGATGAACATTGATGTAAAATAAATACAATTTTACTTTATTGTATATACCTAGTATGGAGAAAGTATAATAATTTTCAAAAAATTTGAAATAGAGATTTTATTAAAGCTTCGCGTTTTAGAACTCCCAAAGTTCGAAAAACACATTTTTGGAAAATATCTATCCATCTGTCTATCTGTAACAAAGATAACTCACAAATACCTTGTTCTAGACGGTTGAAATCTGGTATACCGTCTTTACACCAAATCTGCATTTTTATTAAATTTTGAATGAAATTGTTTAAAGAAAGTCTTCTGTTCTGCTGTTCGAATATAAGTTAACACGATAACTATAAAGCAAAGAGAGCGACAGAAATAAAATTTTTTATACATATTTGATATATATAGTGTAGACACCAGAAATTGTTTAGAAAAATTCAACTACGGGTTGACTGTCTGTCGGTCTGTACATTCAGAAATAAGCAAACGCAATTATTCAGAAACGTAATAACTTAAAAATATCAAATTTGGTGTGGAAATTTAAGACTACAAGTGCAGTTTTGTGTCAAATAATTGTTTCATTCAGTTGGAAAAAACGTGTCTAAAACGCAAATTCGATTTTTGAGTACTATTAATGAATACCATGGATTAATCGCCAAATCACTCGCCAAGGATGACACGATATATTCAGTAAAAATGCTAAATCCACGTTAAAAGTTAATATTTCATAAGTTTGTACACCGATGCCATATAATGCGTTATCTGGTATGACAAGTTTGTTAGAGAATATGCAAGAAAGTTTTGGGGAGATTAATCCTACTTTTTTTTATTCATTTATTTACATTTTTATCATAAATTGAATTTGCCTAGTAAGAGATCTCAAAATAATTTTTCGCTTGTGCTCCATACTTTCAAAATCACCACTGAATATCATTGAGCAAACCGTTTATCTTGTTAATAAAAAATGACTCCAAACTCACGACAGCGAAAGAGCAAGAATAAACGCAGTGTCCCTCATCATTTTAAAATTCTAACTGACCAGAAATTTTTTAAAAATTATTTCTGTAGATTCTTTGAAAAGATCTAAATTTTGGAAGCATCATTTTTCAAATGAGATTAAAAAATATTGTGGAAAACCCACTGACAATGAATTCTTTGAACGTCCTGTATATTGCAATATGTTTTGACATCTTTTCGGTCTTTTGTTTGGTTTTTCCCTCTGAAAAAAAACTTATTCGAATTGTTAATGTTTATGAAGCCCGCTTGTAAAGTTTATATTCCTGCGTGTGACATTTAAGGCGAATGAATTGTTTTAATCTTTTCATCTAAACTTTTAAATATGTACTATTTGCCTCAAAAAAATGACATACGAATCATTGCTCTGAGTAGAGAAGTGATACGTTGTCAACAAGAAGAGCACTTTCTTAGGCACGCACATAAAACTTCATTTTTCATTTTGCCTTTATTTATGTTATTAAAACTGAATGGAGCATGCGCTAAAGAATGAAGGGTTCCATATCTGAAAACGGACAGCATATTATCGTATTCTTGAAAAGAAAATGAAACCGGCAATTGTTTCAGGATAATATAATTGAGATTCTTGCGATGTATATTTAATCAATATTCGTTATTTGCTCTTATAAATATATTTTAGGATTAGTACAATATTTAACACTACGAATTTTAAGTTCATTTTATGTATTCTAAAATCTTAATACAGAATTAATGCTAAAATTGAAAATTTTTGCTTTATATTAATTGTTTAGCCGACGTCCTGGTTCAAGGATAGCGCGTCTTCCTTGTGATCTGAGCGTCCTGGATTCGAATCCTGGCTCGGACATGGTTGTTCTTTATCTTTTCTGTAATATGTTTGAATGTGACCCTCTTTAAAAAGGGGCCGTGCAAGTGAATATGATGTGTGAGTAGCTGTTCTGTATGTGATGTCTTTATGTCATGTGTTTTCTACTTCTGTAAGCCCTGTGTGATACTTAGTGGTGCTCAGAAATTTCTAAATGTTCAATAAAAAATATTAATTATTAGCAATCACTTTTTTGTAAATATTTTTAGTCTTTTAGAAATTTATGTATATTCCATAATTACATTTCTACATAATTTACCATTATTTTACTATTCGAAAATTTTATTAATGGCTTATCATGAGTTTTTCGCCATTGTAGGTATTTTTAGAAGGTATTTTTTAATATAAAACAGAATAAACGGAAGTATATTTGCTATATATTTCTCACCTTTTTTTTCCCCTTTTTTTTATAAAAAAAATTCTTAAGCTACTAATTTTATTGAATAATTAAGTAAAATTCGTTTAAAAAGATTTGTTAAAAATTCGTTAAAAATATTTATATAAATGGAGAAATATTACAAATAAGTGTAATTCCCTTTACTAGCCTGCCCATGTCTAGACTTGTCATATTATAGGAATTTAAAGGGTTTTCCAGAAAAACTTTATTTTTCTCGTTATTGCGGCTAAAATAGATTCCGATTTCCTAGTATCACACATTATTTATCATTGCTTTTCGGTGTCCAAAACACTTCGATAAGGAAGTGCAAACATTTCGGTAAAGCTCAAGTAAGTTCGTAATAAATAAGATAACCGTTTTGTGGGTGATTGGACTTCCCCGTTTCAAGTAAAAGGAAGATAGAATTTTTGAAGAAAGTAATATAAAAGCTGATGAAGTTACAATGAGAGAAAAAAAAGACTTTGTCACTTTAAAAATTGAAGTGAAAAATACTCTTGTGATATTTGCATATCACAAGAATATTTTTCTTCTGATATGTAAATATGTTACTCATACATATTGATCTGTATTTTTATTTTATTTGTATCCTATAATTTTATCTGATATAGATTGCACTATATTAATTTATGTGGTCAGTAAAGAACGAAATTATTACGATTATCTTTAATAGCTATAAAGTTTCAGTTTGTTAGTAGTTGATTTAGAATAATAACAGTTATTTTTCGATGCTTTCACATTTTCTGTAAAATAATTGTTTTTTTTTTGTGTAATAAATAATTTTCATCAAATTTACGTTATTGTATTGATTTATGTAATACACATAAAGTTTAGTCGAAATAATAATACACAAGAAAATATTTTTTTAAGTTTCTCTATATGTATTACAAGATTTTTTTTATCAAGCTAAAAGGTAAAAACGTTTATTAAATAAGAAAAAAAAGCAGAAATAAATTAAGGACATTTTTACTGAATGACTATAAAATATAAATTTTTCATAATCATTATTTCTATAAATGCATTTAAGTTATAGTGGTATGGTTTTATTTTTTTCCTTTGTTTTTTAAGGAATATTCTGTCAGCAGCTATTTTTTTAACTATTAATCGTTTACTTCTGTACAAAATTTTGCCTCCGTCATACTTAAAAATTAATATTCACTACGGTATGTGTTTTTACCGTGGTTTTTAAAGAATATTCTGTCAGCAGTTCACTATTTTTTAGCTATTTTTCTTTTACTGATATGCAGAATTTTGCCTCTGTCATACTTAAACATTAATATTGAACAGTTGATGAAAAAAATCGGAACAAAGCTTGGAAATTAGTATTGTGTTTGCCGTAATAAAAGATGTACGAATATTATTTAATTTCTTTTCTGCACAGTGGTCGTATATGCTAATTAATGCATTATCCATTATCTCATCCCATATATTTTTTAATCAATCTGCCATAGGTTCAGTAAGTGTCTTATAAAATGGTTTGTTGCATATAGCGTGTATTCTCAAAGATTTGAAATCATCATTTGATATGTCACCATAAACAATCGAGACATCATTTTTGCAAAGTTTGAATCATTTTTAAGTGTATTTTGAATATACCTAATTAGTGTCAATAAAGTAATCTTAAGCACTTTAAATTCAAGACTGTGTCTCGTATAGCCAGGAAAGTAACGTGTAAATATGGTAAAATGACTATGCTGAATTTATTAAGACAGGTAATAACGGTCTTTGACGTACGCCCTTTTAGGAGTCCTTAGGCAATGCAAATCTCTGAGCTCCTTTTCACTTCAAATATCTCAAAACCAAATTTATTTTTTTAATTTAATCTTTATATAAGTAGTTTTAAATAGCAATTTTTGAAGAAAGGAATTAGAAAAACGCCTAATTACGGATCATTCTTCAAAAAGTTGGCTTCAGTATACGTGTAAAAAATGCACTTCTAAATTTTAAAGAAATTTTAAACAAAAGGTTAAAAAAACGAAATTTTTCTTCTCACACTCTGAATAATAGCCGGATAAGATATTTTTAAATATTATAAAACATTGTATTTTTTAGAAATATAAAATAAAATGATATAAAACTTGCTAATTTCAATTATTTAGGAATGTTACTCACACTTAAGTTAAACAATATCTTATTCAACTTAATTTAAACAATATTTTATTCAATATTTCAACAAGTTCGATTGCACGGCTTTATAATTAAAAAAAAGCACAAAAGTAAATAACTTTCAAAATATCGCATCAAACATCATACTTCAAAATATCACCCCTAAACCCATTGACTCAGACCCATTGACATTTATCTACTTTATATATTTTATAATCCGGGTCTATTTCTACATCTGCATATGTTATAGCATAGATCAATATAGCTTGAATACAAAAAATTATGCTTGTCAACTTAGTCTTTTTTATTAGGGTTCTTCGCGTTTTGTTATAGCTTTCATAATCTTAAAACAAACTGAATTTTTTTAAAAAATATATGAAAGATAATTACAAAAAAAAGTTTGTTGAAAGAAAATCTTTGAAGTAATAATAGTAAATTAAATTAGTTTTAATTCATCTGCATAATTTTCCCTTTTAGAAAGTTCTGTTCAAAGGCAATGCTGTTTAACAGAAAGAATAAAAACTGAAATTAAACCTTCCAGGAAAATCTCCACTACCGAAAATTAGAGAACACATTTGTTACCATTTAATGAACAAGCAGGTGCGAGAAGAAAATAACTTCCTACGCGCTCAAGTACGCTGGTTAAAATTATTTAATAAAGAAGAATATTCAATTTTAATATTGTTGAAGCAGGCAGGTGCAAGAAGAAAACAACTTCCTACACGCAAAAGTATGCTAACTAAAATCATTTAATAAAGAAAAATATTCAGTTTTAATATCGTTTAATATGCATCCATTGATCTCTTCGTAATCACTGAGATGTAATTACTGTTTCTTTTCTTATTGTCTGTTAGGCATCATATTAAAGGATATGTATTTCAAAAGCTAATATAAATTCTGACTCACTTAAAAGTTTGGGTTCATGAATTCCAGACTAGTTTTCGTAATTAAGTATTCAATGATTACTCTTTTTACCTTTGTTTTTTATAATGTTAAAATACAAAACTCCAAAAAATTACTCTTTCTCTTTTTATATAAAAGAAATTCATTTCATTACGAGACAGCGAACTTGAAAGAAAATATTGATCCCAACGATCGAGACCCAATCGATAATTCCTTTTCCTTTTGTCAATAACATTGATACAAAAGAAAATACAATACTATTTTCGTAGCAGATATCCATAAAATATATTAACTTCATATCGATTTTAATAAAACTCCAGGGAAAGATCATTACATAAGAATATCCTTATTGTATATATTCTATTTTATGTGCAGTAGAAGAGAAAACGTCTTGTTTAGAAGTCATTTTATAGAATATTCAATTTTATTAACATACCTTACTATTATAATATATATCGCTTTTTTTCTTTTTCTTGAGTTGGTTCGTTGTTGGTGCATTGCCTCATAACTATGCAATTGCTTTTCTCACAGCCAATGGGTAATAACTCCATTTCCAGGGGTCAGTTTCATGGTAGAAATTTTAACCTAGGAAACTGAAAAAGGTATGTTGATAAATTGTTGCTGTAGATTCACATACTTAATTTTATCATCTGCCAAATAATACATTTTACTTTCACTATAATTAGAATTTTTTAGCATAGTAGTTTTAGTTCTGCTTCCAAAATTCAAAATATCATAATCTAAACAAAGGAGCTTTCATAGTTGCCCAACCAAGCATGATTTAGTTTGGAAAACTTACGCATGATATTATGAACAAGTTTTACTCTGCTATATCTTCCATAATTTTAATTTGACTTCAATACAGCAGTGTTACGGCAATTATAAGTCAGGTGGCATACTTCTGTGAGGATAGAATTCAAAAGCTAGCTCAACTATAAAACAAATGCATTAAGAGTCGTGTAAATTATTTTGAAATGTAAATTAACCTTTTCATTCAACCATAACCGTACTTGCCCACCCGGATCCACTATTAAGACAGACAGATTTATCTGACTGACCAGACCGCCATTATAGCAACACTGGCAGGAGCTAAGATTTTGTCCAAAGGGCCATCACCGGTCACGGTACAGCCTATCCATTGAAAACCGCGTCCCTTCCTCTATATAGGGTAGCCGACTCAACACCATTTCTGTACCTACCAGGGTAGCGAGAATCAACTATCATACCGGAAACGCTTCGTTTTCCTTTCTGAGGTGGCTTCTATATGGAGTAGATTTTCATGTAAATATAAAATTCATAAAAGAGTACAGTTTTACATTTTTAATTTCAAAACGGTACTTACTTAAAGAAAACAAACCTCATAATTGTTTGAAAATAGCAAAAAATGAGATGAAATCAGGAAAAAGAAGGTCAAAATAGAATAGCTGCAAACCAAAACTTAGTTAACGTGATAAATCATTGGTCTTAACTGATAAAAATAGCTTTAAAGAAATGTTCTGATATTTTAATAACTTTTCATTGACCTTAATTGCACTATATGCGTACAAAGGTTTAAATTTTTAACCAATTTTTGAGAAATCTAATAATTAGTAATCAAGTAGATAATGTTCTGTATAAAATTCAAACTCTATACATTTAAGAAATAAATGAAAGTAAAGAAATTGTTAACAGTTCATAAAATTGAATAAAGATATCCACTATCTTAAACTGAACTTCCTAAAAAATAACAATAAAACATTTAGTTTTTTCTGGTGCTCTTGCACAACCAGAGGAAAGAAGAGAGAAATTATTTCGTTAAATATTGTTTTGAATTGAAAATATTCAAAACTTACAGAAATGAGTGCATTTTTTTTCAGAGAAAAGAAAATCGAGAAGTAAATGTAGTAAATAGGTTCATTTTATGGCATTTATTAATTTGGCGATGATACATAATGTATAATAAAAGAAACATTTGAAAATGTATTTCGTTAATTACAGTTATGAATCCAATAACTGGGATATCAAATCAATAATTTGTTTGAAAATTATTAAGGTATTAAATTTGACATCTGTCTTAAAAACCATTTGTAGGGCAGTTCTACTTAATCGAAATTTAAAAGCTTTCATGTGTTAAAAGTAAAAAGAAGAAAATAAAAAGTAAAAACTTCCTTTTTGTAGTCTCACTAATTAATCTACTAATTATTAAAGACTGTTACCTTCTTCTTTCTGACATCAATTTGTTTCTACAAATCAAATGACTTACTTTGCTAATTTACTGATTTTGTTAATTGAAGAAAATTGTAAGAAATATGTTCTGTCTGATAATGACAGTTAACAAAAGCTAATCGCAAGTCCGGGTGGATGAAAAATTGCTAATTATTTCAAAGGAAAAGAAAGAAATTGATCGCTGTCTTTACTTTACAATGGAACAATATATCATGCCAATCTGAAAAAACAAAAGAGAACAGTGGTTTTTTTCCCCAACCGTAACCACAGATAGCTCTCGTAAAATTAGAAAACAAAAAGCGAATTGTGAAAGTGGAGATTAAGTACTTCAAAAGCAGACAGAAGTTTCGGTTATAGTCATTATCGTGGTTGATTATTTATTTAAAATGTTTCTCCGTGCTTTCGGATATAAAACTAACACTTACATAAAGTCATTATCATTAATCTTTTCTGAGAAGTTTATGGCTTAAATTTTAGATAAACATAGAATGATAGTCACTTCATTTTTATTGTTGCATTAAGTGATATTGCCAAATATCACTTAAGGATATTAAGGATTAAGGATCACTTTTCAGGATCTTAGATTGCCTAAGACTACTTCTGACTACTTAGTTTATAAATGGTTTTATTGATAAAAATTAATACCAATATTATCAACAAAAATTCTGAAATTTGAATTTCGAAATGAATGTTAGTAAAACCGGACAACTGTTACTGCAAAATTTCTGCGGCATTTAATAAAGTGACAAACTTGAATAAAAATTATTTAAAGTAAATTAAACTGTTTTAAAGGAAAAGAAAACATAAATCATTTTGAAAGCTTGATGTAGTGTTTATTAGATATTCTCTACAACTTAAAAAAAAAGGAATCATTGTGGTCAAAAATATGAGCATGAAAAATATGAGGAAATAATAATTAGCCAAAAAAAATTCAATTGATATTTAAATCAATCACTTTTGACGCATGCTTTAACAATAAAAAATATCTAAATATTTTTATACAATAATTTTCATAATTTATAATAAATTATTTAAAATGGAAAAGTTTTTTTTTTAAATTTTTTTCTAAAATATCTCTATCATAAAATTTTAAAATAAATTTATTTTATATTTTTTATACTAAACAAAATATTAAAAAATAATATACAACGTAATCATTTAATTATATTTAATTTTTAAAAACATGATCAAATTGAAAAATATTTACTAATAGAATATTACATTATTAATGAGCAATAATTTTTTATAAAACCTTCAAAGATTTTCATGAACTTCTTATTTCAAATGTACTATTTTTTATTATTATTACTTTTTAAAAAATAACGTTAATGTTATCTTAAATATTTCTGCAAAAATAAAATGAACAAAAATATGTGATAAACTTTTAACTATCAGGAAATACAGCGATAAGGAATAAGGACATAGTTTTTGGATGATGAAAAATAAACTAGATTGTTCTGTCACCTTTTAATGTTTACTGTTTGCTTTTACTGATGTTCTTTCATTTTTAAATGAAAGAACAATAATAAATAGGCGGCACTTTGTTACATTAATAGGCGACACTTTGTTACAAATAATTAGGCGGCACTTTGTTACATTTCTATTAAAAAAATAATAACCCTTTTTTTATTTTTCAGTATTATATATTTCTTAAGGCTGAGAAAAGAATCGCTTCTAAATTATTATGTAGAATTAAAAGCAGTACATTCTGTTTGGTTTGGTTTCCTTGCGAACACGTAATTTCTTTGAATTAAAGAAATAAATGATAGATTAAGTGGAAAAAAAAGAAGATAAGAAGAAGAAAAAAGTAAGAAGTAAGTTTTCTTATCTTCTGTGTACGGAAATGAGTAATGCCTTCTTGAGCACACCTTTAATTTATAAAATAAAGCATCTAGATAATATCTACTTACTTTTAACCTTTGGTCTGTCGCACTTAAATTAAAAAATGCACTTCTCTAATTGATTATGAAATGACATAAAATATAAATATTTAAAATGTTCTCTTATTTTATTTATAAATTACTTCTGAGAAATATTTTTCAGTGATACAGATAAAACAATTTCGTTAGGTTTTTTCGAATATAAGAAAATTCTCTGTAAAATGGTTATAATTCCAATGTACCATAAAATCTCGGAATCTTTTTCTTCTTCTTCTTCTGAATACTTTTCAAAAATATTGACAATGAATTGTTTTTTATTTTGTAATTAAACTGAGATTTGAAAATAAAAAGACTCAAGAAGTTAAAACTTTTTTAAAATATCAGTATGAATTCATACGTTTTAACGTTAATACACAACGACACTCATAATAACGCATATAAAATGGAAGTAAAAAAAGGAATAAAGAAGATAAATTCTTTAAAATTAAAAAACATGCCCATACTGATTTGATGGTAAAATCACGGCCTCAAAATTTCATGGATCGTTGATTTGACACCTCCTTTTGAGGCACCACTAGGGTTAGTTTGATTTGAACCTCGTAATGTTGAGCCATGATCAGATAAGGAGGATGATAACTGACCTAGTACCCGATCCGGAAACTTCCACACCACTCTAATAGCAGAATATTTGGTTCCGATGAATTTAACTTGCACCAGACCCACTAGTACTGCGTTTCTTCAGTATAATCGTGTTTCGTATCTGGAAGCCTTCGACTTCGAAAACGAGACCTTATTACCTGTCTACTGGGATTCTCAGGATTGTACGGAAGATATGGATCTTATGTTAGTTTAATATGACATTGTATAGGAAAATTTCCTCATGTTGATGTGCCGGAGAAGTGTTTGAAAATTGGCCTGTCGTCTTAGATCTCGTCCCCTTCGTCTGACCACGTTTCAAAATTACAACATTCGTCTCTTAAATACCCAAGCATAGATTAAAGAATGAAAATCACCAAATCGAATTAAACTGAATTGCTGTCTATATTAAGATCTGGAACTGTCCATGCTTTTGCGCATCTTCCAAGTGGCATTGATTTCATGAAAACAGAAGTTAAATGAAAGATGGCGGATATCTTTTCTTTTATTAAACAAATTTCGAATTAAGATAAAATAGCACGGTTCCAAATTACTAGTGAAAACAAAAGAACTTAAAAGGCGAAAGCCACGTAAACAAATCTTTAGATTCGCTCATCTTCCTCTCTGTAGCACCCCTCTGAGAAGTAAAATCGTTTGAAAGCGAAAGGTTCTAGGATCAAACTGTAGATAGAATATATTCTATACTGAGATTTCTTTGAAATTTCAATTTAGATATCTTTGAGGAGGAGCAATCTCTTTTCTTTTTATATAAAAATTAATAATTTACATTTTTCCATCACCACTAATATCTAAAAACTAAAGTATTAACAAGTCCCTTGAAGACAGAGGAAATCAGGAAGCATTAATCAAACTTTGGGGAACAGATATGCCGAACGAGCACGACTGAGAAAACAAAAGAATGCCTGAAAGAAAGTAGCCGTACGGAAGTACTGTAAAAATTCATTGCTAATTACGGTAACTGTCAGCGATTGCTCCGGCCAGAAACTCAGTCATTTAAAAATATAGAAATCATTCAGAGAAAAACTTTGATCAAAACCATTACTCATAGTTAAAAATTTCAATAACTTTTTAAAAGAAGACTCAATAAGCAACATGGTTTATAACTAGGAAGTAAGAACTTTGCTATTTTGAAGATATTCTAATTTATAATAATATTATTAATTGTCTGGTTTATCAAAACAAAAAGTAACGCTTTATAGCTCTGTTTCATTTTGAAATGTTTGTAGTTAAACAAATGAGTATAGCTAATAATAAGTAAGTTGATAAATAGTATAAAATGATTAACAGTCAGGGCGGAAAGGTGTTAAAATATGTGTTTCAAAAGCTAATATAACAAGTACAAAAACATAAAAAGTATCCAAACCAATTTCATTAACTATGAAGTTTTATTCATTATAAATTTCTGTTCTGAAATAAAATTGATTTCATTAAACATATAATAATTTGCTCAGTAAAATATGGGAACATTTATATTTAAATGTACCATTTATAGCCACTCTGATAACTAATAATTTTAATTATCAATAAATCAAGATAAAATCTTATTCAAAAAGCAATAGAAACTCTTTTTTAAGAACCTATTAATAAAATATGAATAAATCATTATTCTTTAAGCCAGTTTTTTTAGATGCGAATAATAGAAAATGTAAATAACTTTACATTTTATTAACTCGAAAATGCAAATGCAAATGTTTTTAAAGTCTAAATGGTGCAAAGTAATAAACAGAAGACAGGGGAGTAATTTTATTATAGTTTACAGGTGGTTTGTGTGTGTGTGTGTGTGTGTGTGTGTGTGTGTGTGTGTGTGTGTGT
>JAOUZG010025356.1:0-18938 GCA_026289955.1 Argiope argentata
GGCCGCTAGAGGCGCTGGTTTTGGCGCGCTGCCATCGCGGCACCACAATATACAAGTATATTTTTAGAAAATATGAGAGAAAGTTTCAAGGACATAGCTCCTATTGATTACTTCAAATAAAACTTACATGAAAATTTAAAAAAATAATGCTTTTGGCAATTTAGGAATTATGTGATTTTAAAATTATCCATTGTTTCTTGCTTGTACACCCGCCGAACCTATGTGGATTTCTAAAAGATTTTTACTGTACTATAAACTTCAAAGGTTTTAAGCACAAAATATTTCAATTTTATATCATTAAGGTTATTGTTTTAAAACAAGGCATGTCCTTTATGATACAATTATTCTATTTTTCATCTAACCCTATTATATTCGTAATTAATAGTGATATTATGATTAATGGATAAAATAAGAGGAATTATGTGTATATACAATATATGACATCTCTAAATGAATTAATATTGTATTTTCAATGTATCGATCTTTTTTATATACTTTTCAATGGTGTAGTAGAATAATAGTGTAGAACGGGTTAAAATACAAAGCAGGGAAACCCAATTTTTTCGGTACAAATAATTTGAACTGAAAAAAGGTTGGCAAAAAAAATGTTTTAAAAGACGAGAAAATGTTAAAGATGGAAATGGAATGCCGGAATAATACAGTATTTTTATTAATATTTTATTTTCATACATGCTATCTTTTCTGACAGTTGCTCACAGTAGCTAAAAATATCAAAAAATAGTTTAGTTCGCATTTTTTTAATGACTTCCTTAAGAAAGCATTTATAATTTCAAAATTTGATAGGCGTGTAACATGTCTTGTTTTAGAAACCTTATACCTTTATGCTCATTGTGCTATGCATTTCTATATTTTTCTATCATCTCAATTAAAATTTGAGTTTTAATTTAAAAGGGAAGAGAGTAAACTTCTACTAATGCAAACATATGTTACTTAAACTTTTTAAACGAACATTCTGTAAAAATTTTGCAACATTGCTTACTTGTGAAAGTAAGCCTCAATTGTAATCTAACCAAGAATTCGGTTAGAGCAAAATAGTTATTTATAACTAATTCACGTTTGTCCTAAAAACTAATTTTTGTTGTTCAGCATGTAAATTATAAATTTCGGCCGGCATCCTGGCAAAGGGGTAGCGCGTCTTCCCTGTGATCTGGAAGTCCCGGTTCGGGCATGGTTGTTCTTCTGTGTTCCGTCTGTAAGGTGTGTGAATGTGTTCCCATGTAAAAAGGGGCTGTGCAAACGAATGTGACGAATGAAGTAGTTAAGTCATACTCTTGGCCCTAGTTGGAGCTACTTCAAACAAGAAACGCACATTTCGGCTTAAAATCGCTGAAGCATCAGAGAGCTTGTCCATGACAAGTGCCATTAGAAACAAGAACAACAATACCTTCAATTTCAAGTTCTTATTGTCATCCTATCTTCAATTTTGGCAGAGAAAGTTATAAAACTGATCTTATAAAAGCAAAAATGACTGAGTCCCGGCTCAAATCAGGTGGTTCTTCTGTGTTCTGCCTGGAAAATCTCATGAAGGAAATAAAAACCTTAGAACTCAGAGCGACGCTACATATTTCTGACTCTACAGTGATTGTTTATATGCCATACATATGTTCACAATTTAATTTGTCAATCCCCCCCTTTTCAGTTGGTAATCAAATTCCCCTGTAAGTTCAACCCATAACCACCATTTGTTTCAGTATTCTTGTCTCCTCCATCCAGTTATAATTTCAGAAAAAAATTGAACAAACTCGTGTTAGATTTGACACCGATGGCATTCTCACTGGAAATCCCTGAATGCTGTATCGTTTCTTTTTTCCCTTTAACAAATTTGTTCCTTTTTTTTTCTCTCTCTCTGTCTATTTCTCCCATCTTGTGCTCATCTAACTGGCTAGATAACTTAGCGTTATAGGCAGCGGAGGTACAGGATGGAGTTATGCTCTGTGTGCTATCTGTGAGATGTGTGAATGCCCCCCCCCTGTAAATAAGAGCTGTGCTGGCGAATGTGATGAGTGGGTAGCAAAAGTCGTACTCTTGGCCCTAGAGGTGCTATTACAAAACAAGAGATGCTGACTAGACGTTAATTTTTTAGTAATTAAACACTAACTTCCCCGTCAAAATTCTTCATGGTACTTTTCCGTTAGGCGGAGGCAAATGTCGACAATTGGGAACCAAAAGAGATACGAGTCGCTAAGCGAAGCGAATGTCAAGCGGAACAGTCAATGGAATTCTTTATTATTTGGCAATTTTTCCCTAGCTCCCGGCTAACGAAAAAATACCATCTTCATTTCACCACCACCAAATGAATAAGACTGCAGTTTGTTTGTTTTTCACAATAATGAGGTTAAGCTTAACATATTTTCGACCAATTATTTCAAATAATTCTGTATATTTTTTAGTGTTTGATGCATTTCAAATTAAACATTGTTAATTATTCGATTTTTCAGATTCATTTTGAAATACTTTTAAATTAAAACAAAACAGAATAAAGGAAAGGATTTCTGATTTATACTTGAATTATCCCAACAGGCGTAGAAAATTCACCCGTTTGAGTTACCCCAATTGGCGTTGAAAATTCACGCATGTGCAGCGTATTGTAATTGTTGATAACTATATTTTCATTTCAATTAAAAGTTTAAATATCATGTGTATAATACTGTTGTAGCTATCACAATCTCAATGGATAAATAAAACAGACTTGATTTAAAAGAAATACGGACTGTATTTGTAGTTTTCCTTTATTTCAGGTATGCTCTGTAAATAAATTGTTTTTAGGTCAGTTATGTGCTTTTCCATGCGTACGAATTCGCATTGAAAAGCTAGTTACACATATGTTACACTTTTACCCTAAAATTGTTCATTTTCTCCTATTATCCTTTTGTATTGTTCATTGAGTCAACTAAGTGGTCACATTGTTCAAAATATTTTCTTATTCATCTAATTTCAAATATTCACCATAATTAGCAATTGTACCAGTTTTTTTCCTGAACATTTGCAATTTGCTTTTGTGTACAAGAAATAGCCTCTTATATTTTGTCCATAATCAATGGACTTCATAGTACAAGTGATACTATGCTATCAGTCAGCTAGTGCAGTTAAAATATTAAAAAGAAGAAATATTGTTTAAAATTTTGTTCATTCATTAAAATATGGATAAATAAATATTCCAATCCATCAAAGTTAAGTTTAAAGGTATCGTTATTAGTTATCGGACAACGTACAACTTCTAATCTGTCATCATGAGAATCCTGTAAAATTCCATGATTAAAACAAAAATATTTGTTTTCACTTCTTCAACTGTACGTCATGCAATTGTTTTGTAAGGAATTAAAATTAAAAGATTAAAATGAAATCTGCTATGCATATTTCAATGTATCATTGAACCAAGTGCTCGTGGGAGTTAAATTATATTTCTATTCATTTTAATGGTTTCATTGAATGAATCACTTTAGTATTGCAAACGATCAAACAAACTTGTCTTGCATTGATTGTTTAAAAAAATGACATATTTCCAATTTATTTCATTTCATATAATCTCGTGCTCAAAATGACATTTTTCTAGGTTTTATTTGTTGTAGTCATTAACTTATTTTTTAAAATCAGAGCTTTTACAAATGCGATGGCAACACGTTTGTAAAAGCTGATTTTTTTTTGAGATGCTCCTGCAAATAAAATTTTTATTTTTAGCGTAAGGATTAAAATTTTTACTTTTCGCCTACGGATTTTTGTTGACACAAAAAACCTCATCCCAAAAGCAACATTATACTCTGACATGATAATAACACCATGATAATACGATGATCTAAAAAAAATATGGAATATTCAATATTTATATTTATTACTCCAAGCATCAAGGATTATCTTCAAACAAATAAAATATATTAAATTTTTTAAGCTTAGATAATTTGAATCGAAATTATTTTTATGAGTTTCTTTATGTGTCGAATGTCTGACGATAGAAGATTTATTTTTTAAACAATTCAGCTTTTTCAGGATCACAGACTGAATTTTTTTTTACTGCAGAAAAATTACTCCAATTAGTTTGTAACAATGATCATGGACTCTCAAGCGTAACAAACTATCCGTGCAGAAAATCATTACTCGAAGTTCCAAATTTAACTTCTGTTGACTATTTTTACTCCCTTCAAGCCAGATAAAATAAGAATTGAAAAGAATTAAGTTAAATATTCGGTTGCCCTTCTAAAAGTTTCGAAATGATACCTTCTGAGAATTCTTATTCAAGAAGAGAAATATGCTTTTAAAAAAGCGAACAGTGTATCGCCATCAGTTATCACTGACAAAACACTAAGAAAGTCATTCTTAAAGAATTGCCTGAAATGAAATTTTTAATAATGATAAAAATTGATTATGATACTAGCCTTTTTGGAATTACTATTTTTTGTTAAAAATATTTGCTTCTCTAAATATTTTGTTCAAAATGCATTGTGTGTGAACAAATATAAAAAATTAACAGTAATAAAAGTAATTAAAATTTAAAAAATGTCTCAATTTGATTAATTAGAACTTATCTATACTACTATTATAAATGTGAAAGTTTGGATGGATGGATGATGGGGTTCAACCATGCCAGAACGGCTGAAGGAAATTGGATGAAATTTAGCGCAGAGATAGATTATAGTCTACAGAAGAACATAGGCTACTATTTATTCCCGTTAATTGAGTGTTTAATTTTTTATTAATTAAAAACTAAATTTTCCGCCAAAAAATAAAAAATACTGAAAACATCTGCCTGAGCTTTTTGAATCGTTTGTTTTTATTTTTCTATTTCCGGTATTCTTTTAATATTATCTTATTCTAAAGGAAGATTTATTAATTTTTTTTTCTTACGCTGTTCTTGTGTTAATATAATTCGATATTTCCTGTTCATTTCTCTTAATTTTTTTTCTTGTTGTACTTATCCCTTTTGTCTATTTTCCTCATTTTTGATTACATTTTTAAAGTACTTTTATAGTATCAAGTACATAGCTTTTAAGTAGTTTCCCCCCCCCCACGCTAATGATGTTAGTCATAACATATTTTCGACCGGTTATTTCAAATGATTCTGTTTATTTTCGTAGTGTATGAAATTTTTTAAATTAAACATTGTTAATTAATAGATCTTTTGATTCCTTCAGAAGTGCTTTTGAATAAAAATAAAATAAATGAATTGAAATTGAAATTTTCTAATCTGAATTGCGTTATCCCAACTGATGCTTAAAATTCACGTCTTTGCCGTGCTCCAATTAACTTTGAAAATTTATGCATGCATACGGTTTTAATAACATTCTACATTGTGATTAGATTGTCAATTCTCACATATACACATCAAAATTTCCATGCGTACGAAGTCGCGGCGAAGAGCTAATATAATATATTTCCCAAAGTTGTTTATTTTTAATAATCATTTCGTTTATGATTGTAGTTAGATATTCAATTACTTTCTATCTCTATGTATGCATGGGAAAGAGAGAGCAAGAAAGAAATGCTTACTATATTCTGAACTCGCTTTTGAATTAATGCAGCATAATTGTACTAACTCATAGTGCAAGGCCACAGGTGCAGTTTCACGGCACTTTAATTTTGAATACTTATCAGCATAAGAATGTCCGATCGTTCAATATTTTAATCAAGAGATTAATAAAATGAAGTGCTATTGGTAGTCTGGATAAAATCTAGTCTAAACTAGAGTACACTGTTCAATAAAAGATGCTAATTATGAACATAAAATAAAGAAACAGACAATACATAATTATACATACATAATCAGTCACCAAAGACAGCAAATATATTTTTGCTTCAATGCATGAATTCAATTTGGACGTTTCTGTTTCAAGTAGAAAGTAGAAAACAAATTTTAAAAGTACGTTTTATTTTCGAATAACGGAATTAATTTTAACGCTCTTGTATTATCATGTCAGAACATGATGTTTTGGGAATGAAATTTGTGGCGTCAACAAAAATCCGTAGGAGAAAAATAAAAAAATTATTATCTGCACTAATTCTCAAAAAAAAAAAAAAAATCGGCTTTCAATAACGTGTTGCCATCGTCTTTACAAAAGCTCTGATTAAAAAATGAGTTAATGACTACAGCAAATAAAATCTATAAAAATGTTATTTCGAGCTCGCGATTACATGAAATGAAATAAATAGGAAATGCGATATTTTTTTAAACAATCAATGCGAGACAAAGTTTTTTGGATCGTTTGCTATACTAAAGTGACTCCTTCAATGAAATCATTGAAATGAATAAAAATGCAATTTAACTTGCTCGAGCACGTGGTGCTTGGCCGTTCAAGAAATTATGTTTTGACATGATACATTGAAATATGCATATCAGATTTCATTTTAATCTTTTTTTAACTAATTTACTATTTTACACAAAATATACATCTTTGTCTTTCATACGTTAGATTAATAAAGAAACTGACTAAAACTGGCGGATTTTATAATGTACTGGTATTTTATTAAAAAAAAGTCCATTAAAGAAGGAAACATCAAATAAACTTTCTATTCTACTGACATGATTCATTGAAATATGCATAGCAAATTTCATTTTAATCTTTTATTTTCTTGTTTTGTTTTCAAATTCAATTGAAATTATAAATAATCAGTAGACATAATTGATTACAGCAAACTGAGATTTTTTTAAAAAATTATTCTTAGTTTTTGATTGCAAAATTGTGGCCAGTTTTTTATTTGAAATTTTACATAAAATTTATTTTGATAAAATATGCAATAAAAGAATAATGCTGCAATGGTGAAAATGAAAGTTGAAACCTGTTACAAAACTAGTTTTTATAAAAGGATTTTATATTTCTTATAGTTTCTACAGATTTTAATAATGAAATTCATTCATTATATATATTGTTTCGAAATGGTAGCACAAACATCTATTTTCTTAAATACAGCAAATGAGCATATATTTACAATTAAGATGTCTTTGTTAAACTAAGTTGGCAAAGGTATACTTCGAATTCAGTTGAAGTTGGCAATAAGATGTTACAAAAATTAAATTTTTATATTTTTTTTATAGTGAAAAAATATATTTTAGTAAAATATTTCTTTTACATCCATCTATATGCATACAAAATGTGATATTACTATCTGCAATTCAAGGTATTAAAAGCCAAATTTATTGTCTTAAGCCATTTTTCCAGGTTATATAATTGGTCTGTGAGTGAGTAATTTGCATTGTTCTTCTGGGATAATGTATATGCCACAAAAGATTATTAAAAGAACTAATCCCTTATACTTTTGCAGTATGATTCTGCTTTCAGTACACTTATAAATTGTAAAAAAGATCAAATAATACTTAAAACCTTGAAGCATATTCAGAATGAGGACGTTCGACGCCTGAACAAAGCTGGATTCTTCTAAGATCACTTATGTACTCACTATCCAGTTCGTCACTCGTGGGATTAGAGGAAACTTTTTGAATTCATCATTGAAGGTCTACCAAATCTGTGGGTGGATTATTTCACACTAAGGAATGTAAACAATCGAAAAATGCATATAGATGATTGAATACATAGATTATCAAACATAGCGCAGCTGTGCAATACGGGAAATTTCAGAAAATGCTGCATTACATATTAAAAGGAACTTACCTCTGATGATGAATCTCTAATAATGAATATCCGGGATTCCAAAAGAGAATATTTAAACAATTGATACTTTTATCCCGATTAAAACGGCTGGAATTGCACTTTTCGGGAAAGATTTGATTCCAGTTGCCAAACTCTAAACATCTGCCATGGTATTGTCTTAGCTAGTCATGGAATAATCTACGAATGCTGTATTGTCCTTGATTAGGTTGAAGAGTTTTATCCACTGTTTTGCAATATTAAGTTTTAAACTGCTTATTCTTACTCTTATATGATAATGTGACAAGTGAAGGTCGCGGTACGAACCCTGCACGCTAGGGCCAATAGCCGAATAACATGCCCACAATACTAAAAGTATACCTCAATATCGTAGATGTTATTTGGTTTATGAAGCTAGCGGAGTCAGCGGAGAGATGACAGATTTTAAGGCGCCAAGCATTATGATGAGCGTGCGAGTGCGTTGGGAAGCAAAAATATGAGTTGTTGCTTGCTGAATCAAGTGGATATGACGGCTTTATATTGCCTGCTGCGTCAAGTGGGTCTGACGGCTTTGTTTTGATTTCCTAAGTCAAGTGGGCCTGACGACTTTTGCTGCGGGTAGATGGCGCCAAGACAGTTGCATGAGGTTGCGCTGTCAAGATTACCAAAGGAACGGATGAAGGTCGTGGTACAAACCCGTGACACTAGAACCACTAACAGAGTAACATCCCCACCAACACTTCACATAAGTATCGTTCGCCCACTCACTGGGAGGAAACTCTGTGGTGATTGCTATACATATAAGTCAGATAACATCCCTCGGACCGAAGTGCTTTTTTGGCCCAACGGATATGTTACGCGGCTACTAACCATAAGATTGGGAGTTCGGGCCTACCGCAATCAACACAGAGTTTCCTCCCAGTGAGTGGGCGAACGATACTTATGTGAAGTGTTGGTGGGGATGTTAACAACTGTCGTATTTAATGCGCGTCTAGGTCATTGAGTCGCTGATAGAGGGCGCCACGACAGTTGAACGAAGCTACGTGCGAAGGTTGCGTTTATCCAAGGTCGGTCGCCGAGTTACCGTTTGTAGGTGTAGGTGTTGATTACGGTAGGCCCGAGCTCCCAATTTTATGGTTAGTAGCTTCGTAACATATCCGCTGGGCCAAAAGTGCACTTCGGTCCGAGGGATTGGCTTATATGTATAGCAATCACCACAACCTCATTATAGTAGATATTATCTAGCTTATGAAGCTAGCACCACAAGAGTAACTTGAAAATTAAGCTAAAATGTCTATTTCTGCATCACTTGTATAGCGCCCGAGGATATAAAGATTATGTAATTTGCAGTCGATAATTAGTTCATTAAATACAATTCTTGGAAAGATGTCGGGTGTCCAGAAAATAATACTTGTTTTCTACCGCACTTGAATCAAGTCATAGTAATGATTTCAGATAGCTTTTCAATTCTTTCGCTTTTCGTTACTGAAATTTATCATTCTTTCAGAAAGTTTAATACAACACATACAGTTATGAGAAAAGAAATTTATTCTTCCATCTTTGTTCTGCCACTTCTTTGAAATATCTTTCGATTTCCATTTATAAAATTTTTAATTCTCTTCTTTAGAAAGTTAAAATTAATATTATCAGCCATCAAAATACGAACGAACAACACGAGTGATTAAAAAAAAATTTTAGAGTCGTGATGATTGCATGAACTACTAGACATATATTAACTTATGTTAAATTGCATATATCAAATAAATTTGCATTTCTGAAATAAATATTTCCATCAAAATTTGTAATAAGTCCTAAATTTATGCATGTCGGTTACTTTTATAGATAGAAATATGAAATTTTGTGAGTAAATAAATGATGTAATAGAAACATTCTTTTAATTGAAACTTTTGCACTTGGTTGACTGCATAAAAATTTAATTTTTAAAAAATTTTTAATATTAAATTCCATATAGTTTAAAGTGTTTCCATACAGTTTCTTTCCTATTTAAACTTGTGACTAGAAATGTAAATCTGGGAGCAATATTTATAGAAATAGGTGCTTGTTCTCTTCCTTGGGATACCTTGCATATATATTTGCATTTTATATTTTTATATTTTAAAATGAAATATTATATTTTAAATAAATGTATTTAATAATATAAATTTTGAATTATGCATAACTATTTTATGCATTGCATATTTTAAAATGTAATGCTACATTTTAAATAAATGTATTAAATAATATAAATTTTGATTATTTTAATATTCTTTTAGGAGAAAATCTCTGTTCAATCTTTTAAATCATAATATCCTTTAAACAAAAAATATTGAATTGCAAATGAAACAGAACACATAAATTCAAAATTATTTACAAACTGATAGTAATGATGCAGAGGTTTTCAATGAATATCAAAATGATTTTTAGTATAATAAATAGCCTCTTGGGAGGATCACTTCGAAATGAAGATGAGATACTTCCGGCATGATGGTTGGATCTCTCCACCCTCGAGGGTATACAAATAGGGGAAGATTTGACTCCTCCCATCGATGATGGGACGTTCTTCCTACGGGGAAGGGTTGTTCTGTGACCGGAGATTGCCTTTAGGACTAAACCACAGTTCCCTCTAGTGTTGCTGTTGCGGCGATGCGGTCATTCAGTTTTATAGTTTATTCTGTTCACTTTCACACTGGTCGAAGAGTCTGGAATGACTTAGCATAATGAATTAAATGAATAGAATGCAAATTTGTAAACAAATGAAAAGCAATTCTACTTCCGTCACAGATTTTGAAATACAGCTTTTTTTAAATACAAAATTGAATCAATTGGCAGGTATTTTAAATAGTTGAAATTGAATTATTTTCGAACTTAACAAATCGGTTCGAAATGTCAATTTAGAACCAAATAGAACTATTTTTAATTTTTTCCACTTATTCTAAATAGAATTTTCTTTCTTTTCGATGAAAAATCTCTTTATTAGCGTTTCTAAAATTAGACAAAACTGAAATTAAATTTACTTAAGTTTGTTTCGAAATAACCATAATCTCTATGCTCTAATTTTTTCGATGTTCTTTTTTTTCTTCCTTCTTTCCCTTCTTTATTTCCCGCATATTTTATCGTACCATGATTAGACACTTTTGTTTGCAGCTGATTTTCATTCTTAATCAGATTATTTTGATTTTTTTATTATTCACTTTAAATTAATGCGTTCTGTTTTTTTCACTCTTCTTATTTATTTATTTTTTACATTAAAGTAGTTTTTCTCATTTCATTTTACTTTTCTGAAATTTTAAGCTAAGCAATATCACAAAGAAAGTAGTAAAAAATTACAAAACGAAATAGCAACAAATTCCCTATCTTGATATTTAAATAGGAATTTTAACTTACTCTACAGTTCAATCTAAAAGATCTGCTGCTTAAAATAAAGTTGATAAAGTATTCTTTGTGAACCTTTGTAAATCTGAGTAAAGTAATTCAAAGTGAAATTTGTGCAATTCAGTGTATATAGTTTAAAAAATTAATTTATTGCATTTTGGGACAATGGAATGAAAACTAATATGCAAGCTTCTACGATTAGGTAGTTTGAAGAATAAAATTTGTAAGCACGATTGGTATTGATTATATATATATATATACACTGAAGTCACAAAAGTCATGGGATAGCAATATGCAAATATACAGTTAGCAATAGTATCGCAGCGAAAAAGTATAAATGCGCAGTTCGTTTTCCAGAGCTTTCATTTGTGTTCAAGTTAATCATGTGAACAGGTTTTTCGTGATGTATGGAGGCACGACAAGAATTAACAGACTTTGAACGTGGAATGTTAGTTGGAGCTAGACGCATGGGTCATTCCATTGCGGATATCGTTAGTGAATTCAACATTCCGAGAACCACAGTATCAAGAGTGTGCCGAGAGTATGAAATTTCAGGTATCCCATCTCATCATGGACAGCGCAGTGGGCGACCACCTGCACTTAACGACCGAAACCGCCGACGTCTGTGTAGAATGGTCAATGTTAGAAGACACGCAACACTTCGTCAAATAACTGCAGGAATCAATGTGGGACGTACGAGGGACATGTCCGATAGGACTGTGCGGCGAAATTTGTCTTCCTTGGGCTATGACAGCAGAAGACCGACTCGAGTGCCTTTACTGACAGCACGACATCGCCTGCAGCGACTCTCCTGGGCTCGTGAGCATATCGACTGGTCCCTAGACCAGTGGAAAACCATGGCGTGGTCAGATGAGTCACGATTTCAGTGGTTACGAGCTGATGGTAGAGTTCGAGTGTGGCGCAGACCCCCGAAGCCATGGACCCAAACTGTCAGCAAGGCACTGTTCAAGCTGGTGGTGGCTGCATAATGGTGTGGGCTGTTTTTACATGGCATGGACTCGGTCCTCTGGTGCAACTGAACCGATCACTGACTGGAAATAGTTATGTTCAGCTGCTTGCAGATCATTTGCAGCCATTCATGGACTTCACGTACCCATATAACGATGGTGGTAATACCCACTAGCATATGGAGGGCGCTGTAAGCGCCCGGTGAAGTAGAAGGCATGTAGCCATTGTAGAGAGCAGTTGGGTAGAAAGTTGAATTCGTTTATTAAAGTTGTTATTGTTGTTAAAATGTGGACTTGATTGACTAAACACACTGAACCACCATACTGATGATGAATGACAAACCATTTTGGTAGCATCGGCCTTGAAGTTGAACTGATTTGATACTCTGATTTCATCGGAGATTGAAATATCCAGGTAAGATTTCCGTTTATAATTTGAAACTGAATCCCCTGGATAGAATTATTGATTTTTGAACATGGCAGAAAATGTTTCTAAAATAAAAAAGAAACGTACTACCATGCGAACAACATTAACAAAATTGATAAACTGAATTGAAGAATCGATTAATAATGAAACCGAAACTGAAGAACAATTTGAAGTTTTTTTGGCACTATGAAATGAAAAAGAAAGTAAATTAAATACTTTAAATGAAGAAATTGTAGATCTTTTGACTGAAGATACAATTTCTGAAGATATAGAAACTTCCGAAGAAATTCAAGAAAAAATTATATTTTGGAAAACAAAACTTTCTTTAAAAATAAAGAAAATGAATTCTATCCCAGATGATACAGTTTCAAGAAATACTGAATTAGAAAATAGTAGCTCAGAATGCATGAACATAAATTTACCTAAATTGTACATAAATAAATATGCGGGTAAATATGAGGACTGGTTAAACTTTTACAGTCAGTTTGAAAGTTGCGTTCATAACAACGAAAAGTTAAGCAAAGTTGATAAGTTTAATTACTTAAAATCATATTTATGTGGAAACGCACTTGCATGCATTAACGGATTTGCAATTTCTGATGAAAATTATGATAAAGCGCTAGATTTATTGAAAGATAGATTTGGAAACAAAAACGTGTTAATCAACGCTCATTTGAATAATTTATTAAATCTAACGCCTGTTAAAAATTCTGATGATGTTATGAGTTTGAGGAATTTATATGACAACGCGGAAACACATATACGCAGTTTGGAAAGCTTGGATATAGAAGGAGATTCTTATTTCAATTTATTGACACCCATATTAATGAAGGTAATTCCCCAAGATCTCGTTTTAGAATTTAATCGTTCTCAAATTGATAAGGAATTTGATTTAAATGCTCTTTTGAAATTTCTTAATTCAGAGATACGTAGCCGTGAACGTTCATTTCAAATGAATAATCAAAAACCATCATTTTTCATTTCCACACAAGAACGAATAAAAAATAAGAACTCTCATTTTGTGAAACGTAATACTGCAAACATGTCCTTGAAAAAAGAATACGCTTTTCCGATTATATCGGGCCAAGAGCAATCGGCGCCAGTAATCGAAAAAGAAAAATGTTTATTCTGCAATAAAAAATCACATAAAAAAGAATCATGCGATACTTTTAATGCAGAAGACAAGAGAGGTATTTTGAAAAAGAAAGGCTACTGCTTCCGGTGTCTAAATCAAGGTCATCGTTTTAGAGAATGTTTAGTTAAAAAAAATTGTTCTATTTGTGGAGAAGGATCACATCATTTTTCGATCTGTTTTCGAAATCAAAATTATTCGAGTGGTATAAGTACTGATCAAAAAAATGAAACTGATTTTAAGCAGTTTTTAAAACGAAAACTGATAAAAATAAAACCAATAATATTTTATTGCATACTTGTTCTGCGTTGACTGGAGACGAAAATGAAAAACAAATATGTTGCATTTTCTTAGACAACGGAAGTCAGCGTAGTTTTATTTTATCGTCACTTAGCAAAAAATATAACTTTCCTATAGTTAGAAGAGAAAATATTTCTATTTGCACATTTGGAAGTAATAAAAATGAAATGAAAGAATATAATGTAGTGAAGATTAAATTGCAAAATAGAGATGATCCAAATTTATTCATTGAAATTGAAGCGATTGAAACTGAAAATATTTCGACCTCACATTTACCGACTCCCCCTGAAAATATTGATAAAAGATTTAGGCACTTAAGAAATGTACAATTAGCAGATTGCTATGAATTTAATGATAAAGAAATATCGGTTCTCTTGGGTGGTGATTATTATTATGAAGTAGTTACAGGACGGATTATGCGACTAAACAAAAGCTTAGTAGCAGTTGAAACGTTGTTTGGATGGTCTTTACAAGGGCGAAGTACAAATTGCGATGAACTATTTACAATGAGCGTGATTGTTAATGATTTGATCATTTCCAAACAACTAAGTGAATTTTGGAATTTAGAAAATTTAGGGATTGAAGCAGAGATATCAGATAGCGATAATAATGATAACGATATAATGTCCGAATTTGAAGCTGGAATTTCATATCAAAATAAACGCTATAAAGTTAAATTTCCTTGGAAACCGAATATGAAATCGTTGTTGGAAAATAATGAACAAGTGGCAAAGAAGGGATTTATGAAACTAAGAACAACTTTAAGAAATGATCCAAGTTTATTTAATGAATACAGATCAATTATAAAGAACTACATTTCCGAGGCTATTATTGAACGTGTTCCAGTTGAAGAGGAGAATTTACAGGAAAAGACATTCTATTTACCTCACCGAGCAGTGATACGCACTGATAAAAAGACTACCAGGGTAAGGATAGTATTTGATGCTGGATCACATGATAAAGGACAATTAAGTTTAAATGAATGTCTGCACACTGGACTAAATTTTATACCAAACTTGTTTCTTCTTTTGATAAAATTTAGGAAAAACCCTATTGCTTTCGTTGCTGATATTAAAATGGCCTTTTTAATGATTGAAATTAATGAAAGTGAAAGAGATTTTACAAGATTCTTTTGGAGTGATGATCCAGGAAACTCAGATTTGGAGAGCCAGAAGTTTGAAGTGTTCCGAATGTGCAGAGTTTTATTTGGTATGAAATCGAGCCCTTTCCTTCTTGCAGCTACGATTAAGCATCATTTGAAAAAATACATGGACATTTTCCCGTCAACTTTCAAGCAATTGGACCAATCTCTTTATGTAGATGATTTCCTTTGTAGAGAGGACAATGTTCAGCAAGCTTTGAAAACTTGCGAAGAAAGTGTACATATTTTTAAAGATGCAAGTATGGACCTTCGAAAATGGAGAAGTAACTCACCTGAACTTACACAAGAATTAAAGAATTTAAAATTTGAAGTTGATGAATCTGGAAGTTCACTGGACACCAATTTGATAACTTCTAAGGTCCCAGGAGTTGGATGGAATGAGAAAACTGATATGCTTCATTTTGATTTTAAAAATCTGGAAACTTTTCTATCCAAAAGAAAGGAGACTAAAAGATACTTGCTACAAGCAGCTGGTCGACTATTTGACCCAATGGGTTTTGTCAGCCCATACACAATTCGGGTTAAATGCTTGATACAGGAAATTTGGTGTTTAGGTTTGGACTGGGATGAAAAATTACCTAGACAATTAGAAGTTGCTTGGAACAAATGGTGTGAAGAAATCAAGTATTTAAAAGAAATACGAATCCCACGCTGTTACTTTGAAAAATTGTTACCCAGTGATGTAATTGGCATACAACTACATTGTTTTTCGGATGTTTCTAAGAAGGCATATGGAACTGTAGCTTATTTACGTATAGAATTAGTTGGTCGAAATGTTATTTCCTTCGTAGCTTCAAAAAGTCGAGTATCACCTATAAAAACACTTTCCATCCCAAGATTGGAGCTCATGGGTGGACTTTTGACGGCAAGAATAAGTCGGAAAATTGAATCAGCATTAGCACAACCTCTTAAACGATTTTATTGGACCGATTCATCAATAGTGTGTTACTGGATGAAAGAAGACCCGAATAGACATAAAGTGTTTGTGAAGAATAGAATAAAGGAAATACAGAAGTTAAGCAATCCCGACGAGTGGCATCACTGTTTAGGAAGGGATAACCCTGCTGATCTGATAAGTAGAGGACTAGCCTTGGATGATCTTATAAACAACAACTTTTGGTGGCAGGGACCTAAGTGGTTAACATTGAATGAATCAGAATGGCCAGTATCTTTAGAACCACTAATCGAAACCAGAAAGATCATAGAGGAATTGGAATTTACGAAAGCAGTTGCTGTAAATACAGTAGTTGAAAAGGAGCCAGCAGAAAATGACTTAATCACAAGATATTCCTCATTTAGTAGATTAATTAGAATAGCAGCTTTGTGCATGAGATATGTTCACAATTGCAAAGTCAATCCAGAATTAAGGAAAATTGATTATTTAAGTGCGTCGGAATTGGAACAAGTCACGGAAATCATAGTGAAACAAGTACAACTAATTGAATTTTCAACAGAAATAAAGTTCTTGAAGAATGGACAGCCTATTCCGAAAAATAGCAACATATCATCTCTAAACGTATTTTTGGACAAAAATGAAATATTGAGAGTAGGAGGAAGATTGAAACATTCAACTCTTTCTGAATTTCAAAAGCACCAAGTACTTTTACCTAAGAATCATCATTTGACTGATCTCGTTATTGATTATTTTCACAAAAAATCATTGCATTCTGGAGTACAAACTACATTATACTTGTTAAGGCAATTGTATTGGATTCCATCTGGTCAAGCTAGAGTAAGAAGACTATTGAACAAGAGCATTACTTGTTTTATAACAAAGAACCAAACCATCAACCAAATGATGGGAGATTTACCACGAGACAGAATTGTGCCATCTAGACCCTTTGGAAAAATTTGACTAGACTACGCAGGCCCTATAATTACGAAACCGAATTTGAGAAGATCAAAGGTGACTTTGAAATCCTATATTGCTATATTCATCTGTTTCTGCACAAAGGCCACTCACTTTGAAGTTGTATCGGATTTAACTACTGAAGCTTTCCATGCATGTCTTAGACGATTTATTTCAAGGAGATCCAAGCCGTCTATCATCTGGAGTGACAACGCTACAAACTTTAAGGGTGCAAGGAATATCCTTAATGATTGGGAGAGAATTTGTAAATCCAGCACAATTCAACAATTTAGTGCAGAAGAAGGAATTGAATGGAATTTTATTCCACCAGCTTCTCCCCATTTTGGCGGGTTGTGGGAGGCAAATATAAAGTCCATGAAACGCATTTTGTTAAAAGTGACAAAATCTGCAATTATGAACTTTGAGGAGTTAACTACATTAGTAACTCAAAAAGAAGCAGTGTTGAATTCTCGTCCATTATCCCCGCTTTCCTCGGATCCCAATGATATTAATCCTTTAACTCTGGGACATTTTTTAACTGGGAATGCTATTTTATCTTTTCCTGAACCTTATACTGCTTCGGACTCTTTATCTTTTCATTCTAGGTGGAAACTTATTCAGAGTATTCGGAATAAATTCTGGAACAGATGGAACAAGGAGTATCTACAAAACCTTCAGACTCGTGCTAAAACGTCCAGAAACCCAACCTGAAAATTAATCAGCTCGTTAATATGAAGGATTCCAACACCAAGCCAATGGATTGGCCGATGGGGCGCACCGTAAACGTTTTTCCTGGAAAAGACGGACTAGTAAGAGTTGTTGAAGTCCAAACTTCTTCGGGTGTTCTGAGACGTGCAATCAACAAGATCGTTCCATTGCCGATTCCAGATAGCCATTTAGACACGGACCAAACAATTTGAACTTTATTTTGAACTCTTTTTACTATTTAGAACTTTAATTCTTTAAATTTTGATAATTTTCAAATTTCATATAAGGAATAGTATAAGATAATAATGTTTGCTTGAAAGAAATTTTATTATTTGTATTAAATTTAATTTTTTATATTTTGATTTGTAAATTTCATCGAAATTTAAGTGGGGAGAATGGTAATACCCACTAGCATATAGAGGGCGCTGTAAGCACCCGGTGAAGTAGAAGGCATGTAGCTATTGTAGAGAGCAGTTGGGTAGAAAGTTGAATTCGTTTATTAAAGTTGTTATTGTTGTTAAAATGTGGACTTGATTGACTAAACACACTGAACCACCATACTGATGATGAATGACAAACCAGATGGGATTTTTATGGATGACAATGCGCCATGTCACCGGGCCAGAACTGTTCGCGATTGGTTTGAAGAACATTCCGGACAATTCCAGCGCATGATCTGGCCACCTAGATCACCCGATATGAATCCCATCTAGAATTTATGGGACATCATCGAAAGGTCCATTCGTGGCCAAACTCCTGCACCATCCACAGTTTCACAATTATGGACGTCTATACAGACAGCATGGCTCAATATTCCTGCAGAGGACTTCCAACGACTTGTGGACTCCATGACACGTCGAGTTGTTGCACTTCGCCGGGCAAAAGGAGGACCGACACGATATTAACAGTCATCCCATGACTTTTGTCACTTCAGTATATATATCTATCGAATTCAGCATTCAAGGAAGCCTCATAATATAATTTTATAGTTGTGAATACTTTGAATGGTCTTGCATCTGTGATATTACTTGTAAGTGGTTTATAAATAAATATCAAAAATGATACATAGACTTTTAATAAAAAGTAATTATAAATTAATATTAAATAACTACCGATATTTGTTGTCTGAATTTTGATGGTCTTTCTTCAAAAATATTCCCCATCACAAGTAATGAATTTATTCAACTTTTTCCCCAATCTTCTAACATATATTGGTAGACAATCTTTTTAATTGACTTTTCAAAATCATCTCTGTAGCTTTTGCCACTGTCTTTGAGGATGGAAAACATTAACTCGAAGTGATTCTTCAAATTCGTCAAAAAAAAAAAAAGAGCTAATGATGCTAAATCATAATTATACGGATGGGGAACAACTATAATGTGTGTGTGTGTGTGTGTGTGTGTGTGTGTGTGTGTGTGTGTGTGT
>JAOUZG010025360.1:0-10374 GCA_026289955.1 Argiope argentata
TTATTGATCCATCAAGTTCAAATACCTTTTTTAAAACGTAGTGAATGACACTTGATGTTAATACAGTTTTTTACAAATATTAATTCATCAATTAAATTTCATCAAACTTAATTAATTTTAATACTTTAAACATTTTAGCAGTTTGCAATGAAAATTAAAACCAACGGACAGTAGCTCAATCGGTAAAATACGAGGATTTCAGTATTTTTAAAGTGAAGGTGGACAATGCGATTTCCAATTATCGTGAAAATCAATCATTTTTGATAAATTATTTATATTAATAGCAATTATTTAATAAAAAGTAACTAAAATAAAAATTTTCTTTGTTGACCTAAGTAAGAACTGATTTAATATTTTTTATATTACTTGTTCATTAGTCGATTTTAATCTTATGGATAGAACTTTAGTCATATATGTCAGTATTTAGATTTCAGTCATGTGAAATAGCAAACCAAATTTTTTAAAAAAAAATGTTTTTTTTTTTCTCACTGCATTCTGTAGCTAATCATCTGAGTACTTGCGGAGATTCGACAAGGCCGTGACGAAGGTTTATGCAGCGTGATATTGTGTCTTTAAATGATGATGCTCATTGTTGACAATCAAATGGTGGAAAAACTAATGCCTTACCCCTTTGACCACTAATGGGATCCATTCAATCCAATAACTTTTTAAAATCAATTTAAACAGTTCTTACCAAAAGCAGTTTTTTTACGGTTATTTGACTAAAATGCTCTATCTTATAGCTTAAAAATCATTAGGAGGAAAAAAAGGTCAAACAATTTGTTTTATTCAAATCCATAATCTTCATTTGAGTAGAAAATTGAGAAAAAAAGATTTAAGAAAAAATTGTAAACAAACAATTAGTAAAATGTAATAATAGATTAAATTTAGAATAGTGATGTTTTTGGTTTTACATTTTCAATTGGCATCAAAAATTTTAGGACCTTTTATTCAACGGTTTTTTTAACTTGTAAATTTAAAAATTTTAAATATAAGAAATACTTTCATATTTCTAATAAATTATAAATTTCATCCTGTTTAATGAGTATTTTAATGAATAATAAGAATTGTTATTTAACATTTCTTATATTTTGTAATATATTGAAAAACAAACAAACAAAGGAAAATTTAACTAAACATCGTAGATTCAAATTAGATTTTTTTACAACACCTCAATGCTTATTCAATATATTTAACAATAATATACACTTACGTGAGCTATTTTAATCTGTTAAATTTAGATATGTATTGAAAATATAGTGTCGCTATAAAAAAATGAGCGTGAATAAATATAAATATTTTCTTTTTGCAGGATGAAATATTTCATACGCTTATAGATAATATATTTCTATATAAATAGATATTTATAGTTTTATAGTGCAGTAAATAGTTTCGTAATAGAGAGCAGAGTAAATACTTTTCTGTTGGAATGTTCCAAATTCTTCAGTTCTTAATAGAATGCGCTAATTAAAGGGCCTTAAGGCAGGGAATTCGATTCACTGGAGAAATTCCTCCTTCGTTTAGAAAATCATAAGCATCAAGTTTTACACAATGAATTTAACCAAAATTAAACAATATTCCCGGATAATAGAAGGGTCAACAAAACTATCTAATAAAAAAATTAAATTTCCATAACTGAAACAATTAAATCATATTACAGTTTGATTTACACATATATTCATTTTGTATTTCCCGATAAACTTTTTTTTTTGTGGGCCCATAAATCTGTTTAATCATTTGAGTGTTTATTTATTCCACGGGTCGAGGTTAGTGTGCCAGTTAAAAAATCTTTTTTAGAGATTCAGAAAGAAAATAAGAACAGAAATGGAAAAATTGTTTTTAGCATAAACAGAAAAAGATACAAAAATTTCGTGAATAAAATTATCACAAATTATTCTTATAATCAGTCTGTCATTCTAATTTTCTGCATAAGAATTTTTCATAACAACATTGCGTAGTTAAACGAATTAAACTGCTTTTTTTTCCATTAATTTTTATCGAAATCTCTTTGTTTCCTTTTTTTTATTTCTTGCATTCTGTCAAACGGTACAAATTATTATTTTTTTATTTCTTCAGTTTTTAAGTTTATGCCCCAGTTAGCAGGCCCATTGCGCATGTCCCTGTGTTCCGTTCATTGCACTTTTCGAACATTTTTCCCGCTTCAGAAGACAAAGTGAAGTGTTCTTCACGGAGACGGATCGTTTATCGAATTTCTGTGGATAAAATGTCTGTTTGAAGACAGAAAGAAAAAAAATTACGCATTTTTTCTGAAATTAATTAATTTTTTGATTAATTAACTTTGTTGTGCGCAGCTCTCCAAGATGTCGGTTGAACTGAAAGATGCAAAACCTACAAGATTTCAAAAGCTGAAAAAGAAGTAAGTAAATTTGTTATGAAATGATTTAGTTGGCCACTGTATAGTTTAAATGCATGATTACTTAACCTTATATAGTTATTTTCTATGTCTTTTCATATATGCATGCTGTTCTTTATTTTTCTCTTGCATACCTATTTTATCCATTAACATGCAATTATTATTTCTTTTCATATGTCTTCAAAATTTTACAAATAAAATATCGAAAAATATTCCTCTAGTAAGATTGAAATATTTCGAATTGCAGATAATTTCAGTCATTATTTTTCTCTTTCTTTACTTTCTCGTATGAGAAGTATGCAAAGCAAAAGTATTGATATCATTAAAAAATTCGACTTCAAGTTATTGCCAACACTTTCTAGATCTTTCCGAATCCCATTTCTGCCATTATGGGGTTTTATCCACCTTTTCTATCTATCTATGGCTACAATAATTCAAAAACGATTTGGGTTGGAGAGATGGAATTTGGATGTAGCCAATGTATTTGAAGACTTATAAAGTTCTAGACGAAATTCATTAAGATGAAGTCTTTCCGTCTAACTTAGGCATAGCAGCACGATGATTCAAGCACACAAAGATCTAGATAGATGAAATTTGGTTTACAGATTTATGATAAAAAATATAGATTATTTTAAATTTTTGAGCCGAATTCTTCTGTTCGGTAACTATCTGTCTGTCTGTTTATATATGCGAAAGTGATCTCTATAGTACAATAACTTTATGGCATACACCAGACATGTATTAATATGTCTTTTTTCGTGACCACAATTGCAGATCTATATTAAATTTAAAATCTACTCGGTTGAAAGAGTGACCAGTCTATATTCAGTTCTTTATATTATGTTCAGTTCTTTATGTTATGTATATATGATGTTAATATAACTAAATTTAGTTTAATCGTATAAACGTCCCGTTTTTAAAATAACACTAGAGCTGTTTTGGGACGGACCTCATAATTTCGAACCGTGGTTAGATGACGGGAATGACATCTGAGCCAGTACTTCCCCCTCTAAACTTCTACCCCACATCAGCGGGAGGACATTTGACCCCTACGGATTAATGGGCATCAGAATCGCTCACACGATTTTTCTTTGGTGACAAACCGGGTGTCGAACCCGAAAACCACCAGTTCCAAAATCGAGATCTGACTACCAGGCCACAGCAGCCTTCGAAACAGTAACCGCATTAATTTAAGTCGCAACAAGGGAAGGAATTCGCGAGGGAGGGAAGTTTGGTGTGGACCTTCCGTGTTCTTGAAGCATTAATTATTTTCGTCTTTATCCTCTGTGACTTTTAGGGTTGCAGACTTTTACAAGCAGAATCTACAAGAAGTTTGTATGTTTAAGTATATTTAATATCGTTTAAGTATATGGGAAGATCGAAGGAGAATAATTCATTAGTTTAAATAAAAGTGATAAATGCAGCAACAATGCTCTTTTTCTCTACCAATAATAAAAAAAGACCGTGTTTGTGAGCGTGTTGCCACTCCACAAAGTAGATCGTTTGACCTACAGATATTGGAGGAAGGAACCATTAGAAACAAATTTTAGAGAACTGGAATTTACATTTAAAAGATTTTTTTTTTTTTTAGAATTTCGATAAATTAAAAATTTAGCTAGAATATTGGGATTTTTCCACTATAACTTCTGAAAATATTATGGTACAAAACTGATTTTTTAATCATTTTAGAATTTAAAAATTGTGTTTTAAAAAATGCCGATTTAGTTGTCCCAGGTAATTTTTTGAAAAACACATTTTTCAATGATATAGTTAAATATTATGTTATTCAATAATTAAATATTATACAATTCAGTAACTAAATTTCATAATTACAATAAAATTCCAACAGCTTTCAGTGTTTCATCAAAAATTTAACTGCTGAATTTCCTCCCATTATTGAAAGGAAAGGAGGAAAAATTCTTTTATGCAGTTTATTACAGTAATCATTTAGGAAATGCCATTACCCTATAAAAGTAATAAGTAAAAAATGGCTCTCATTTTCTCTTAGCTTTGCATCCTGATTACATTTTTATTTTAACTTCTCGTTATATGTATTTTGAAGATTATTTAGTTTGACATTTACGAAATATGCAGAGACAAAGCATTTCATTTTTCTAAATCGTTGAGTCTTTGAGTTAACGGATGTGAAAGTAGAGGCTGACATTCCACCTCTACGATTTTGTTAAAAATCCGACTTGAATCTGCCTTTTAGGTATTCAATCTGTATACCAAATTTTATTTATCCAGTTCTTTAAGTTGTGTAATTACCTTCTTCGATGTATTCGGATAATCAAACCGCCTGGCTTCCTGCAATAGATTTAGTTACAAGTTTGATTAAAAACTACAAATACGGATCTTAGATCATACAACAAATCTTATCAATCTGACTCACAATATTTTTATCATGTCTAGAACATGATGTTGCTTTGGGAATGAGGTTTGTGGCGTCAACAAAAATCCGTAGGCGAAAAATAAAAATTTTATTATTTTCACGAGCATCTCAAAAAGAAAAACAGCTTTTAATAACGTGTAGCCATTGCATTTACAAAAGCTCTGATTTTAAAAAAAAGTTTGAGACCACAACAAATAAAACCTAGAAAAGTGTCATTTTGAACACGCGATTATATAAAATGAAATAAATAGGAAATGTGTTGTTTTTTTAAACAATAAAGGCGAGACAAAGTTTTTTTGGATCGTTTGCGATACTAAAGTGATTCATTCAATGAAGCAGTTAAAATGAATAAAAATATAATTTAACTTGCACGATCATTTGGTACTTGGCCGATCAAGACATTGTGTTCTGACATGATACTTTGAAATATGCACAGCAGATTTCATTTTAAACTTTTTTAAATTATTATTATCGTGTTCACAAACAGAGGCATAATTAAAAAAAATGTATTTTTCAAATTCAGGCTGATCTGAAACATGTGAATTCGTCAAAATCTCGAGTTCGTTCTTTTAAACGAATACAATATTTTCTTTTCTTGTAAAGACAAAGTAAAAACTGATCAAATTCTGTCTGTGTTTGTAATAATTAACCCATGCGACTTCCAATGATCACAGTATATCCTAGGGGTAATTCATTTCATACCAGACAATGAGATACATGTTCCCAGCCACTGATGAACGTTTGACAGCCCTTTCATGTTTTACATGTGACTAGCAAAATTTTTGGAAATTATTTCGTTCGACTTCATTTCATTGGGATGCACCATTCACTCTGTTTTAGCACGCTTTGTTTTAATTAAGGAATAAACTAAAAGTATTGTGTCATATTGGGCAATATATTACTTTAGTTTAGTTACATTAACGTCCTGTTTTTTAAACAACACTAGGCCTTCTTTGGGGTGGACCTCGTAATTTTGAGTCCCTGTCAGATGACGAGGACGGCACCTGAAATGGCACTCCCTCCCCAAGCATTCACATCATATAAGTGGGAAGACATTTGACACTGGTAAATTTAACAGGCATCAGACCCGTTTAGACGAGGGTTCTTCAGCGGAATCGGGACTCGAACCTGAAACCCTTCGATTCTGAAGTCATCTTTGGACATGGAAAAGCACCAGACATTTAATGGAATCTTTAAACATTTTTAAATTCTTGATTAACGCCTTTGTAAGACTCATAAACATGCATATCAAAATTCTAAAATTAAATTTACAAATAAATTGAAGTGAAATGATTTACGATAATCAACGATAGGGCCAGACGCTACCAAATACCGACCACATTCTTTCTCTTGATTAGGCATCATTCTAGTTATTTTTGCCAAATGATACAGCCATTGCAATATTCTCAGATAATGCTTCTGATAGTAATGAAAAGGATTTCAAGGTGGTGAATACCTGTTGAATGTAGAGGAAGTTACGTAAGGACCAGTAATGTACCAGCAAACAAAACTTGAAACTTTCTTCACAATTGTATGCTATTATTTCTTTTTTTATTATAGTTTATAGTGAAATTTGTGATCGAAACACTCATTTAGGCACTTACATTCCATAGTCGGAACTTTATAAACATGAGTTTTATTCAATCATGGCGACTGAGATCCTTATACAGTATTTTTCAATTCCTACTATTATCTTTAATAAGATACTATTCATTGCCACAATTGGCTTTAACTACTCAATTGGTGTTGAAAATTCAATGGTAGTATAATTTTTTGATCAATTATATATAGTAATTGTAATCGTTAGGCCAGGATCGTTTGGTTGGTAAAGCATTGGATTCGCATCCCTTGGGCTGCGAATTCGAAACCTTATATAGAAAGGAGAATGGGAAATTTGCTTAATGTTGTGGTTCTGTCTTATTTGTATACATATTTATATCAATTGTAATTATTTAATAAAAAAGTAATTAAAATAAACATTTTTTTAATTCACCTAAGTAAGAATTGGCTTAATTTTTTTTTCATATTACTTGTTATAACTACGGATGTATGATAACGCATGCTTACTAAAATGAGCGCGTACTTGAAAATAAATTAGTGTAATCATTAAAGAGTTTGAACTAAAGACTTCGACGACGCTTCACATTTCAGATCGCCCTCAGTTTGAAAAATATGTTTTTGTAATTATGCGTCAATATGTGAACACGATAAGTGAAAAAAAAAATCTTTTAACTTTATCTAAGCAATTTGGCATACGGCATTAACATCAAATCTGTAAATCTCTGTTAGATTTTGATGAATATCCATTCACCGTAAGTCCATCTGTCCGCATACCCTAATATAGTTAACATACTGATTACAAAACAAAATGGTAGAGATGGTATACAAATTTAACATCTAAATCGTACGTCTGTGTTAAATCTGAATTCAAATTTACTAAGGTGTTGACTTTTACCGATTTGTGCTATTACATACATAAAGACGCAATAATTCAAAAAATTGTAAGATTTAAATAAATAAGTAGAACTTGTTATATAATGTTTTGACTACACTTGTAATTCAATATCGAAATTTTTGTTTCCATATGACCCCCCCCCCAAAGAAAAAAACATATCTGCTTTTCTGGTATTCATATAGTAATCGCATCCCAGCAATTAGAGAATTTTTTAAAAAAATCCAAATATCGAATCTTAGTAGGCTGTTTAGAATATACGTCATTTATCAAATGTTTAGTGGTCAATAATACATAGGTAACGATCTTCTGCCGTGTTTGAAAATGCCTTTTGATCATTGTTTTCAGAAAACACCGATATATGGCAAGGGCGGAACTGGAATCTGTTTTAAGCTGGAAACTTGGAAGAATACGGAAAGAGAGAGTTGTTATATGACTAATTCTACCATTAAAAATGCAATCAAACTATTTTATTTTAATTATTAAAAATATATAGGTAAAAAGAAACTTTTATTTTTTTTATTGCAGAAGTTTTATACTGGGATTTGTGTCTCTGAGATATTGTTCAATTCACAATTCACCCAACTGACACATTTGAGTTATTTTGTTAAAAAAAATTTTTAAAAATAATTTTCTTAAACTTAGTCAGCTATTCAAAACATATGTATTTTTTCGTAAAAAAATTTAAATAACTATAGAATGCAGGCATTCTACAGTTAAAAAAGCAAAAGCAAACTGCAGCTTTAAATAAAGACATTTTCAACACTGAATAATTTTTATTATCAGAGAAAATTTTAAGGTAGGCTTTTCTTCACTTAATAAATGAGTTTGAAAATCTTAACTTTTTAAGTGCTTATTAAATAAATCTTGATAATGAAATGTTGTTAGGCATTTAGTTAATGAATTCAGATGAAAGAGTTAGTTAGTTTTTTTTTTTTTTTTTTTTTTTGCTTGATAAATGTTAATTTATATCCGCATTTCGGAATGAGTTTCAAAGGTATGGAGTTACAGACACTTCATCAAAAGAAAGGATTTGGAAGGAACTAGATAATAATTAAAAAAATTACGTAAGTGCCTGTTGTAAAAACTAGGGGCTAATTCGAAGTCATAGGAAATTTTTGAAGAAACATTGAATATGAATTTGCGAATTACATTTATATAAATATCAATAACATAATTTTAATTAACAAATTGTAAGAATTACAAAGGCAATTTTCTTAAATAAAAATTAAACAGTTATTCTATGCAAAATTTTTAATTATTAAATTTTAACGGAAGGGGTTATTTATAATTACTTTTTTACTTGAGTTTGCAGCTATTTGTTGAAAATCCTTCAATAGCAGCTTTCACTTTTATATTCATATCTCCAACCCTAACAAGTCTCGAGAAGGAATTTATTTCACGCTCTCTCCAGTGTTAACAGGAAAGCAATGCTTTGAGTTAAACAGTTCCATATCTGAGTTCAGTGAATTTGCATATTTTTTTTAAACATTGTACTGTCATAGCTGATAGAAAGTAGCTTTCCCACCATAAAATTCTTACAAAAAAAAATAATAAAGTCACAGCAATACAAAATTGTAGGAAACTTAATGTCTTAGTTTTTATGATTGATGTGGTGAGAGGAAGGAAAAAGAAAAGGTTCAACTTTAATATTTATCTTTACAAAAAACAAAGCTTCGAACACAGAAGAATTTCAGGAAAATGTATTAAAGAGTTCAACGAATTGTTCTTAATTTATTAATGCATTCAGTATACGAAATATATCTCTGTGCATCAAAAGGGGGAAAAGTTCTTAATGAAATCCCGTTAAATATAGCTTTAGACGAATTTTTTTTAATAATATGCTAATTCGTTTCACTCTGATGATTAAATAATACGTTGAACTGCATTGGTTTTTGCGAAATACATATCAAATGCCTTTAAGTTTTTCCGCGTCCCTCCCCCCCTTTTTTTTTCTTTTTCATTTCCAGGCAATTAAACTTTCTTTAAATTAAGTAACAGAATGATCCCAGATTAATGATGCTTTAAGTATATTATTACCTTAAATGTTGTTTCACTCCTTTCCATTTTCAAGATGTTCCGTTTTTATAATATCTTTAAAATTATGTAGAATCAAAGCGCTGACTTTTTTTATTTCGGTTTTTCACATTGATAAGAGCGTTTCTTAAATTTTCTTTAAAAACATTTAAAAAAAACTATGTATTTAAATTATTTAATTATAAACGTATGTGATATGGAAATCGCTCTTATTACTTACTGTCGAATGACAACAATTAAATTTAAATTAATTCCTATATGAGTGTTTTTCAAACGGCTTCATTGAATTTTTTTATTAACTGCACTTAATTCAACATTTTGTTAATTAACGGGGCTCTAAAATATTATTAGAAATACTCTGAAAAGGGCAAACCGGGTCAGAAATTTCATGCAATCAGACGAAACAAACTGTTAAAGGAATCAAGAAACAGGCGGCAGACATTAAATTTAATCGAACTCGAAAATGGTCTAACCTTTGCCAGACGGGTAATCGGTATGCTTTAATTATGGAAATTAATTACCAATAATTATTGCCTAACAAAAATAGATGCTACATTTTCTTAAAACTCAAAAAATTACTTTTTAATACTATTAACTTCATTTCTGAACCCTATTTTGTTTACTTTTAATCAATTCTTTAAGTTTAACTTAAAGCAAAATCTGCAAAAATATTTTTAATATCATTATTGAATTCAAACTCATTCATCAAAACAATCAATTGCGTGTTATTGTGTTTTTGCCGATGTTAAAATTTAGGACAAATAAGTTGCTTTCTATAAATAATAATTAAGAAATAGGATTTTTGCTTCGTGTCTATATTTCGTATTATATACATTTTTTAGTTTGTACTTTCGGCTATTTGTATAGGATTGGTTTAATTAAATTTGTAATATAACAAATGACAAGTTAATACTCTGGTCGAAGCGTTTGCTCGCCAAAGGCAACTAGGAATAAGGAAAATCAAAGAATAGCCATCTGAACCCGATTAGCGAAATGGGATTAAAGCAGAAAGTTATTGGTTCAGTTTTGCCAATTTTTGTTTTATTTGAAGCTCAGGACCTTTAGGTATGTTTTCGATAATCCTCTTCCCTCCTCCATTTCTGAGAGAGGAAAAAACAT
>JAOUZG010025393.1:0-16610 GCA_026289955.1 Argiope argentata
CTGATTGTCAGTTGTCTTATACAAAACTCATCAAATTTTGAACGCCCCTTTTTGCTTTCTCATAAACGGAGTATAGAAAAAGTATAGTAATAGTCAAAAAATTCAAACTTGATGGATATTAAAGTTTGAAACCACTATGATTTTGAAAAACGCATTTTTGGAAAACATCTGTCTGTCTGAGACAAAAATAACTTAAAAACGAATAGAACTAGATGGTTGAAATTTGGTATATGGTAATAACAGAAAATATATTGCATTATACAGTCATTATAAATACTGATTACATTACATTATATATACATCTTCCATACTGATTGTCAGTTATCTTATACAAAACTCATCAAATTTTGAACGCCCCTTTTTAACTTCTCATAAACGGAGTGCAGAAAAAGTATAGTAATTGTCAAAAAATTCAAACGTGGTGAATCTTAACGTTTTAAAACCACTCTGATTTTGAAAAACGCAATTTTGGAAAACATCTGTCTGTTTGAAACAAAGATAACTTAAAAACGAATAGAACTAGATGGTTAAAATTTGGTATATGTTAATAACAGAAAACATATTATATTATCAGTCAGGAAAGGAATTTGTAATTTATGGCACAAGGGCCAGCTCTGACCATACTGCGCCAAACATACGGTAAAAAGTATCTTACAAGTATTAAAAATTGAATACAACATGTAAAAGGTTTGTTACCTTAAAGTTAACTGACAAATTAGTAAAAATTAAAAGTACTCAATTCAAAATATTTAAATGATACTAAACAGTCATTATATATATAATAAACATTATAAAGTGACATTCGAAACGTTGTGATAAATTAATTTAATCAGGAGTAAATTTTTTTAAAACTTGAAGGAAATTTCTGGTATTGTATTTCAGTGCATAATACAAGAAAAGAAATAAAGGGTCAAAATTTTAAATAATTATCTGGTTCCCCTCCCCACTTTTTTTTTTTCGAAAATTTTGATTTGTCTGGAAAAAAAATTGTTTGATTTTTAATTAATTAAAATTATAAAATAAACTGGATAAATAGTACACATTTCTACTCATCAAATAATGCATATATCAAGTTTGATAGATGTTAGTCAAATGGTTAAGACTGTAAAGCGCCACACACACATATATTCTCCTTTATTATTAATTGGAAATAGCCTACTTTGTCGACCAACTGATTCGCTTGCGGTGATGTTATATTTTATTTCAATTAAATCTCTCACACATTACTTGATATTTCCTGTTTCTAAAATAATATACAATTCAAATTTGAATAGAAGTCTAAATAGTTTTACTTTAGTTGCCTTACACTGTTCAAGTGTTTTTGTACATGAACATTCTTAATGAAATCGTCACATGCCAAAATCGTATGAAAAAATCAGAATTCTTCGCATAATCTAACATCTGTAATTCAATTTCTTATTTTTTGCTTACTGTTGAATCCGAAATTTAGTTACAATGCCCATTTAACTTGCATCATGAGAACATGTCCAGTTGCATGTTAATATGGTTGATATACATTAAAAGATAATTAAAACATAATATGTGCAATAATTCATCATGTATATTTTCTATCATATTTAATACTTTCTCTTCTCTTACATTCATAACACAATATATTTTTCTAGGTTTTTAAGAATGAAGAAAAACACGTAATTAAATCTGTGCTACTATTATGAATGTGAAAATTTGGATGGATGGGTGATGTTAGTCAATCACGGCGGAACAGAAGAACGAAATTGATGAAATTTAGCACATAGATAGATTATTGTTTAGAATAGAACACAGGCTACTATTTATTTTGGTTGATTAAGTGGTGAACTTTTTCTCAATTAAATCTATCTTTCTCGCCAAAAATCTTCATTCCCCCACCGCCAAATGAGAAAGACTTCGGTTTATTTTGTTTTTTTCCCCACTCTAATGAGGTTAGGCTTAAAATGTTTTCGACTGGTTATTTCAAACGATTCTGCTTATTTTCTTAGAGTTTGATACATTTAAAACTAAGCATTTTTAATTCATATATTCTTCAGATTAATTCTGAAGTACTTTTGAATTGAAACAAAGCATAATAAAGAAAATTATAAATTTCTAATCGACATTGCGTTACTTCAACTGGCTTAAAAAATTCATGCATTTGTGTTGCCCCAATTGTCATCAGACCATCAGTTCTTAGTACACATCAAAATTTCCACGCGTACGAAGTCGCAGTTGAAAGCTCATATATAATACAACACTGAAAATGGCTTGAATTCCAATGCAAATATAAAAATATATTATTGCAAATACCTACAAAAGTTTTTTTTTAATACTGAATAAGTTTATAATTTCATAGCAGTTAAAAGAGTTTAATAAAAAAGATAGTTTATTTATTTTTAAAATGAAAAAAAAATCGTTTTCAATCATTAATATTTTTAAAAAATTATAACGGAAAAACGCTGAAATATCGTTTGATTTTTATTCCATCGCTCTGAATAATATTTTATTGAAATTAGCTTTAAGTCAGATGGTTTACTCTGTTAGAGCATAAGAATACATGTACACGCAGACTGACAAACAGTCATTTTTGTTTGTGATAATTAAATATTATTTATCTATTCCCAAAGTGCATTGTTATTTTTACAAATTTTACAAATGATTCTTTTTAAATAGCGAACTATTTTTGCAGCTAAACTAAATTTACTCAACTAATGCAATTCAGCTTCATTCATCTTTCACTTCTAATCTTATCTTACTTTTATTTTTCGAAATCTTCAATAAATAACCGTTTTAGCCAAAAGAATTACTTGAAATTACAATCACACTAATCCGCAGGGCTTACACTCTGAAAGCAAAGGGATTGTATTGCATTCCAAATACAAGCATTCTTTAAAAGTGACTTCTGACGAAAATCGAATCCTTCTATTTTCGATTCTGTTAATCCTTTTATAAAACATTTAACTAGGGATCAGGAGAAATCTTTTCCAAGGACTTCCCAGAGATCGAATTCGAATCAGGGAAAAAAATCCCTGAAAAAACATCAAAGAAGCTTTGTTTAATTAGATAGATGAGCTACTTAAAACACTTTTTATCATTGTAAATTAGCCGTCTTTGGTGACTAGCTAGTTTGCTAGGAATATTGAATGTATCTGATTTCAATTAGGTATAATAAGCATGATTTAATGTTAAGGATTTTATTAACAAATTATTTTTAAGGATTTAATTGTGAAAGGCATTAAAGTCACGTTATTTTAATAGTTTTATGCTCGCTTTTTTCAGTTTGTAATGAACCATTTTAATGGAGCCGAGTTCCATGACATTGTCGTATAAAAATCGTAACTTTTCGATTCATCTATCATCTAACTTCCGCAATAGTATGTGACCTTCTTAGATATTGTGTAAACTAATCAGACAATAAACATATTTTATTTTTCCTGCAGGACAACACCAAACTGAATGAACGCAGCGTCAAAACGTGGTGACTTTTTCATTGTAAACAGCAATTACACACACTACCATACTTCGCCACATTCGAAAGAATGGTTTAAAAAAACAAAATTAGAAACAAAACCCCTTTAAAACAAGTGTTGCAAGAAGAATTGGGTTAAATACTTTCAAATAACACCAAAAATTGGTCGAATCGGTACCGCAACATTAAGAGACCATTATAATAGTCAAAAAACATGCAACTAAATACTTTCTTTCCATGCGAGATATTACAAAAATTACATTGGTGTATTCCAGATTCTTTGAAACAAAAATAGGCATATGTTTATTTAAAATGCTTCTGAAATTTTTCAATGTAGAAATTTTTCGTTGATTGTTCATTGTTTTACTTAATTATGCCATTTGTTATGAGTGAAAATAAAAACATGATTGCATTTCTCCGTAAAGGTTTATTTATATAGAAAGTTGGATTTATCAAGTAAAAGTAAGCTTTGTTCTCAATTGTTTGAGCCGTAATATGTAATAGAATAAAATAATACAATATGTAAAATGATTAGATCGTCTGAGTTTTTATTTATTTTATTTTATTACTTTTATTTTATTTTTTTAATTGCTTATTTAAAATTTATGCAAATGTGAATTTAAATTGAACCAAACGATTTTTAAAAATCTTCGTTAGCCAGTTTCTCACATAACTAATATTTATTTTTAAATACTTCACATTTTGTTCATTCATACTGAAGTATAAGAAAGGTTTTAGCAAATGGTAGGAGATTAATTAAATATCTCATTTTTACTATTAAAAAACAAAAAAAAATACACTGAATTAATAATTGTTACTAATATAAATTATTAATCTTTTGCTTTTTTATCTTTTCTTTCAGTTTTACTTCACAATTCTGCTAACGTGTTCCGGCAACAATTTTTTAAATATATATTCGTGCTCTTCAGAAATAACAACAAAAAAAATTGTTACATATTGTGCATAAAAATAATTTTGAAATTTTTATCACCAAAACTATAATTTTGTAAACTTTGATAAAACGTAAAAATTATTATTATGACTTAATAGTTCCAGAAAATATCGCGGAAAACGATAAACTCTTGGTTAATTTTTCAGTTATCTGAAATTTTAATATAACATGATATCATGATGGCAAAAAATGTTTAACATCTTCTATATATTTCCTTAAAATCAACAAAAAAACAGCGAAAACTATTTAAAAAACAAAAATTAAAATATCAAATAATGGAAACAGAGTTCCACCATTTTCTAACTGATGAAAAAAACGAAAAAAAAAAAAAAATAGATTTCAATTTAATTTTTACAAAATGATCTCAAAATAGACATAGAAAATAAAAATTCGAGAAAATATAATTTTATAAATGGTACTGTTAGAAATATACTTTATTTTTTAACTGTCCGTTTATTGTTTGTTAGTATCATATGAGAACATGATGTTGTTTTCGTTTGAGGATTTTGAAGTCTCAAAATGAGTGACCAACAAATTGGCGATTTATCGCTTTTGTGGCATCCATTTTTTGCTTTTCGGGTTATTAGAAAATAATGCAGAAGCTTTTCACATCTGGCGATTTATCGCCAACTAAAGTTACGACCTAGTTCCAAATTATTTATTCTCTGAATTCTTACAAATTGTCTTATTTACTTTAAGACATTAACCAGTTTAAACCGGTTTCATGAACAATATCGAGACTATCAAATTACGCATGCGTCGATATTTAAAAAACCCCACTTTTTTTGTCATTTCAAAACCGATCGGCGCGAAAACTTTGTTTAATAGCTAGAACAATTGAAACAGACCGAAAGAGAAGTCACGTGATTTTTTCGAACCAGTTTAAACTGGTTCTTTACTTACCAGTTAAACTTTAATTAATTAAAACAAATAATGACTCAAAAATAATGATGTTCTCACATAATTACTTGAAATTTGCAATCATAGATTTTATTTTTTATATTTGTTGTCATTGTTTTATTCGGTTTTACAACAGCAAATAGGTAGAAAATTCTGAAGTAAATTTTAAAGCTTTAATACATTAACATAAGCAAGAAATGATTCCATTCCTGAGAATGCAAATTTAGTAATAATAATAATAATAATAAAAACAAGGCATTTCTTCATATATATATAACTAGCTCTTACGCGCGACTTCGTACGCGTGGAAGTTTTGATGTGTATATGTGAGAACTGACAATCTAAAATGTTATCGAAACCGTATGCATGCACAAATTTTCAACTTCAATTGGAGCAACGCAAAGACGTGAATTTTAAGCACCAGCTGGGGAAACGCAATGCAGATTAGAAAATTTTAATTTCAATTCATCTGTTTTATTTTCATTCAAAAGCACTTCTGAAGGAATCAAATGATCTATTAATTGACAATGTTTAATTTTAAATTTATCATACACTACGAAAATAAACGGAATCGTTTGAAATAATCGTTACGTCTAACATCAAAAGCGTGGGGGGGGAGTTATGTTATTAAAATCATAAGGGTACTTTTCCGTTTGTCGGGCGCAAACGAACAATCGCCAAAGAAATTTGAGAAAATTTGACGGAATTCTAAATTATTTGCTAACGGAAACATATCACTTTAAGAATATATAAAAAAAATATATATAGCAAACACAAATACAAAACACACAGTGGAAAAGTTTTAATAAATAGTCATTTTCCCCAAAAAAATAGTTTGCCACCAAATTTTAGCGAAATGGCATTCCCAATCACAAGGTTTCGATTCCCGTTGCCGCAAATTAACGGAAAATAGAAAAAAATATCAATAAATGCAGTAATATGAAATGAACTAAAAATTTTATCGAAAATGATGAAAATAGGCAAAAGAAATAAGTACATCAAGAAAAAAATCAAGAGAAATGAATAGGAAATAACGAATTATATTAACACAAGAACAGCATAAGAAAAAAATTCAATAAACATTCCTTTAGAATAGTAAGATTATATTAAAAGAACACCGGAAATTGAAAAATAAAAACAAACGATTCAAAAAGCTCAGGCAGATGTTTTCAGATTTTTTAATTTTTGGGCTGAAAAGTTAGTTTTTAATGAATAAAAAATTAACCACTCAATTCACCGGAATAAAAATTAGCCCATGATCTTCTGTAGACTATAATCTATCTGTGTGCTAAATTTCATCCAATTTCCTTCAGCCGCTCTGTCGTGATTGACTAACATCATCCATCCATCCATCCAAACTTTCACATTTATAATAGTAGTATAAATGAACTAATTATTACTATTTTAATCGAAGCGAAATGACTTACTTTTGGACTTACGGTGCTCACTCAATTGCAGGTGCGTTTTAAAATTAAGCTGTTAATACCGTTATATATAGAGTTGCTAAAGCCGAGTTGATAAAAATAAGCATTTTCATTCACCATATGACGGCCACGTGCAAAAGCATAATCGGTATGCAGGGCTCGTCGGAGAAATGTGGGATATTCCATGAATGCCGATAATGCACGGATCAGTCACTAAGCTCCATATAAGCGACGAACCATTATCTAAGGCGAGTAAAGATAAGTTATTCATTATCTTCCTACAGTGTTCTAATGAATGGCTTTGTGAAGGACGCTTTTATGTCACCACCCCCGCCGAAGCCTCTGATCACGTGGGAAATCGGTGCTTTGAAGAGGGTTGGTATCAATTAACGAAAAAAATTAAAGGAAGTTCGAATCTATTTGTGGAATAACCGTAGCGAGCACTTAATATTATCAAAACGTGCTAGTGTGTAAACGCAATTAATACCAGAAGGGGTGGTCTCTCCAGAACTTTCTCGCATATCTGTATTAATAAAAATGGATCTCGAAATGCGTTGCTAAGCGCAAAACTAGAGAACGGCTCAACCGATTCGGCTAATTTTTTTAATATTTTCGTTAAGACACGAGGATGGTTCTTAAGGAGAGAAAAAATGAAAAAACTGCGTGGAAAATAGTTAAAATGACACTTTTCTTACTTTTCCGCCAAAAATTTTCATTTCCGTCCCCCCACACCAACTGAGTAAGATAGCAGGAAGTAATAAATTATGATTTGTTTAGAAAGAAATACGCAAAGTCAGTTGGTTTTCATTCATAGATAACGGGATGTTTCAAAAATAATAAAAATAGTTGCTTTTATTATTAGTCTGTATGGATATTTAATTTATGCCTGCTCAAAATAAAGTCTGGGCAGGGAGGAAAAAAAGAATAACAAAGGGAAAAAAGGGTTTGTAGAAAGAAAATTTGAGAAGAAAAAAAAGGATAGGGAAAAAAAGAATGTGTGTGTGTCACCATTATTTCCTCTGTGCGCGGCATTTTCCGAGCTGTTTTTAAACTTTCGCATCTCTTGAAAACCAATTGTGTCTTTATTTGTTTAGTGTGTTTACATTTATGAAAATGTAAATCTCATTATTCTATAAAAACGTAGAATTTTAGACCTTTCCCACCACCATTTTAAGTAAAATATCAATTCCGGGACAATCATTGCTCGGATAGAAAGAGAAAGATGAGTAGTACAGTGAGCAGATCATCTAAAGAAAATAATATTAAATAATACTATAAATGAATTATATGATTATCAAGATTTGTTTGGTTTAAAAATATTTTGGGGAAAACCCTGTTATGAGACACAGCTACATAAAATATTATATGAAAATTTTAGCGAACATTAATACTGGTGAACCGACTGGTCGCCAAAGGCGGCTAGTTCTATAATAAAGTTGTTACCCCAGAAAACGTATTTAACCACTTAACAGTTTTTTTTTACTATCTAATAAGATGACACCTTCTATTTTGGGAATATTTTATTATTTTACAAAATTCAAATGGAAACCCAACGAATACTTGGCTTATCTATGTATTCGATGTCATTTTACTATTGAATTATATTTGTTATGAGTGGTTTATTTTTTGTTTATAAGTATCAACATTCGATGATGCGCTTACGGCATACGGCCAAAACAGTTAAGTGGTTAATGGCATTGACATACAATGGCATTTCGGGATCACAAAATATCGGGACCCAAAATATCAACCCTTTTATTGAATCTATCGTGCCATCCTTGGCGAGTTTTTTGGCGATTAAGCCTTGAAAAGCTGTTAATTGTTTTCTAAAATCGAAATTATGTTTTACACGCCATTTTAACAACAGAAATTTGATTCAAAACGTCACTAGTAGGCATAAAATAAGGTACTAAATTTCATATATTCAAGACATTGTGTTTTTGAATGATCGCATTTACATGCTTGTGAAAGTACAGACCGACAAACAATCAACTTTGCATTGGATTGACTAGTAATTTTAACTACACTATAGATATTAATCTGTGTGCTAAATTTAATCTATCTCTCTTCATTTTGAAATTATAGTGTTAATTTACATTCATACCCTGGAACGCGGTTAATACACAAACACCAGAACATCGAATGTATATTTTGAACATTTTTCCCCGACGAATTTTAACCAAAGTTTGACACAGAACTGTAAGTATAATCATAAATCCAGTGCCGGCATTTTGGCACAGAGGTAGCGCGTCTTCCCCATTATCTGCGCGTCCCGGGTTCGAGTCCCGGTTCGGGTATGGTTGTTATTTATCCGTTCTATATGCAAGATGTGTGAATGTGCCTGCCTGTATCAAGCGACTGTGATGAGTGTGTAGTAAAAGTCTTGCTCTTGGCCCTAGTTGGCGCTACTACAAAACAAGAGACACTGAGTAGACTTAATTTGTTGACTACCTCAGCTAGCTTGTCCAAGGCAAGTGTTTAAGAAACAACAACAACAAATTCCGGTACCAAATTTCACGTATTTAGGTAATTATGTCTTTGAATTATCGCGCTTATACGTTTGTGAAGATAGAAAAAGACCAACAGTCAATTTTTCGACGAATTTGGTTTTAAATTTTATATATTTGTACTTCAGATGTAAAATCTCTGCACAAAATTTCATCCATCTAGCTCTGCTAATTTTTTAGTTATTGAGTTAACTTATATTCGGACAGCCGGGCAGACAGACTTCATCCTAATGCATTTCATCCACATTTTGAGAGAAATCTATAGTACTGATGAAATCTTATCTAAAATAACATTCAGGAACTGTGATGGTCTGGTGGTGAGGTTTCGGCTCGTGAGTCGTAGGGTTTCAGATTCAAGACCCGATTCCACCGACGAATTGTCGAGTAAGGGAATCTGCTGTACGTTAAATCCGCCAAATCCAATCGTCCTCCCACTGGTGTGGTGTAGAGATGAGGGTGTCAGCTCATGTATCGTCCTTATCATTTGACCACGGTTCAAAATAATGATTTCCGTCCCTAAACAGCGCTAGTTTTCAGTACTAAGGGACATTAATATTGTTACGTTTTTAGCGTAGCGAGTTCGGATTGAATGGACTTTGTTTGAGGACAGCACAGACAAATTTATTTACAGCTATTCACAAGTATTTACAGGATGACTTGATAAAGTAAAACTTCAGATAAACACAATCCAGCAGTCAACAGTCACTTACAGCGTAAATGCAAGTCTTACGCACAATAAAAACAGACTGCAAAACAGCTATCGTATAGCACAGCAAACAGTAAGTCACAGCGAATTAGTAACACAACGTTAACAGCAAACGTAAGCACAGCTCATTAATCACAAGTGAGAATCCGCTAGTCCAGCGAAACGCTTCTCTTCCGAGAGAGAGCTCAATAACACAACGTTAACAGCAAACGTAAGCACAGCTCACTAATCACAAGTGAGAATCCGCTAGTCCAGCGAAACGCTTCTCTTCCGAGAGAGAGCAACTGCCGAAAGCGGTAGCCCGTCCCTTATATAGCCGGGCGAAAGCGCCGAGAGGCTTCAGAAATCACAGAGAGAAATCCAGCGGCTGCCAGACTATTCCTTTCGCCAAACCAACCCGGCTGTCGCCAAGCTCTTTGACGTCGTCGCCAATCGCTCTCCCTTCCGGGCTTCCAGCGAAGTTCGCTCACTTGTAACAATATAATTAAACTTAAATAACGTTCCAAGTTATTTTGAAACCAGTTACTAATATAATAAAATTGAATTGGGACATACATTGTTGTATTCAGGGCCCGACTTAGTCTTGGTGGGCCCCGGGGCAAACTCTTCTTTGGGGCCCCCTCAGCTTTACTACTTTAGTAATGAAGAACATGCATTAAAAAAGAAAACGTAAAATAAAAATTTTATTCGATTTGGGGGCCCCCACTTATGATAGGTCCCTGGGCAGCTGCCCCGTATACCCCTGCCTTAGTCAGTCCCTGGTTGTATTCAAAGAGAATAAAAAATTGCCAGATCTAAATTCTAAAAATCCGACTGAGTGTCTCGTATCTCCTTATTTATTGAATATTTCTCGCGTCCTTTGCCGAAAATCCATATCACCCCGTGTCCTTGAATTGTTCACACACCAGAAAATGGCAAGTGAGAAAGACGATGAATATTTTATTTCCCCATTATTCCGCCTCTAGATACGAAATTCGGAGGTAGATGAAGCGGTCATAAATATCCATTGAATGGATTTCAAAAACAAACGGACTGCTTTCATGGCTGCAGGCGTCAGCAGATTCACTGTATCGTGCCTGCGAAGCGTGTGGTTTCGCATAGGAAGCGGCTTCTATTGTGTAACTAGTAGTTTAGAAAAGGAGAGAGAACATTAATAATCCGGCTTCTTGCGCAGTCTTATAAATTCCGTTAGTCAGTGCAATCAGGAAGTGGAATTCAGGATTAAATAATAAATTTCAAGCCAAAATAATAAACGGTTGTCTCTCAATTTGTGGAATGTGTTCCTTCGTTATACAGGGTGTCCCAGAAAGACCGGTTAAACTCTAAAAAAACAGATTCATTGCTTGGAATACATAAAAAAATGTACAAAGCACTGTACTTCTATGACCCATAGTTTTCGGGGAAAATGTGACAGAAAATGTATGACGTTGTAGCTATTGAAGGTCGCGATATGAATCCACGACGCTAGCATCTGTAGCCGGATAACATAACCACTATACCAAAAAGTCGACTTCGATATTGTATATGTTATCTGGCTTATAAGGCTAGCGCTACAACGTCATATCCGATTTACGAGAAAAAAAAGCCTTTATTTGAATCATGATCAGTACTTGCATAATCTTAATTAGGAAGATGTTAGAAATGTCCCCCGCGCACATGGAGGCATGCATGCGTGCATAGTGCAATGGGTCATTGTACACGTTCTAGCATCGTAGAGTCCACAAAAGTAAATGCACTGTGGAGACGAATGCACTAAATCCATTTCTGAAGTAACTTGATCTCGATAAACCAATTCCTTTACATGGAACCCTAGGAAGAAATCTAAAAGGGTCAGATCTGGAGATCTTAGTGGCCATGAAATAGGACTCCAACGCCCAATCCAGCGGCAGAATAAAGGTTTTTTTTTTCCCGTAAACCTGTCATGACGTCATACATCTTCTCTCGGATTTTTATCGAAAACTGTGGGTTGTAGTGATTTAGTTCATTGGGCCTATTTTATGTATTCCAAACAACGAATCTGACTAGCTAGTCTATCTGGGACACCCAATATATGATTATTTTTTTAATACTTTTGTCTAAGAGCAAAATATTATGGGAACTGATAACAGATCTCATATCCTGTATGGCGCCATGTCGCCCATATTGTGTCATTGATCACCAGATGCTTTCCCGCTATTATTGGGATACGAGAGCTAGGTAATGAGACGGTAAGCCGAATCACTCACGTTCGAGTACCTTTTTTATGGGGTTTATGTTAGTTTATTAATGTTTGGCCTTCTTATCCTAATAAATATATTTTACATATTAATGCTGGTCATTGCCTTATCCGACATTCCTATAAGCTATTGAATAATAAGATAACACGAATCGATTTTCTTTAAAAAAATCCTTTTATAATCAGTCCTATCTTTTTTTATTTTTTTCCATCTTTATCACAACCAAACCGTTCAATGACCAGAATTAGACATATATAAGACAGCGTTTTGTTTTATCTATATCACAATTTTTTTTTCTGAATTCTGTTTATTTATAATGATTTAAATGAAATCCCGCCAGAGGGGAATTATATTTAAATCATTAAAACTAAAAATTATCATACCACGAAGTGAGAATGAGATACTTTTGGCATGGTGATTGATTCTCACCACCATGGAGGGTTCACGAAAAGGGGGGGGGGGGGGGGCTGAATCCTCCCATCCATATCTGGACGTATTTCCATAGGAAAGGGCTGTACGGAGCCCGGTGATGGCCCTTAAGCTTCGATCCAACAATCCTTCTAATTTTCAAGCGAGCCACGCGTTCCCCCTTTAACCCCTCTTGCGGTTTCTTGGGGGTGCTTTTGACGTCTGTGGACGCGTCTGAAGTTTTACCTCAAATTGTTGGTAAAATGTCCAGGCATCAAAGGACCCCAAGAAACCGCAAGAAGGGTAAAACGGGAGATGGCGTGGATCGTCTGAAGATTCGACGGGTTGTTGGAACGCCGCTTTAGGAATCAACCACAGCTCCCCTATCCCCAGTATTGTTGTTGCGGTGGTTCGATTATTCAGTTTTATAAATCGGTGCGCCTTCGGGTGGATCGGAGAGTCAGTGATATCACTTACCTAACAATTTGTAAAGGTCTGTGCTTGTAATATATTCTGAAAATACTCATACGACATGCGTTCTGAATTAAGGTCTTCGAATAATTTAAAGTTCAGAATCTCTCAATGAGTTTAATCCTCTCTCCAACCACCTGCTCAAAGATTTTATTACACAATAGAGACACAACGCCCATCATTCCATTTTTTTCCGCATCAATTTCTTGCATTGTATCTTCCAGCGCAACCTTCGTATCATTTGTACTTTTCGTCTCACTTTACGCAACAGTATCTCCGCTTCCATTCTTCCCAAATTAATGTTCCCGTAGCAACAGGGCCATACCAAAACCAAAGAAGGAGGGGGGGGAGTGTGCACATCATGAAGCGGCGGGCTCACAAAGGAAAAGAAACCATCGGATGTTTGGGGCGGAACACAACTCTTTGGGAAATCCGTTACCTGTATCATTAGGAAAAACCTGAAAAACGAGAGCAGATCTCTGTCTGTCTGGCTGTCCCAGACGTAAATGGCCCGAAAGAAGAATACTTCCTTCGGGAGAGATTTTATTTATGACACAATAACCCAGAGAACAGCTGAATGCAGAGGGCAATTATTTCTTTACTGGCACAAAGTATCTCTAGGCACAAAAGAAAGAAAGAAAAAAGACTCCCGATGAATGTTTGGTAGATATGGATTTTATGCCTATCACTGTGTTAGTATATATTTATGCGTTGATTATAAAAAATAACACCTGCTACAAATACAAAAGGAAGTCAGTTAAATAAATAATAATAATTCGATCGAATGCCTGCAGCTGAGAAAATAGATTGTTTTAATTATCTAGCAGGTGCAAGTGGTTGCAGATGAGTTTTAAAAATGAACTTTTATGGATAGGTTTGTACTAATTACATTTAACCGCGTTATAGTAAATTACACTGCTGTTGATACACTTTTAAAACGATTGACGAATATAAATAAATGGTAAGACATATAAAGGATATTTTAATACAAGGTTTTGAAAATCATAACTCTAACGCTGAAAGATCAATTTTAAAATGTCTTATTTTCTCATATACGAAATATAGTAAAAATTAAGAAATCGTCAAAAAAAAAAAAGAAAGATTAAAATGAAATCTGCTATGCATATTTCAATGTATCATGTCAGAACATCATTTCTTGAATGGCCAAGCACCATGTGCTCGTGCGAGTCAAATTATACTTTAATTCATTTTAATCGTTTCATCGCATGAGTCCTTTTAGTATTGAAAACGATTCAAAAAACTTTTGTCTCGCATTTATTGTTTTAAAAAAATATCGCTTTTCCTATTTATTTCATTTCATAATGCTCAAAATGACATTTTTCTGGGTTTTATTTGTTGTAGTCATTCATTTATTTTTTAAAAAAATCAAAGCTTTTGTAAATGCAATGGCACCACGTTATCAAAATCTGATTATTTTTTTGAGATGCTCGTGCAGATAATGAAATTTCAATTTTTCGCCTATGGATTTTTGTTGAAGCCAAAAACCTCATCCCAAAAACAACATCATATTCTGGCATATTAAAAAAAAATCGAGTATGGAATTTTTTCGAATTTTTATGTTTTATACCTACCCGAGTCTTCAACATACATTTTAAAAATAATGCCTGTCTGTCTGTGAACATAATAACCGATAAACACTTTGAACTAGTCGAATGAAATTTAGTACGTGGTCATAATATCAAACGCATAGATTTCTATCAAATTTTGAACGAAATGCATTCAGTTAAAAGTCAACATGTCCCAATACAAAGAAACAGGATATAAAATATAAAAAGGCTAGCTAAATAAAATTTGGCTAACAGATCTAGCACCGTAAGTGAATATTATATCCAATTTTGAATTAAATCAGTGATCAGTATTTGTAACCTAACATGCACGATATAACACAAAAATACCCCAACTTAGGTTACTAAAAAATACTAAAATACATTAGTAAGAAGTATTGAAAATAATAATCCAATTTAAATATTAATTTAATTAATTAAATTTTTATAAAAGCGTGAAAAATAATATACATATTTTGCTCATCGTTAGTATTAAAAAGAAATTTCATATGAATTATGTTATTATATATCCAATGAGGAAAATAACAGATAACCGAAGCTTTAAAGTCCTGACGTAGCATATATAAAATAATCTATCATCATAATAATTATGATTGCATGACTGGAATGCTAATATAAAACTATTGCAAAGTAACACCTGTTGCCGAGAAATCTAAGATGACTAAGCAAATAATTAAAAAGCCGATCGTGAGTTTACGTCTGCGAGATAGTATTCTTTTAATTAAGCAAGTGAACAGGTGTCAGGATAACCACAGAAATTAATATTGATGCATAAATTTATTCACCTTGTTTTTTTTTACAGGAGTTAACAAGAAGGCGAAGTTTTATCCAACTAATTGTTGGATTGGGGTGATATCTCAGTTCGCTAATTGTTGTTGTTCTCTTGTTCTGCTTTACAATGGAAGGAGGGGTGCAGTAGCGTCTAAGGGTGTGAACCTTTGAGAACCTAAGGGCCGAAGTCTGATTACTAGCTAACACACTCTACAAACCCTTTTTACGGGGCTTACTTCATTAAAGCATTTTCATTCATTCATCCACAGATCGTAATTTATATCTGGAACAGAGAACGATCACCTCTGACCCAGTACCTCCAGTGTTATTAGGCTCAACACGGAGGACTGTTTGGCCATGACAGATTTAACGTACGTCAGCCACCACAAACACGGAGAATCTTCGGACGGTGGAGTTCGAATTCGCAGCCCAAGGGATGCGAATCCAGCGCCCTTCCAACCAGGCTATCCCGGCCCAAGTTCTGAAATTTTAAAAAAAGGTATAGTTTATTATCTAATTACACGTTGTTAAATGCTGCCCTCTGTCTCTTTAAATACTTCCTGTGCATAGTTGACCACCTCGCCTTCACTGAAGCAGAGTCGACAGGATTTGTTCTGGCCGACAATCCCCTTCAGACACTAGAGGAAGGGTTCTTTCTAGAATGATTGAATGATGGTTAAGTGTATAAGCCAATAAGCCCTAATTTGTATATTTTTTCGGATTATACCCGGTACTGACAGTCTGCAAGAGGGCTAGCGGTCAATATGTTGTCTTCTTTCCCCCACAGACTTTATAATGATATTATCCCTTCCCTCTCCCTAGCGTAAAAAGTTCTATGGGTGAGCATTTTCTGCTTCGTAATATGATTGATGGAAAAAGTAACTATGGATCCCTCCTTTTTTTCCCACCTATTGAAACCAAAATTTGATTTTATGCAATTTTGGTAACAAAATCACATACAAAATTTTGTGCCCATTTAAATGCTCTGCGGACCAAAATGTATCTATTTAGCTCTATTTTGTAATTATTGTATTTTTTAAGGTCCCCCCCTAATTGTGCTTATTAGCAAATGAACGAACAAATTTGATGTATAAATATCATTTCAGAATTTCATATAAATCTAATTTGATTACAATTTTAGAATTATGGCAACTTATTAAATTTCATCCATCTAGATCAAAGCGATTTTGAGTTCTGTTCACAAACAATTATATATATATATATATA
>JAOUZG010025415.1:0-21607 GCA_026289955.1 Argiope argentata
ACATCACGTTTTTATTTAACTCTTATTCTTTTATGTTTATAAAGATAACGTTCGATAATAAATTTAATCTCAATCTCTTATGAGCTAAAAATTTTCATATTTTTTTTTTCAAATTTGGTTTCAAAAAGTTGTTGTAAGTAAATGTTAATTAATTATTAACAATTAAAATTATCAAAAGATCGAATAATTTGATAATTTTTTTTATTCTAAAATAGTGGAAACATTTGTTTGATAGAATGCAACTTTCCAAAAAATTGAAAATTAAATTCCATAATATTCAATATAATGAATTAAAACTTTAAGGTAATATAGTAGTAAGCGATTGAAATGAAAAAAAAATCTGTTTTTTTTCGCGTTAGTAAAAATGTATTTCAAAAAACTGATTTATTACATCCAATAATTCTTCTAAAGTAACGAATTTAGTGATTTATAAACATAATTTCAATAATAATAAATTTAAATCTTATTAGATCCTATTTTTGTAACTCAAAGTTAATAAATTTATTCCATAAAAAGTCCAAAATTTTTAAGAAAAAGGTGAATACGGGGTTTTTTTTGTAATTTTTTGCATTAGAAATGCCTATTTCTGAATAGTTGGAATATTTTTTAATAATCAAGTACATAAAATTACTGGTTACTTAAAATAAAATTGACAAAAAATATATTACTAAGAATTGATACATACTGGATTGCAAGCCATAACAGAGCATAATATCTGGAATTTTCTTTTCCTTTTTAAAAATTTTAGATTCGCCATTTTCTTTTCTAAATGTAATTCAGTGTGAAAAATAATATAATTACAGAGTTATATATACACATTTTATAAAATAATAAATATTTTTTTTCGTCTATATACTTGAAAATTCCGATGAAATTACAATTTGTTTTACACTTAGGTTATCATGCTGCAAATGGTCCGGTGACCTTTCACAAACCCAGATACGAAGCAAGAATCAAAAAGCCCATTTTGGAAGCCGTCAAAGAGGCTGGTTACAATATGGTTGATCCTAACGATCATCATCAAACTGGTAATCTTTTTATATCTGATCTCTTTTTAATAAAAAAAAATATCCGTATTTAAATTCACTGCATTTGGCCACTAGATAATCGACTCTTACTTATTCTTTCGTGGAAAAAATATTCTTTATTAATTATTTACTTATTTTTACTCAATTTAATAAAAAATAAGTTTCAGTTCAAATTGATACAAAGTAATCAACACATAATCATGATGCGCGAGTCAGATTGATTCGCATATCAAAATGATAATTCATAGAAAAAACACTTTAAATCTAATTTAAATATATAATCGATTTAAAGAAAAGAATATCTAAATAAATTTTATGTAAAAAATTAATTTATAAATTAATTGAAACTGAATTTAATTTAACTATTTTTTTTTATATAATTTTCGTTTTTAAGCATTTCATATAGATAATCTAAATAATTATTTTTTAATTTTTTGTAACATTAGGGAAAAAAATGACTCGGTGAGTTTTTTGAATAATTTACTAACAAGTAAAAATACTTTGCCGTAATTTATTTTTATCTCTTTTTACTTAAATTTGTAATATATTATGCAAAATTTTAAATATAGTTATCACAAAAAAAACCCGCATCGAGTCATATTGTTCCAAACAATATATTCAAAAAAAAAAAATTAAAAATAAAAAAAAAGATTATTTAAATAAGAAAAAATTCTTCTTGAAGTGAAAATATAACTTTTTTTGCTAGCAAAGTCATGAATAATTAATTCATAAAATGACATCATACCATTGTGTTTCAAAAATATTATAAAAGTATTTTGTGTCGAATAAACTAAATAAATCAGCAAGTTTAAGTTTTCTATAAGAGATAATTCTAAAAGCGCAGGATAAACTTTAAAGGTACGGAGAATTAATCATTTTTATGATGCGCATGAGATGCCAAAGGTTTCATATATGTAATCGTTCTAAGATCAATGAATAAACTTAAGGATAGATCATATATAGATAAGCAAGGGATTTTTATATTGATTGTAATGTTTTCTACATTATCTGTTTGTTTATTTAAAATTCAATTATAATCTTTTTAAATGATTCCAAGTACTTAATTTTATCTTTTCAAGTATAGGCGAATTTTTCAGAATTCCTTATTTTACATTTTGGTAAAGATCTTGCTAAATTTTGATTCAATTTTATTTTCAAGATAAAAAAAGGAGAACAAATGTGTACCTTAATTTCTCAAGAAAGCAAACAACCTTACATTGAATGAATGCATTAATGCATCCAATTTGAAGAGAATCTTGATTTATTCGGTAAACATTTTAAGAGACAAAATAAAAAAGAAAATCCAATAAGTCTTGAGTTGATCATTGAAAAAATATGTATTTAGAGAGATTTAAAGTAAATGTTTATAAAATAAAATCCTGAAAGTACACTTGGAAATATTTTATTTATTAATCAAAGGAACACGATTAATGATACTGTATTATATCGGAAAAGAGGATAATAAAGTTTATGAAAGTAACTATTAGAATTCTCCACCGACATCTTTAACGATGAGCGGAGATTAAAATATACCTAACCATTTTATCTGCATCAGTCTGCATGAACAAATGCAAGCCAATGTTTGTGCCCAACAGTTCAATGAAGGAGTTTTTGTCTTTTAAAATGAAAAATTTACTGGTGTACGAATTAACTTAAGTATGAATAAATAATATTTATTCATTAAATTCTTCCTACATGAACCCAATTTAAAGTTATTTGTTAATATTTTCTTTCAGTACTTTTTTTTTGTATTCGGCATTGTATTTTTTTTCTGTCAATAGATCACTATTTGATTCAATCTGAATTTTTCTTTTTTGTGATTAGTTTCATGAACATTATAGATAAAGAAAATCCTCTTGTAAGGAAACTCAAACTCCTAAATTTATTAAATATTTTACATCTAAAGCGTCATGCTACAAACTTTTTTTAATCACTTTGTCAGGGTGCATAAGAATTTTATTTGTGACTTTCGTAAATTCATCTATAACAACCAGATCTTAGATATTTTTAAAGAAATAATAACTTATCTATACATTTTCATATTTATTTTAAAAAACTAATAGTTGTATTATAAATCTTAATAACAAAATGCATTTTTTTGTCATTTTTTCCACCCTGTTCAATGCATTCGATGAATTTATCTACATAAATATCAATTAATTTGATCTAATTCCTTTTATCTTAACGGTAATTGAAAATGTAAATTTAATGAAATTCGTTATTATTATAATGTAACAGCATATTTTTACGAAAATGTTCACAAGAACGACAAGATAAGATTAAATATACTGTGACGTTTTCGGATAAGTAACAAGTAGGAATATATCAAACTGCGTTCCCAAGGGAAAGCAACCTAGATAACGGAGGAATTTGTGAAAGGTGAAGATTGCAGACTAGACGGGACCAAGACGTCTCCTTTCTAGACACCGTTTCCCCCTCTCTTGTGATTGGAAAGATAACTTGGGTCAGATGATCAAAAAAGTTGAGAAGAATGCTGATTGGTCATTTGCCACAGAGGGCCGGTTTTTTAGACTGAGATAAAAAGAGAATCGACGAGAGGTAGCAAAGAGAGAGAGAGAGCCAAGAGAGGAAGCCAAGTGTTGGGAGCGAACTGACGAAGCAACAGCTGGTGATTGGAGCGAGAATTCAGCTTGGGATTCTGTATAAAATTCTCAGGAAAGAATTTGGAGTGTACGTAGGCAGCCACGCCTTGTAGCTGAGCCCACGTAGGAACTTTTGGAACCATTCAGCGTCTTGTCTGAAATGTGAAAGCTCATCTGAGCTTTGGGAATACCTCCAATTAGTTGAACAGCTGTCTTCTGAGTTGCTCTTCCAGCCAGTTCATCACCTTACGCTTTACAAACCCAGCAGGTTAATCGACAAGCAGAGAATCCCGAACCTCGGGCCAGATCTTGCGGGAGTTTCAAGAACTCCACCCTCCGTCTTCATCTACGAGAGAGACTACCTTACATATTTGAGGCACATCACCTTTCCCTAGTGGAACTCTGAACTGAATTGCCTATGTGTTCGTAACATATTTAATCAAGAAGGTGTATTTGTGCGAAATATATATGTATTATAGCTGGAAATAAATAGATTTTTTATTTCTCCAAGACCTGGTTTTGTTTCCGGCCCAACTAATCCAGTAGCCCCGGCCAAAACGTTACAATATGCAACACGAGCTACAAATTCACTCTGAATTAATTCTATTGAATCAGCTAATTTTGGTTAACAGCAAAACTATAGATCATTCGTCAAAAATAAAAGACACTCTCTCAAGCTAAGCCAACTAACGTAGCTCGTTCTCCGAACTCATATGATCTCTTTCTTATGCCGCGCCCTTAAATAGCGTTCCACTAAGATGGCAAGGGCAAGCGAGGGCGCGCTCGTTCCAGACAAATCAGGAAAATTCTAAATCATTTCTCAGCTTCTACCGCACATTTTTACTTGTAGTAAAAACTGTTAGAGACCTTATTATGTCGCCACCACACCTACATCGCCAAATTAGTCAAAATGGCGACCTTCTGGTTGTAAATATCTTTAGAAAGGTTTTTTCTAGCTGACACGTGATTCCATTACAATTAATTTTATACAATTAAATTATTTACAGATTTACAATGTTTAAACAAAAAATAATAGATATTTATAATATTTACATGTAATTTACACTAAATTCATAACAGTAGCTTTAAGTTATTTATTAGGATAAGAGTCTAGTTTCCATGGCAGGCAACGTATGGCAGAAGTTAGATTATTAGATTTAGAAAAATTAAAATATAATAAATATTCATGAGACTAAATAAATTAATTCAATTATTGTATAAATGATCTGAATTATAATAATTATTCATTTAATAATTAAATTATTGATCTAATCATTTAAATTATTGTAATGGTTCATTTCGTTAATTAAATTATTTTAAACATTAAGTTATTCGTTTTGATATTTGCAACAGTTTATTTATTTATTTGATTATGAATTTAGTTAATTATTAAATATTATTAAATTATTTAAAAAATTTAGTTAAGATGCCAAATTAATTTTTAAATGCATCATCGTGACTTAAAAAGTTATCTCAATTCTTGATAACACAAAAAAACATTTCTATTCTATTTTGTTTATTAACAATTCAGCACATGTTATTTTTCTTCCAAAGGTTTCTACGACTTCCAGGCCACACTCAGTGACGGCCAAAGATGCAACAGCGCAAAGGCTTACTTGGTGCCAGCGGAAAATCGCACAAACCTCGACATTTTACCTTACGCTCACGTCAGAAAGGTAACTGTTTGCGTTTTAATTATTAGCTTTCCACATTTCATGCAACACAAAATATTGCAATATTTTTATCTTGCAATTCATTACAATCTAAATAATTCGAAAAATACATGTAAATGAAAATGAAATCCGTCCATTTATTTTTAATTCTTTTGTTCTTCTTAAAATTGAAAATTACTTTAAAATATAACTAATTAGTTTTTTTTTTCAGGAAAGTAAGAGTAGGCATTTTTTTAAAAGTAATTGTGATCATATAAAGCTACTGGATTTATCTATAAAAGTTTTCCTGTATATATTTAAAAAAAAATATTTTTCTACCTCTTCTAATTTTTAACTACTATAATAATTTATAATTTTACAATCAATTAATTAATTTCCATAGTAATTGATAACAAATAACCAGTTAGTAATTGTTAATTTATAATTTTATTTTCATTCTTTTGTTTTGCCAATCCTTCCAGTTCAAAATCAAAACATTTTCTTTGATTTACCAATTTTCCCAGTGTATTGATGAACCACTTTCAGAGAGTTTGTCTCCCTTCTTAGTGCATAATCCAACAGTTTTCTTTGATTCGACGTTAGCATTTTGTTTAATCTATTCAAAATCAGTTATCTTTAATATGAAATATTCCTTGATTTTTTTTGTGTGTGTGGGTGAAAGAACATGATGTATTTTTTCAAAATTTATAAAAATAACGGAAGGAGGTATTAGCAATATATATTTCAGTCTCTATAAATTTTTATTTTAGGTCGTTTTAGAGGGAAACAAAGCCACGGCCGTTGAATTTGATCATGACAATGCTACCCACAGAGTGAAGGTCAGGCGGGAGGTCATCATGGCGGCAGGAGCTGTGAACACGGCTCACCTTTTGTTGCTGTCCGGAATCGGACCGAGGGAGCATCTCGAAGAAATGCAGGTCAGTCGAACGCCTGCTCGTGTCAAATTTTACAGGAACAGATGCCTTGTTTGAATGAAACGTAGAGAAAGATATTTTCAAAATGAATGCTACATATTTATTCAAAATATTTAAAGTATTACAGAAGATATGGAAAGTTACAAAAGGTATGGAAATATTCAAACAATAATTCAAACTTTTTTTTAAAGAAATTTTAAAGTTGTTGCGAGGTCAGTTTCGCAGTACATTATGATTCGATTAATATTGAACTGTCTCTTTAAGATTAACCTTGTGGGTGTATTTGCAGAATATTTATTCGAATTTATTTAATGTCGTATTTATTTCGATAATGGGCACAATTTGCATTTGTATTGCGTTATATAATTATATATTTCAATTCAATATGATATCTTTCGTCAAATTTGGATTTAAATTATAATAAAATCAAAGTTAGATTTAATTCCATTTACCTAAAAAAAACTGTTACAACTCTAAAGAACAATTTTTGAAAATAAACTCTCGGTAACGAAAATTTAATCAATAAAAATGTCCAGAGATTGATATTTGTATATTTAAATAAAAAAATCGCTAATTAAGGACACTATAAACACACTGGAGCATTTCAAACCAAATCAATGATGTGTTAACTTGAACATTTGTATCGTACTTCTGGGTGTATGTTCTATTCTTATTTCGGATGTTAAGTTTCTAAAATAAATTTAGGAAAATTAATATGTAATAGATTTTGTAATATAAACCCATCCCATGAATGGACGGTGCAGGAAATTCTACTTCTTGGATACTAGAATATGGTACTGTATTTCACACTCACACACACACACACACACAAAAAAAAACACCGAAGCATAGGTAGTATAAGTAGCAAAAACCAATATGAGAAGTATCCTTCCCCCCCCAAAAAAAAAAAACACTTGCAAAAATCAATTGTGCATAGTATAAAACAGATAACTATGAAACAATAAAAACAATATAATTGCACTCAGAAAACAGTTAGAGACCGCGCCCCATGATCTATATTCATAAAAGAGAATACATTCTGGTGTTGGTATATCTTCTTTCATAGTATCGGAAACATTATATCGAATTTTCCCTAATGATATGAGGACTTTACTATCTATTAAAAATATCGCCACGACTTTTGCATTTTCTAAATTTCTGTTTTTGAGGCCAAATATCTGAAAGGCTTTCTCTCTCATTTTTTGGGAGTAGCTGCACTGGAAACAATATTAGATATTTGTAACAATAGTCTTATTAATGTTTCCCCCTCAAAATATAAAGAGGAGATATGTTAATTGAAATGAAGCATTTGAAGCTGGATCATATTTCGTTTTACATACTATTTAAAAAATGTTATTTAAATTATATAAAATAGTTCAGTTTTCACTACCAATGGCTACAATATGGCGCTGTAAACTCAGCTAATAAAAACAATCAGCCAAAAAAAAATTCCCATTGATTTACTTATTGAGATTATTTATTCTTGTTATTCACTCAAAATTAAAACAAAATGGGTGGAAACTGCAAATAAACCATATCCTGTCCAAGTTCACGATTATAAGGTCCAATCATTTGGTTTCTTATTTCACAGAGATATTCAGCGATAATTTTAAATTTGGTGATTTCATAATTGCGACATTATACAAGCTTTGCATTCTACCATATTTAAGCAAATTCGGGTATTTCTTAAAAATGATTTCTGCGTTCAAAAGATAAGTAAAGGGACAATTTTTTAAGAAAATGAATAAATTTTGGTAGTAGGATCATTTAAAATATGTTATTTATAAAGAAGATGTTTTTTAAACTAATATTTTAAAATTCTAAATTCTTTGTATCAAAAGAACGCTTCTATATTTTTAAAAAATCTATTTTAAGCTGAAGAATTGGTATCTAGTTTTCTTGAAAGAGTGCATATTCTAAACCTAATCGTCTGAAGTTCTCATGCAAAAAAATGCATCCCAAAGGAAGCATTTTTCGAAATACTTGAGCGGTTAATTTAATTGAATAGCATATTGTGGAAAATGAAGTTTCATATTCCTTTCGAATTACTAAAAGTATCTACAATACCATTTTGCAGTTCGTTATATAAATCTTTTTTACTTAACATTTTTTTATTTAATTTTTTTCTTTTAACACAAATTGACATTAATTAGTAGAATAACATGCATACTAATATTTGCTCACATTGTTCCAAAATAATTTTTTTTACTCTTGAACCTCCTAATGCTTAAAACCATACTATTCTTTAAAGTAACCTATTTACTGATATTATCGTTTTATTGGCAATTCATCAATTTTTATTCTTAAATTGTGCTCTTTTTATTTTTTTAGACATCATGAATAAATATTTTTATATACAAGGATCAGATGCTTAATTAAAAAATATATGATATATTCATATTCATTTGAAATTATTTAGTTATATACAGCAATTTTTGTAAACTTTTCTTATCAAAACGTAATACATACTCAAAAATCTAATAAGATGTTCAATAAATGAAGAAATATATTACTTAGGTTTAATTTTATAACGCCAACAATATGAAAAGTGCATAAATACACCAATAAAATAATAATCCTTAATATCACAAAATATTTTTCAATTTTGCATCGGTATTGCATAGTTATATCATATAACAACGTGCAGATATCCACTGATTAAGTGAAAAGTACAAAATGTTGAAACCATCCTACGATGGCTGTTTCTCTAGGTTCTTGAAAATAATTAATTGTGCCATAAATTATACTTAAATTCAAATGTATTTTCAAAATGGGCCGTATTATCCTATTTAGTAATTATGCAACTTAATTTATTCGCAGATTCCAGTAATTGCCGACTTGCCAGTTGGAAATAACTTCCATGATCCCGCCTGTGTTCCCATGACTTACGAACTGGACAGTACGATTCCAACGATTTACGAAAGAATCGAGAACTTCCAAAATACCGAACAATACATTCACAATAGAACAGGTCACTTCAGATTTTTTTAAATCCATTTTCACTGTTTAAGTATTGTTTAATTTCAATGATAGTGATTGCTTTACGTTTAAATTTAAAACATGAATTTCACTTTAAAATAAAGTCGCAAGCCTATAATACAGTTTCAACATAAGCAATACCAGCTTCCTGGTCTAGAGGTAGCCTTTTTTCCCCTTAACCTGCGCGTCCTGAGTTCGAGTCCTGGTTCGAGCATGGTTATTCTCTAACTTGTGTTCGATTTGTGAGATGTGTAAAAGAGCGCCCCCCCCTGTTATGAGGGATTGTGCGGATGAGTGTGTGAGTGTCATCTTCATACGAGTTAAAGTCAGACTTCTTCTCTCATGTGCTCAGAAGTTACCGCACTCCTCTTTCTACCGATCTCTTCGATCTGGTTTGAATTGGAATTCACTCCAAAGAAGAGAAGAAACAACAACACAAACAATTTTATTTAAAATCGTGCGTTACATAATTCTGGGATTATTACTTTTTGACGAGAGGTCATGTAGAAAGGTAAATGAAATTTTGTGGGTAAACAGACGATGTTTCTTATGTGTTGATTTTCGATCTGAATATACATGTGAGGTTTTTTAAACCTTTGAATACTTTATTTTATTTCGACAGAATAAAACATTTAAGCATAAAGATATGACACTCATATAACTCAAAATAGTATAGAATATATAATTAATAAATTTTATATATAATCTTCTTTAAAACGTTTCATTTTATAATCTCCTGATGATTACTTTGGGACGAGATATAGCGTAAATGTAATAAGAAGTGAGGAGTAAGAAAAGGGTGTTTCTTTTTTGTTGTGCTTTGAAATTCATCCTGAATATGTATGGAAGGTTTTTTTTTTTCATCTGAACACACTATTTTAATTCGAAATTCTGGTGGGGTCCATTCAATTTTGCTTGATTTTCACGGCTTTTACGCCAAATAATTGATGTGGTATTCAGTATTTACTATATTGCTAATTTCATCTTCAATCTTTTATCCCTCACCAACGATCGTTGAAAAAATCGTGAATCTTTTGAAACTTTTAAATGTTATGATCTTATTGTGAGAGAAATGAAAGTAAATTGTATGCAGTACAAAATTAAAACTGCAATAACAATCTCGATTTCATTACAGGTCCCTTGTCCTCTGCGCAGTTTATCTCATTGCTTGGTTTCCTGGACGAAGAGTTCAGTAATACTGAAGAGGATTTCCCTCTAAGTCAGTTGTATTTCCTGGAAATAACGACGAAAATGACCAAGTCGTAGGTCGGATTGAGACCAGAAGTAAGAGAACGTATTAATAAATTATACAATATTTCACCAGAGACAGTGAAAATATGTATTTTACTTCTCCTACCGATATAGTTTCCTTCAAAGTTTCAGTATTTCTCTCGTTAACTGTACGTGGATCAAAATTAAAAAACCCTGCTCTGAGCCCTATCTACAGTGAATTACTTAATTTAAAGGATTAAAATTCTTCAACAGTCTGTTTAGGACACGGGGGAACAACTTAAGCGAAAAAAGAATAGTTTAAAAAATAGATGTCGCTTGATACAATTTTCGCCAATAGATGCCCTTGCACAACAAAAACAAAATGCTGAAAGTCTCAAAATTCACATTTGCAACATATTTTATTCGAATTTCTAATCAAAATTACATTATCGAAGTAAGGGAAATTGATCAGTTTGACTCCCACTTTCCAAATGTTAAGAGTCTTCATTCTCTGGATAGCTTGTAATTTGTCGATTAAGATGCTTGTCACATACAGAGGATACTCTTTCAATTCTGTCAAGATCAGTTAGATAAGCAAGATTTTTTACTTATCCCCAAAGCCAAAAATCGCAAGAATTAGCGTGTGTAGAACGAATTGTTTAGTTTGGCTGAAACGCACAACTAATTATTCTATAAATAATAAAATATTACCGAAGAGACAGTTGTCTCAGAAACCAATGTGTAGAGGCGCTTCTTATAAAGGTTAATAAATCAAGACATTCTCACTGTTGAATTAGGAGTACAGCAAAATTTTCGAGCATGTTTTGGTACCTTCTAGTCCTTTGCCTAAATTCTCCAGTCGGCGAAGGACAGCTGCAGCTTTTCCTTTGTTATCATAAAACAACTTCACAAGCATAGCTCAAAGCCATCGCTGATAAAAGCGACATTTTCCCAGCTTTATTCATTTTATGTCTTAAACAGTAGCAATAAACTTAGGGTCGATGAAAATTTTTGTGCTTACAGTGCGAAATTGTAGTTACAAGGACCGTTTCAGATTCTTCACTTTTTTATTTTCATTCAAGCAATGTAAATAAGAAAGAAAAACAAATTACATACCGCATTTTTTGCGTTTGTTTTTGTCTATCAAATATTTTCTGTTGTACTGCGTCATCTATAGGTGTTTCTGAAACTATTTTTTTCACATAATCCGTTTTTCCATGTCTTAAATAGTCTGTTCAAGCATTTTGGAGCCTTTTCCTTGAATAGTTATCTGTATAGAGAGCTCAGAATAGAGCTTTTTTAAATTTTGATTGTCTTGTATGTGTATTGCTCACTAATACATTTAAATTCTGTTTTGCAGTTGTCACAATCGATATATTAGTACAAAAAATCATTTCATATGAGAACCAGTACATATGACCTAAAAGTAGCTAAATAGCTTTATTTTCTAATAAAAGGAGGATTTCATAATATTTAATTGTACATAATACTTAAATCGTTTTATACTCAATCTTGTAACAATACGATAGAGAAAACGGTTAGATTTGTTCCTAACAAAGCAAGGCACGAATGATAATATTACCCTGGTTCAAAAGTTAAGGATTCCTTTATATAATTAGATAGAATCCTAATAAGAATGCTAATTATTGCTATAATTCATATTATATACCTGTTTAAAGCAGAAGAATTGTAAGAACTTGAAATTTTTATTTACCTTAATTCTTCTACAAGCAGAAGAATAATCCAAATTATGCAAACCCTTTTCTTGGCATATTTAGCAACTTTTATCCTGAAAGCTTTGCAATAACTGCAGATTTTTGGAATTTACGGACTGAAATGTGAATTTCAACCTCTATTTTGGACTTTTGTGTAACCTATGCTTTTGATAGCTTGCTTGAAGGCTGCTTTCACCTCTACATGGATATATCTTCATACATTTGATCTTTATGATATCAAAGGTGAAAATAGCGGAGAGGGGTGGAAATTTTCTTTCCTACGGATAGGAAGAATATACTTTCAATTTGTCTACAGGAATTTTTTTGATGAATTGATAAGGTAGAAATAATTACGATAAAGTATATTTAAAACACTATTTTTAAACATCCATAATTCATTAATTAAAAGGTATTTAAGTATTAACCATTTGATATTGGCGAACTTTAGTATTAAAGGCATGCCAATGAAAGAACTTCACTTTTAATTGAGCGCCATTGGTGGATTTTAGTCTGAATCCTTTGCCATTGGCTAACACAGCCCATTTTAAATGGCAAAAAATTTATTAGCATCGATGTTTGGGGATATTTTTCTCTATTAATCGCCTACACACAGTTGGTACGTACCAATTAAAGGTGTAAACTAAATTTTAGAGCTGCTAGTAACTCGTAGATAAGCGTTTGAATTTCACTAACCAAGTGGCATAAACTATGCTAAAGTTTACCCCTCCGAGTTAGGTATTTGAATTGTTTCGCGTATGAAATATATGGCAACCTTATTCTGTATATTGCAACTTTATTTTATATATTGCAATCTTATTCTAAAAATCGCAACTTTTTTTTAATATCGCAATCTTATTCTATGTATTGCAACCCTATTTCATGAGATATTATTTTCAAGGATATATATCTGTTTTACGGTTCTTGGTGACAGTTATTGAAATTGTAGTCTTTAGTTTATCAAAATAATCCTGAATGTATAATAATAATTTTAGATCTTTTAAGCTATTAAGGCTTTTCTAACAACAAAGACAATTTACCGGCTTTCAAATCTATCCGGTTTTAATAACGAATTTCCGAAACAATAAAGATTTCTAAATATCGTAAATAGGCTTTCTACTATCGTACCAGCATCCAATGTATCCAGTGTGATCGAACAAGTTTCTATAGGTTTTTTGGATTCTAATAAAAGATACTTTTATTTCGTAATAATATATGCCAATAAATAGACAACTATATAAAATATTAGCTTTATTACTAGCTACCAACTCATAACTGCTGTTTAAGATACCATCATGAAAGTCATGAACATTCGACTTAAATTCTTGAATATTAATAGTATACAATGTTTTACTCTAAATTTTACAGAGAATATGACAAAAAATTATTATTCATTCCCTGGTAAGCAAATGATCCTCTATAACACAGAATGGAAATATTGAGACAATTTGTCTCAATTTTCTTATACGCGTAAAAGCCCTGAAAAATCATGGTTAGTGCTTTACATTAATGGGATTTGAGACCATTCAAACAGGTTAATCTGCAAGATGAGTTACAGTTAAATTAAATTAGGGCTTCTAGAATAGATACCCGGTTTAAAAATTGTTCACAATCAATATATGTTTGAATTTCAGGTCTACGATCAAGTGTTCAAACCCTACGACAACAAACCTCTCCTCATCTGTGGGGCACACACCTTGCAGCCCAAGAGTAGGGGAACCATCCGACTTCAATCCAGCAATCTTTATGATTCCCCCCCCCCTCATTGATCCCAATTACTTCGAGACATCGAACATACTGTGAAAGGTAAAATAAGAGATTAAACTTTAAGACATTAAAATTGGAAACAGCATTCCCCATGATACCTCACATATCAGTTCCAATAATTTTGAGGATTCCAAACACATTGAAGATACTGTAAAGGATAGAATTAGGGATTCATTTTTACATTGTAGGAGAAAAATCATAAATAAATTTTCAATCCCTAAGACTCATCGATTCCAAATATTTCAAGGGTCCAAGGGACATTAAAGATACTGTAAAAGGTAAAATTAGTGATTAAACTTGACATTATGAGAGAAGAAAATCGGAAATTATTTTTCCAGTATTCCTCGTCATTGACATCACTCATCAACCCTAATAATTTTGAAAATTCAAAGAAAATTGAAGATACTTTAAAGGGTACTATTAAAGACTCACCTTTATATTTTAGGAGAGAAAATCAGAAGCAGCTTTTCGGTGAAACTTTAAGACTTCCCATTCATTGATCCCGAGACTCCCAATTATTTCGAGTGTTCAATTCACATTGAAGATACTGCAAAAAATAAACCTAATGACTAATTTTTATGCTATTGGAGATATAAATAAGTATTTTCCCAATCATTGATTCCGAGACTTCCAATTATTTCAAGTGTCCAATTCACATTGAAGATACTGTAAAAAAATAAATCTAATGACTATTTTTTATATTATTAGAGATTTAAATAAGCCTTTTATAAAAAAGAAATCTTGTGGTGGAAATAGAGGTTCTGGTAGCTTAGTAACAAGACTTCGACTTTTGATCAGAGAGTTCTGACTTCGAAAACCAATTCCAACTTATATCAATCGTGCTGGCCAACTTGCTACAACTAGTGTCTAGAATAATATGATCTCTCACTGATATAGCGCAGAAGCTTGAAATGCAAGTGCCATCGTCATCCCATCACGATTCTAAATTATGAGATCAGCCTACTCAAATAAAAGGGTATTGTATTAACTCCAAACGAGAAGTAATATAACAAAATTAAGTGGGAAAGAAACGATAAGCACCTTTAAAAGTCATTGATGGATATTTATTGGTTAACCAATTCTTCCTTCAGTAGCATCAAAATTAGCTGTGACCTATGTGGATCACGCGAGAAAAACTATCTGCATAATAATTAACCTGTCTGTTTAACACTGATGATTTCCTGACCATCAGCAGTGATAATTGATACTTATGACTGATTATTGCTGATTGAAAAAGGAAATTTAAATGGCTTAGTAGTAGAATGCATATTTCAGCTCAGTTGTGGCATTATAGCAAGCAAGAATTCTATTGTTATACCAATGGTTTTGTCAGCATTTAATCTAAACTCAGTCATTTTTACTGTCATGTATTATTATCGAAATATTTGAACTGAAATTTTTAATGAATCTCCGAGCTTCAAATTTTCTGGAGAAAGAAAAAAAATACATTTTTTGAATGTGGGTTTATCTCTGAACACGATAACAACAACATAAAAATTGACTTAGATGGGTATAAATTGAAACAGGGTCTTAAAAACAATTTTGTAGATTGCCATCACTTTTAGAACGAAATCCATTCACCTGAAGTTTGTCTGTCTGGCTTTCCGAAAGCAAGTGATCACAATAATTACAAAACATAACGTACCAGGAAGTATTCGAGAATTATAATCTAGAACGTAGATCCTTATCAAAATTTGAACGAATTCAATTAATGGTTTGACCATCTATTGGTGTTTGTTTCATGTAAATGTAAACTTGATAATTCGAACACACTATTTCATATAAATGAATTTTGATATGTGATCTTGTTACTAAAGTGGATTACAAAATTCTGTTTTCATTAAATTGATAGATAAATTCAATAAAACTGTATGAAATCAATAACACATACATTATTTTCTTTCTTTTTTTTCATATCTTTCTTTTTTCATTGAAAATTCTTTTAAAAAATTGTAGAATTATTTTCTAGAATATAATTTTCTTTTTTATACGATTATTTCAATTATATTTGGTTTGTTTTCTTTCAAATAGCTTTAAAAATTTGCCATATGTTATCCACCAGCGAGCCTTTGAGAAAATTAGGATCGAAGCCTTTGTCAACACCAATTCCAGGATGTGAACACGTGATGGGCGATGTAGATCGTTCTTTGGAATGTTTGGCAAGAGGCCTCGTCCTCAATATGAGTCATCCAGTTGGGACAGCCAAAACGGGAGATCCCAGAGATCCTACATCTGTTGTCGATCCTCAATTAAAGTAAGTAAACTATTTAAACTCTTTTCAGCTTTTAGATATTTTACGAAAGTTGTTATTTCTGTAAACATTTTATAAACTCAACATAGCGGGATTTCTCACTCTTAGCGAATAAAAAAATGCCCAGTAATACTTTTATGGTTTGAAGACATTTTAACAGAAAAAAAGATAATAGTCTGAGAGAAACCGTTAGTGAATCGTTGAAACAACAATACATGCATGACGCATAATGTTTGCAAAGGAAAAATGTTTAAAATAATCGCTATTGTATATTGTTACCGAAATCATCCGGCTGATATTCGTTGAAAAAAAATCCTTTGACAGGATGCGGTGTTATGTTGAATTCTCATGAAGATTCCTCAAAGTTCAGTCCCTAAAAGAAGTACTCAAAATTCGTGCATTTTTCTGCGCTTACATTTTTCAGATGAAATTCAACTTGAAAGCGCCAAACTGGAAGTCGCCGGATCGCCAGTGCGACAAAATAAACCTGTTTATGGTTGAGTCTTAAAAGCCATCAGTTGCCACATACTAGCTTCTCAAATAGAAAGTATATTTCCTCATCATTAGAGGCTAGACGAATACCATTTTTTGTACCCATCAGGAGGGCTTAATATTAAGTTAATGCTTCCATTTTGACATTTGAGATTTCTTCTCTGCTACTCTTATTCCTTCTTCGAATGGACGGATTGCTACTTAAGACTATACTTTCAAACTGTCAGATCAGCAGTTCTGAATCTGACAAGAAATTTATGTGTTTTCATAATCAAAAATATTCTTTCGCACCGACAAATATCTGATATTTTGAAACATTAAAAAAACCCCTTCAAATGCTAAATTTTTTATCATGACAGAGCATGATGTTTTGGGGATGAGGTTTGTGGCGTCAACAAAAATCCGTAGGGGAAAAATAAAAATTTTACCATCTGCACGAGTCTCTCAAAAAATCATCTTTCAATAACGCGTTGCCATTGCATTTACAAAAGCTCTGATTAAAAAAAAGAAGTTAATGATTGCAGCAAATAAAACCTAGAGAAATGTCATTTTGAGCACGGGATCATATGAAATGAAATAAATAGGAAATGTGTTATTTTTTAAAGCAATAAATGCGAGACAAAGTTTGTTGGATCGTTTGCAATACTAAAGTGACTCATTCAATGAAACAATTAAAATGAATGAAAATGTAATGTAACTTGCACGAGCACGTGGTGCTTGGCCGTTCAAGAAATTATGCCCTGAAATGATGCATTGAAATATGCATAACAGGTTTCCTTTTAGTCTTTTTTAAACATTGTTTTGGGGCTTAGCGAATATTTGTAAGAGTTAAGTATCAAATTTCATTAAATTTTATATTCGAATCTCAACACCTTTAATTTTCTATATTACCATCACTCTCAAATTTGCAAACTATATTCAACTCTTATCAACATTATCCATTTTTGAAGAGAATATGAATTACATATCAAGTAATCGCTTTTTCTGTTTTTTTTTAAAAAGCGGAAAAAAATGTCTTGTTAAATTACCTTCCAAACATCCGCCTGTCAATGAACTTATTCCCGCTATATTCCTGGGTAGAGCCTTATACACATTTCTCAGATTTATAGAAATCTGAAGGACGAATAATCGTCCTTCTGCTAAAGAACCATGTATTCTGGTTAGCTTCCAATTTCACGTTTCCAAACAACATAGATTTATTAGTGACTTCAACAGATCATGAAAGACCGGCTTTATATTCATTTCTTGAAAAGCAAAGGATCTTACACTCTTATTTATTATTTTATCACAAATCAGGAATTTTCAACAAATAACTATTTTATTATTTGCTTTCAATGCTTTTCTCTTTATTTTTCCATTTTCAAATTTAATTATGATTTAACGTAGTTTGATTTAAATTTTGGCTTAACCATTTGTGTATTAGAAATTAAATATAATTTCAAAATGAATATTGAAGTCTTTAAACTTAAGTAAATGTCCTGTTTTTTTGCAGGGTGAAAGGTGTGGAAGGCCTCAGAGTCGTGGACGCATCAGTAATGCCCGCCATTCCTTCCGCCAACTTGAACACCCCAACTATCACGGTTGCTGAAAAGGCTTCAGACATCATCAAGCAGACGATAGACTGTCCGAAATTGGAGCTGGAAAACTGAATCCACGCTGCAGTTTTTGAACATTCAGAGTCCTTATGAAATGATTGTACAACAAAGAGCAATCGATTAATTCGAATATTCAATAAATTAACCATGCAATTTTAGTTTGTAATAATTGTAATATCTATAAACACGATAACAACAACATAAAAATTGAATTAGATGGATATAAATTGAAATAGGGTCTTAAAAACAATTTTGTAGATTGCCATCACATTTAGAACGAAATTCATTCACCTGAAGTTTGTCCGGCTGGTTTTCCGAAAGCAAGTGATCCCAATAATTACAAAACATAACGTACCAGGAAGTATTTGGGAATTATAATCTAAAACGTAGATCCTTATCAAAATTTGAAAGAATTCAATTAATGGTTTGACCATCTATTGGTGTTTGTTTCAAGTATCTCATATATTATCTCAAGTCTCATATATTATGTCATATATTATATCTATCCTGTTATATCTCAAGTCCGAATCTCAGTTCGATTAAGGTCAGAAAATATTATTTCTTTAAACATTCATAGTTATAAAAACAATGTCTTCTGATCTAATATTATAATGTTATGAAAATGAGAGATATTTACGCAAATGCGAGATCTTGAGATGTAAAAATTGTATTCATTTTTAAAAATGTTTTGTGATAAAATTATATTCAGTGAAGTTTATTTTGCGGAATCAAATACAATATCTATCTAATTTAGAATATGAAATAGGATGGGATTCTGGTATTAAAACACAATGCTATGAACAGGAGAGATTTCTACGTAATTCCAAAAATTTGAGATCTAAAACATGTATTAATTTTATAGTTATATAAGGGTTATTCATTCATGTATAACTAGCGAAATAATTCAGAATAACTTTAAAACTAGTCTGGAGAATTATATTCGAAATAATTTTTTTAAAAAGAAAATAATAATAATAACAATAAACTATTAATCGGTTCTAGATATGAACAGAGGACCTCAAAAAACACAGTATTTTAAGCCCACCAGATCCCATTTATTTAACACTCCATTCATTTATAAGCTCTTAAACATGATTAAACATGCAGACCATTTTAGATGAAGATATTGGTCTAAAAGCACAAGGCTATGATAATGAGAAATTTCTGCTCAAGTCCGAAATGTTGAAATCTAAAAATTGTATTCTTTAAAGACACTTTGATGATTATTCCTATTCAATAATGTTTATGAAAAGGAAGATTTCTGATTAGTTGTGGAATAAGTTTGGGGAATTATATATAAAAGGAATTTAAAAAAAAAGAAGAAACGCATATATAAAATAATCCCTTCTTCAAGAAGTAAAGTGAGAGTCTACAAGGACATCTCAAGGTGACACGTCTTTCACGCTCCGATCGACTGTACAAGATCTTAACAACTAAAAGTTGTATTCGTTTCGAGAAAATTTGAGGCTTAGTCATATTTATTACTTTTTATCAAGAGAAATAATTCAGAATAAACTTCAAATGAGATTTGAAAATTATATTCAAAATGAATTTATAACAAAGGAGAGAAATAACAAATAAAAAAAATCATCGCTTCGAGATCCGAATTAAGAAACTCAGAAAAATAAGAACTTAGACGCTAGATCTATCAGATAACACTTATTCTATTCTCTGGTCATATATATGATTCTATAAATAATTTAAAAAGTAAACTAGTAAAATGAAATTCTAGTCACAAAGCACAATGCTGTGAATAGAAAAGATTTTTGGCACATGTGTGAGAACTTGAGAGCTAGAAATAAATATTTTTTAATGATACTCTGGTGTAAAATCATATTAAGCAATGATCTTTTAAAAATAATATTCAAAAAATAAACCCGGAAAATATTTAGAACAATTTAGCGAGTTTAAGGCACAAACTGAAGACCAGTAAAAAAAATTGTTATACGCCAAGTCGCTCTTCCCCCCAAGTGACATATCGCTTGAGTACCTAAGGAATCTATCATAATTTAGAGGTTCTAGACTCCATCATCAAAAATGTATAATTCACTAAGTGAATTTACCAAAAAAGACACCTGAGAATGTGATGGATTTTTCATACTTAATACGGCCATAAAATTTAAATTTTTAATGAAGTGAAATCCTAATCTAAAACCACAATGTTAAGAATAGGATGAAATTCTCCGCATGGGCACGAACTTGATTCTCAAAATTGCAAATAAATCTATAAATTTTTTTAAAGAAATACTTTATTTTTGAATTATTTTTTGGAATAATTCAAAATAATATAGAATAGTTATTTAGAATAATAGGTAAAATAAATAAAAATCGAAAAATATTTAGAAAAATTTAGCGCGTTTAAAACTCGAACTAACGTATAGTAAAATATATGTAATAGTCCACAATCTCAACCAACCACACCAGATAACGCCTGAGCGTCTCTAGGATCTTTGATACTAAATAAGACCATACAATTTAAGTTTTTATAAGTAGTAAATAATAATTTAAAATCACATTGCTACAAATAGGATGACTTTCTGCAAATGTCCATGAACCAGGCAATCAAAATTACAAAAAAAAATCAATAAATTTAATAACTTGACACACAAAACTGCAAAGTAATCTATATATTTTCAAAAAAATACTTAATTTTTGAATTATATTTTTTAGGAATATTTCACAGTTAATATAGCTTTGGTCTTTAGAATAATGTTTGAAAAGAAAAAAAAAACAATATTTAGAACAAATTAAAGTTTAGAGACTCGAACCGACGACCACCAAAATGCTAGAATCGCCAGGTCGCTCTGCCAACCATGCCGCACATCGCTTACGAATCGATGAGATCTCAGAATCTTAAAACGATCATAAAAATTAAGTTTTTTTTGTTGTTAAGAAACGCTTGTCTGAAACCACAATGTTAAGAATACGGTGGCGTTTTGCGCATGTGCATGAATTTGATAACTAAATTGCAAAGAAATGTATATATTTTCAAAGAAATACTTTATACTTGAAATATGTTTTTTAGGAATATTTCACAGTCAATATAGCTAGGATCTTTAAAACAATGTTTTAAAAAAGTAAAAAAAGAAAAGAAAAAAAGAAAAAAATTATTTAGGACAAATTAACTGTTTAGAGACTCGAACCGACGACCATCAAAAAGCTAGATTCCCCCAGTAGATCTGCCGACCATTCCACACATCACTTACGAACCGGTGGGGTCTTAGAATCTTAAAACGACCATAAAATTTTACTTTTTAATGTAGTGAAATCCTGGTCTAAAAGCACAATGCTAAGAATACGGCGGCGTTTTGCGCATGTGCATGAACTTGACACAAAAAATTGCAAAGAATTCTATGTATTTTCAAAGAAATTCTTAAGTTT
>JAOUZG010025416.1:6709-32335 GCA_026289955.1 Argiope argentata
ATATACCAATCATTAATTTAAAGACACGTTTGATATATATTAAGCATATATAAAATAATCAGCAACCACAGTAACTAATAAAATTTTATTTTCATTATAATCAAAAGTTTAATGATATTTATCATTATTTTTAAATTAGCTATTTTAATACTTAGAGATTAATCAATTACTTCTTACTGCCTGTGGTATTTCTTTGTTTTAATTTACTAATATCTGAACTTTTTAAAAAATTGTTTTAGAGTAGTTTTTATTCTACAAAAATACTATTTGCCTATTTTTGTGAATAACAATATCATAGTTTTGAGGTATCCAATAAATAACATCAGTTATAAAGAAAACAACTATTGCATTAAAATTTTTATTAAAAATATAAAAAAAAAACAGTTATATTGCAAAAATATCTTACAATTCAAGAGTATCAAATGCTTATTTAATTCAATTATTTTGTGACATAGCTGCTACATTTGAAAATCGTATTTGTTATATAAAATATTTATTAGATGCTAATATATAATATTAAACAAAAGATAATGCATTAGGTTTATTTTTTTAGCATTCATTCTTTCATAAATAGAACATTTTATAGGTTCTATTTATTAATCTCAGTAAAAAAGTTAATATTTTCATTGATATATTTTTAAAAAATTTCTGTTTATAACTTTTTAAAAAAAGCATTCGAAGCATAGATGCATTTTTCTGATATAAAATATATGCAAGATTGTAAAAAAATATCTTACCTTGTATAGAGTGAAATACAAGGCAAGATACTGTAAGAAGTATTATATTAAAATTTCAAATACATTTTATAGATTAATAATTATTAATAAAGTGAATTTTTAATACCAAGTTCAACAGAAATATTCTGTAAAAGGTATATAAAGAATTATGTTACTGACCTGATATATATCTAGTAAAAGATATATCCATTAAGCATATTTAAGCCAAACTTGAATGTATTGCTCCTGGAAATTTGTATTGATAAAAAAAATAACTTGTTGCATAATTAACTTGAAAATCAGATATTCATTTTGATTTGCTTTGCATGTATATAAATAAACTCCTTAAAAAAATGGATATGTAACTTTTATTGGAGGAATTTCTGTTTCTAATTGAAAGAAAAGGCAATATCTTAATTCTTTACAAATATCTTACTTCTTTTTCATATGCATTTTATTCTAAATGTATTTGTTGGAATCTCCATAAAGGCATTAAATTTTTTCCCCATTTTCTGTGCAGTAAAACAAACAAATAAAAACACTTTTTTACATTTTTTAAATATTTTTCTTAGAAAAGTAATGAAGAGCAAATTTTCTCAAAACAAATTATTGGAAAACTTCTCTTGTAACTACAAGGAATAATTTTTTAAAATGTTGATTAACTTGTTCTTATTACTTGAATATTGATGTTATAAATATACATTTTTTATATTGATAGTTTGTTTACATTAGTCTGTAATTCACTCTCAAAATGTAATGTTTTCATTTTTAGGTTTAACATCGAAACCATTATATGAATCATGAAAAGGTACATGAAATTTCAGATCCACATACCGTGTAAGCCTTCTTGGGATGTGAGAACTCTTTTAAGCTGAGACTTTATATTCCTCCTGTAGTCTATAATGAGTAGAGAGTACTTATTTTGCTACAAATTTTGCCCTCCTCCAAAATAAATTTCCTGTGAATCCCGATAACTGTCACTTAATATCATGGCTGAACTGGTATTCTATCGCTCACAGTATAAATATGCTAAAGGAGATGATTCAGAAATTTCACTGGAAGTGGGTGATATTCTTGAAGTAAAGAAGCCATTCCAGTTTACATTGGAAGGGACAGAAGAAAACCCAGAAGGCTGGATTTTAGGCAGAAATCAGAGAACAAATGAAATTGGATATTTTCCAGGGACATTTGTTGAATATCTGAGGACTGAATTGTTGGCTCCCCCTACCCCCGTGCCACAGAGACCAGTTCCTCGCCCTGAACCTATCACTAGAAATATTGAAGAAAGTAATGATTCAGGATATATTGGGTCCCCAGGTAGTTAATTTGTTCTTAATTCTATTTAAGTTTTAATATTTGGCTTGTAAAGCTCTAAATATAAATATATTGCTATTAAATGCACTAGATCTTTTAGTTTTTAAAATTTTCTTGTAAAGCATTTAATCTAAATATATTTATGAAGATATATATTAAGTTTATTCTTATAAAATATAATTTTTTGTAGTAAATTTTTCATAAACTTGGAATAAAATGTTATGTCTCTTATTATCTGTCTTATTTTTTTGATTAAAATCTTGCATAATTCTTAAATAAGGAATAAATGTTACAAACCAATCTGTTTGCTGTAGTATATTTAATAATTGAATTATTTGTGAGAAAAATTACTGGACATATATTATGGAGTAATAGTTACATAAATTATTCATACACGTATTGTATATTTGTTTTATTATTTATATACTGCTTTTTATTTACTAATTTAATAAATACATTATATCTCATTAATTATATCTGTGAATTGTGTATAAAATTGAACCTAGTCTTGTCATCCTCCATCCTTACCTCTTCCTCAGTGTGTTCTGAGTGATGATATTAATTGGAGGTATAAAAACAGAGAGTATGATTGATACAGAATATCAGTAATTCTGTATGTCACACTTTCTTACAGAAAATTGGTTATAATATTTAAGAAATCAGGTGTTGAAATTAGTATTGTATCTGGAACAATTATAGAGTATCTTTTTTTAAATATATTATTGTTTAATATGGGATGATTAGAAAGTTAGTGTGTAATTTCATATAGTTATAACTTCCTTATTATGTGTGATAGTTTTCAAAAAGGATGATGAAGTTTAATATTTCTATTAAAAAAATACTTTTTTGAAATTAATTTTGACCTATAGCTATAATTTTTTTTGTGCCAATCAATTACATAAAAATTTTATATGCATGAAAAATGACACTAAAAGTCTTGTACACAGTACAAAATTATCAAAAATAAAAATTCACATGGAAGCTAAATATTTTTACTAATTTGCATTAGAATTTTTAAATGTTGATACATCTCAATGCATGATCCATTTTGTATGCGTAGCATCTTCAAGTAGTCCTCGATTTCACACCATGCATTTATAAGTATCTAGGAAGTTATAGATTTAACATCAGTTGTGATACATTGGTTTAAAACTTTCAGATTAATATAGGGCATTTGATATATGCAGGGCTTCACATAGAATAAAAATAAATAATATGTAAGAGATTTAAATATGGAAATGACATAACAGGATTATTAAGATTTTTCATACCATCATTGCCAGGTAACATTATTAATAATTCCAGATTCTGGGGGAAAAAACTTTGTTCTTAATAACCATTGCTTTTCTTTTTCAAAATTTCATAATGTATTCAAGACATCTTAGCTATCCTATATTTTGATTTATAGAAGAAATATTAATTCAATTCAAAATAAGGATTTTTTTCAAACAAGAATCAATAATTCATATTTCCAGTACAATAATTTATTAGAAAACCGATGCCAATTATATTATATACATTCTAGCAATTTTACAATTCTCACATCCCTACCTCGTTTTCAATTCCAGCTAAAGACTATCTAGGAAATATTTTATTCTATTTGTAAACCTTAATCTGATAAAAACATCTATTATGATTTATATACTTTAGTATTTTTTACAGCTAAAGACAACTTCATAGCTCTGAATTAGTTCTAATTTATTTTAGCCTTTCAAATAAAAGGAAGAATAAATTTTTAAAATTATTATCAAAATAGCAACATATACCATTTGACATACATATGATGTTTGTGAATATGCTTGTGCATAATAAAAGATTTTGACAGAAATAGGATATATATCTTCTTTATTGGCCTAACAGTTCATTTAGGATTTGACCTTCATCAGAATTCCATACCATCCCATCCTGTTCATGACTTAGATTTTCCAATTTGGCATTTTAATCGTTTTTAAGTCTCTTTTTTAAGATGGTATACCGCCTAAGTGTTATTTATTCACTCTCTTTTTCAGATATGAAATGGTTTTATCAAATAAGTTATTTTTAGTGGCTTGATTGTAACCCAATCTTATTTAGTGTCCTGTCCGTTTTATCCTCTGAACTGCTGTAAAAATAATATTTAGCCCTTTACATTATTTGTAAATTTCTGAGTTAGTTCTTCTCCAGTGTTATGTTATATATTTTGTATGTTACCACATTTTAATCTTATTAAAATTAATCTTTCGATATGACAAAAATCTCTTAATCTCTTATTAATCTTTTGTGTTAGTTTTTTTATGTATTTATTTTAGAGTTTAAATATTAAAAGTTGTTGTTAGCTTCAAACTGGTATTTACCTATTTCAAAGTAAACTTGGTTGATGTGATATGTTTAGCCACTCTGGTTAATAGTATGCTTCTTGTTAAAGGAAGATCTCTGTGTAGTGTATTTTATGATTTCACAATGATGCCTTAGAATTGCATTTTATCAATCCAGATTTATGATGTAACACAAATAACTTTTATCATTTTTATTGTTATAGCCAAATAATTATGTTTTGGCAGTTCTTATTAATTAGGAATTGGTAAATTTAACTTTATTTTCCTAGACTATTTTTGTAATTAAAGACAGTTTCTTTAATCTAATAATAGTATCTTTTTTTTTTTACAGCTGTTGCTGCCCATCTTATTAAGCGTTCATACAACCAACACAGCCTTACAAAAGTTTACTTTTTAACTCCAGTTCTATGCAGACATTGTAAGTAATATTTCATATGTATAATAAAATAATATTCTTATGTATGTGAAGTCTTTACAAGACAGACAATTAAACCTGGAAATAAAAATTTAGCATAAGCATGATTTGTATCTACATTTTTTTTTTTTTTTTTTGAAATTTTAGTGAAAAGATCAAGCAAAATTTTGATGACCACATATTAAAATATTATAGCACAACTTTTATTTTTGCTTCATTAAAAAGATTGCTCCTAAATAGTACCTAACTAATTGTTGTACAATTTTTCCCTCTAAATTGAATACTTTTAAACATATTTTTCTAAGCATATTTTACAACAATACTTTTTTTTATTATTGGAATGGAATTCTAATTGTATTTGTTGCTATACAAAAAAATTTATTTAGGAATTTTTTAGCATTCTTGATACCCTATGAAGATTAGTCTTCCTTTTCTGATGCTAAATTGCTTTAAAAAATTAGGGTCTTTAATAAAAATTTTGATTTATTTTTATTTTGTTGTGTAATTTAATGTTTAATATAGAAAAGTATACAAAAATAAAAAGGTTTGTTTGTACATTTGTAAACATTTTTTTTCTCTTTACTATAATATAATTAGACATATTAAAATCCAAATCTCATTTATTTGTTGCAAATGGAACAAAGATCCCACTTATGTATTAAACTCTTTACTTTGTTGATGAAAATTATCTTATCTTTTATTGCAGAAAAGTTTCCTTTTGTTATTTTTGGATCTAAATTTATAATAATAATAATAAACTCCTTTGCTGTTTGAAAAATTGTACTGTTATTTGAAAAAAAATTCTAGAATACAATAGTTTCATCAGCATTTTCTATTTTGATTTTTAAAAAAACAAAGATTGATATAATCATACAAGGTATAATGATTTAGTACAAGTTAATAGGGAATTCACTGGAGAAAGAATACTAAAAACACTTCTGATCAGAACAGATTTTTAGAACAACAAAATGATTTAATGATAAATTTCAATTTTATATCTATGCTTTCATTTGTAGAGATTTGGATGAACTCCTTTATAACTATATACTTACCAAGAATATGAAATCCATTACCACTACTATTAAAAATGAAAGCTATGTTCATTCTATTTATATTGTTTTGAAGATGAATGACTTCAAGAAAAAGAATTCAATTCCGTTTTAATAGAGTTGAACATTTTTTTTAAAATCATGTGGTTTGGCATTCAATAGAGTTTGATAATTTGAAATATCCAACTATCTAATTAATATCAACTGTATAAAATCAAAACTTTTACTGGAAATTGTGGTAGGTAATTATGATTCTGATAATGCTATCTATAGTTGAAAAGGGATTTTCTTTAAAATTAATAAAAACTTTGAGATTAATTGAAATAATGTTTTCTTGTAAAAAAATTTTGTAATTAGAAAAATATTTTGATTATAAGCAAAATATGTTTGCTTTAAGTATGTCAAAAATGTTGGTGAACAAAGATTTCTACCTCAAAATGATGGGGAAAAATACAGATATAAAATAAATAAATATACATTACAGATAAATATAATTTAATTTAAAACTGGAAAGATGATTTATACACTGCAATTTGTGTCCAAATTAATTAAAAATGAAGGAACAATTAAAAATTTTTAGTAACAGAATCAAATAGTTTCATTAGTTGAAACTTTAACAGAGCAACTATAAAGTAAAAATATTTTTTAAGTACACTGTTTCCACTTTATTTTTTAGTTTTAGAGTACGATTAGTTGATTTGTATTTTATCTCTTGTATTTTTCACATTCACTCTGCCAAGCTTTGGCAAATTAAGATTAGAGCTTTTTTAGAATTATCATTTTTTTTAAATGATTACAATTTCAGTTAAAGATTGAAATTATTGTTAGTGAGTACTCAAATGTTTGTATGAAATTATCATGTAATAGCATCTATGCAGTATTTAATGATAATTATATTTGCATAATGAAACAGATGTCTATTTAGAAAACTGTAAGTTTTGGTTTATTAATTAGGAAATGCAAGTTATGTCATCAGTGTTAGTTGTTTAAATATCAAGAGCTATCTATATCTAGAGAAAGCAAGAGAATGATAATAGATTAGAATGTTTGTAGCAAAAATATTTTATTTTAATTAAACATTTCCAATTTACTGTCTAAAATATGTAATTTTAGAGTCCTTACATTTTGTTAAAAAGGTCTTTGAATATTTTTTTGCCTCTTTGAAAGTGCAAACTTTATACATTTTTCATTGAATAAATGCATTAATTTTATTCTTATTTTGTAGATGTACATTTAAAAAATTAATTCATTCATCTCTTAGTTTGATGTTAAATTGCTCTTTTTTAAGTATTTTTTAACATAATGAATCTGAAAATTTTCATTTATTATTTATTTATTCATTAAAAAATGAAAAGTGGGATTTCAATAAATATGCAACCTAAAATACTAATGCTCATTAAAATGCACCCTGACTTCATTTCTCATTATATTATAATGTTTTCCAAAGCTTTTATGCTGCACAGATAATATTCTTAGTTATAATTTTGACTTAGAAGTGTTGTTCAAGTTAATACCGTAATTGGTCCTAATTCTATTTATCCATTAAAATGGTAAATAATAGATTTAGGATTGGATGTATGTAATATTTAATATTTTCTTTAATGAAAGTTTTTAAAATGTTTATATTGTCAGAACAATAGAATTATCATTTTTAAATAATAATGATAATTAATGTTTTTGTATTTTTAATATAATTCAGTTTCATGGTTTATTAATAAATTTTATCTAATTCTTGAAATAATTTATATCTATTTAATGTGAATGTTTAATGTATATTTATGTCAAATTTTAATTATGACAATTGGAAATTTTTATCTTTCACAATTATTTTATCATGAAGATGCAATCCTAAAATGTTAAGATTCTGTTGAAAATATCTGTTTCTCAAAAAAGGATGAATTAAAAGGAAAAAAATAATTGTTTTTACATTCATAGATACAGCATAGAAATTTACGTAGAAAATACTGCAATCATCATTAAAAAATCAAATTTAAAATTTAAATAATTCAACTTATTGGAAGTTTTAGACTTCCCTAATTTAAATGATGCTTTTCTTAAAGTAATCTGTATATATTAACATAATACTGAAAAAAGTTACATGTTAGATAAATGATATTCAGTATGCTATCTTTGTATCTTTTGCTTGCTGATTTTTCAAGCAAATGCATCCACAAAAATAAATCAACTAATGTGTTAATTTATTTTTGTGGATGCATTCAGAGTAATAAATTGAACATACAGTAATAAAAATTTTTTCCTTTCTTTTAGTGATCTTAATAATCAATGCACTTTGATGTTGTGCTATATTTTATTAAAATGCTTTCCTTACAAAACATAATTATGAATGCATTTAATTTTTTCTCTCTATACAATAAAATCTATTGATTTTTAGTAGTTTTTAAAATTAATAAGATTTATAAAGCAATATTTTTTAAAAAATATTTCTTGGAGTTCTATAAATTAGGAGAAAGGTACAAGACCATTCATATTATAGATGAGAAATAAATTATGTATATATCTTGCAAAGAATTGTTTGATTTTTTCTGACTTCTCTTATGTGCATATATTATTACTTTGCTATTTTATAATCATGAGAAATAATGTCTTTCACTCAAATTATGTAATCGATTTATATATTCCCCATTAAAATGCATATACCATGTTTGAGTGAGTTAAATATTTTGTATGTATTAATCAAATAATATAAAAAAAGACACCACACAGTAAAATAGAATTTTCAGGAGTAGTATTTATGTTTGGTATTAAATTAATTAATCTTTAAAAAAACTATAAAATGTACTGCATTTGTGAATACAAGTAATTAACAAGCAACAGTATTTAATGCATGTCTAATTCTACTTTCTTCATGTTTCAAATTTTTTCCTACCTGGTTTTTCTTAAAAATGTATAAATCCTAGTTGCTTCTTTATTTGCAGGATGTCTGAAGCTGTTTTGCTGTCTCCATATTTAATTTTCTATTCCTCTGTACTAAATATTTTTGTAGGAGTTTTTAAACAATTTGATAACAATGCCAGTAAGCCAGTTATAAAAATTTATTAATAAAATCTCCCTAAGTATGAATATCAGTTACTATAAAACTGGAGCTATGACCTGCCTTTGTTTATCAGGCCAAAGATAATCACTACTATTATTATAACCATTTTGGTAGGAATTTGCCTATTTTTATGTCACCTTCTCAATTTTTCATTAGAGAAGTTTATCTCTTTTCTGTGTGGTAAATAATAAATCAAATCTCTCTCTGATTGCATTTAAATGAACATTAATAACTCATGCTGCTTATATGTGATTAATGCTAACAGTCATTTTTTGGTATATGAGAAAATTGAACTTCACAATATAGTTATTTGTGAAAGAAAATTCCTTCATGATATCTGTATGTTTTTTTTCACATAAAAAAAGAAGAAGAAAGAAAGGAAAGTGGGAATTTATTTAATGTTAGTACAAAATTATCTAAAACAAATGTGATGCAAACACAACTTGGAAAGTTGAGAAGTAAGTTAATAAATGCATTGTTAAAACATTTATAACAATGAAATTAAAATTTTATTGAAGATAGCTCTGTATATGTAAAGGGAAATATATCATTTTCCCTCCATAAGTCACAAATCGTTGCTTTTCCTTAACAGTTGTTATATGAACAATTAAGTGCTTTGAGGAAAAGCCTTAAAAGATTTTTTTTAATTGTCATATCTTTTATGTGTACAAGTTATTGAATAAAGATGATTCAGTGCCTATAATTATTTATATAAGCAATGAATTATTTCCTGAAAATCATCTTTAAGGAAGTCATTAGGAATATATACAATAGTTTGCTCATACCGCAGATATATAAGATTTGATTGCAAAAATTTCCTTTTTGATTTTATTGACATAAAAAATTGTGTTAAATATGAAATACTGCTAAAACATCTGATTTCTTTCTGAAAAATGAATGATGTATTATTAGGAAAAATTTTAAACTTCAATTGGCTCTATTTTACTGTTTTTTTTTTGTTTACTTTCTTTTAAATATTTTTCTTTTCAATTTGTAAATAGAATTAAATAAATATACAAATTATGTAGTATAATGTATATTCTTAGTTTTACTATGCTTAGTGAATTGGAATAGTGTTTTTTTTTTTGCTATTAAATATTAATAATGCATATTTTATTATTTACTACTACAATCGAAGTTTTGTTTTAAATATGACAGATATGTATTGTTTATTTTAAATCTTACTGTCCTCATATAAATATTAAAAGTTCAAATATACTAGAAAAGATTAGGAAAAGATGCAGTAAATACCTTTCTTTGAAGAAAATTTAGCTTTACAGCTGAATTATTCAGCTTTACAGTTAATTTTTCTACTTAGTTTTTTTCCTGTGCATTTACTAAACTTATTTAAAAAAAGACTGATAATTGTTTAAATAAGAAATAATTTTTATTCTTAATTAAATCCATCTTGAGAGTCAGCTTATAGAAAAGAAATAAATTTAAAACATCAATCAACATTAAATGCAAGATCTAGTATCTTCAGAAAATTTCTGTATTTGTAAATATTCCAAATACTTAAGATTATTGAATTTAGAATTCATTTCATTTTATTTTTACAATGTAGCATTCTACTTATATTTTGAATTATATCACTCTCATTTATAAAATCTATAAAATTGCCAAATGCTATAAAAATGTTAATTAAACATATGTTTTTTAATGACATTTTTACTCCCTTTTTGATAAAGTGTAGAATTGTGCTGGTGTCAGAATGATATAAAATTCTTAAAATGCCTGATTAGAATTACAGTGGTTCTTTGATACATTTTATCAAATTATCAAAAGTTTACTTTTTCTAAATATTATTAAAAGTATCCCACAAAAAAAAATCTGACAAATGGGGGAGAAATCAAATGGATTTCTAGGAGAAAGAAAACAGGTACAATATTTTAAACTAGCAAAGGCTTTTGCTTTTATGTATATTGCCCCATAAATTATAAATGTAAATTTTTTTTATTTGTTTCAACTATTGAAAGCTTTGATTATAAATATTTAGAAATGCATGTTAATAAAACGATGAAATTTTTTCAAAGCCACGCTTTTGTTAATTTTTTTTGGGGGGGGGATGCTAAAGGTTAAGAAAAAAGGGTAAAAGGCATAAAAAATTACTGTTTACTACATATTGTATAATTTGATATTTAGAATATCATGGAACCTAATTCAAACTCTCAGTCAATAAATTCTGTCATTAAAAATGAAAATTTATTTAAATGAAGGAATTAACACATAATTAAGTTTTAAAAATTCTTTTAATATTGTATTTCTATTTGGAAAACATAATTTAAAAAAATTTCAAATTTCCAACTTGTCAAAAAGTGAATAAAACATTCATTACAAAATTCCATCTTTACGTACATAAATGGATAAAATTGTAAATGCTTTACTGTTTTATCTTTGAAAACTGAGTTTGAATTTGTATTTTTATTTTAGGTTAAGGAGTTACCCATACTTCAGTTTTCTTTAAAATATTTTTATGAGGGTTGGGAGGGATTGATGTCAATTCTTAGTTGATATTCCAAATTAGATGATTTTTTTTTAGAATAAGAATTTAATCTCTTCAAAGCTAAATGTTTTTAGTAACAAAAAGTAATTTCGTTTTTTTTTTCTGTTAACTCTCTTTCTCTCTGTATAACTAATAATTTCAATTTATTTGTGTTCTAAAAGGAATAATTTTCTAAGCACTCAAAATTTAATTTAGTCTATATCATCTGCTGTCATTCCTTATCAAGAAAATTCTTCATCATCTCATAAAATCATGGTAAAATAACGATACTAAGAACTCCCTGCTTTTGCCTTTGTATAACAAGAAATGATTTGAGTATGTATAAATACTTTCCACATGGTCTTTGGCTGTCTAGGAATTGTTTGCATATGTATAAATACATAATTAGACATGCTCAAATCACCATTCAGTAATGCTGAGAACTAAACCTGTGAAGCACTTGATGGCACAACAGTCTATTCTGTGCTATATTAAGTGCAGTATGTCCTGCACTGTAACAATCTATCCTGTAAGAACATAATAATTCAAATAATTTTGATTAAATATGAGGCAGTGAAAAATCACTGGTAATTTTGTAAGTGGATCATCCATTTCAAAGTTATTTGGAAATGATTAATTGTGCATGGAAATTTTCCACTCTTCATAATTCTTTTACTATGAAGGCTTTTTTTTTCTTTCTCTTCTTAAACAGTAAATACATTATTATTACTAATAAAATAATTATTTCCTTATCAATACAAATTACTGATTTTTGTATGAATAGAAATTACTGCTAGCATATTTTGATAGTTGCAATTTTTAAAAAGTTATAGTTTTTTATATAAAAAGTTATATAATTTTAAATTCATTTTTGCATCTATCTCATTGAAAAGCTCTGATCAATTCTCTGTTCCCCACATTTTTTCCTCAGAACTTTTGCTTAGAACTGAAAGTAAAATAAATTTTTCTTTATTTTCACTGTGAACAAGAATTCTGTTATTTATTTGTTAACATATCAAATTAATTTATTCTTAAATCATTTAATTGTTTATAAAAATAATTATTTTGAATTTTAAATTTACTATTAAATTGTGGTTTATAGATATTCTTACTCCGATTTGAAATAATTCTTTTGAATGACTTTAATTCAAAAAATGTGTCATCTACAATAATAACTATGTTAACTAATATTAGAAAATTTCTTCACCTTAAATTGATACATTTTTCTATTTTTGTCGTCAAATCTACTGGCCATTTAGAAAATCATGAAAATTATTTGTATGCAATTTAAATTATAAATGAAACTGCTAACTGGAACCTTTTTTTAAAAGCATCTTTATTTTAGTTATTTGTTTTGATTTTTATCCATGCAGGGTGTCATTGTTGTGAGAGAAAAAAATGTAAATTATCTAAAAAAAAATTTTTTTTTTTAATACACCACATTTTTTAAAGGTTTATTAAAAGGTATTAAATAATTTCTCCAAGTCCCATAGAGACTAAACATCCCTTATAGATTATCCTGAAAATTTGTAATTGTTGTTTGAAGCTATGAAATTACTGTTCTGATTCAAAATGAAAAGTGTGAAGCACTTGCAATAGCTATTTGATGTAAGAATTGTTCAACTAAATCCCTAACATTTTTATTGTACTAACATTATTATTAACATGATGCAAACTGTTTCGTGAGTTTTCTCAAGGACAGGTTTTATTTATAACACGGGCCCCACATTTTTAATTTTAGTCTTGCAAGTATTTCCATAATTTTTAAAAATTCAGAATTACAAATTTTTAGGACAATTTGTATGATATAAATCTGTATAGGATTAAGCAAAATTGTTTAATTTTTTAAAATCCATTTTAAAACCTTGATGTGTTAAAAAATATTTAAACAATTATTTTCTGCTTTTTAGTCTTGTGTGTGTCAACTTTTACAATTGATTTAAAACATCTTGATGAGATTATCACTGAGACATGTTCCAAATTTCAGGAATATTTCAGTTTTCTTTCACCTCATCATATCTAAGAAAACTGTTACACATAACCTATATCAATAATATATTAATCTTATTTAAAAAAAAAATTTGGAAAATAAAATAAAGAAGTAAGCCAATTTGTTTTATGAGATTTTCCATTTTAATATTAAAACAATGTCAAATTTTAAATATATGACTCACTGAAAGGGCTCCGAGGTCTCAATTGTCTCATTCTTTTCCTCACCTTTTTTGCATAGTATCTTGCTAGTGAGTTTTAGTTTCTTAATCCATCTAATGCGACATATGCTAGTCCTTTAACAAATTATACAAATAAAATGTATTCAAAAAGCTAGGTCCATTGCATATCTCTGCATTTTATGGACTGTGCAGGCCCAGTACAGTATTCATGATTGCTTCGTTCGCTTGGTTGCACTATAATTTCGGAATGTTAGAAACTATATTGATCTCAGCTTCATAAAAGGATTTCCAACGCTCCCTAAGTCGATACGAACAGATGGAATGTCGGCATCGTCCATCGCCGGAATAATAAAGGCCACATAATTTCAATTATGATACCCACTGCACCATTCTCAAGACCTTGTTCTGTGTTAATATTTGAGTGAATTAAAATTCTCGTTCTGTTGAAATTTTTCAACTCCTTTTGTAATCCTCCTGTGTTTTCAATATTTTCACTGTCGGCATTACTTGCTACATTTATTCACCTATCTCTAGTCTGAATTCTGAAAATTCACACTTCTGTGGACGTCATCTGATGGACGTTTTGGTTAGTATAAAAATCGATTGCACCAAATAGACAAATGAATAGACAGATAACAAAGTGAATTAATATTGCATTGTCATCTAGTTCTGAGCTAACCCTAAAGTTTCAAACAGGTCAAATTGGGACCCGGGGTGAAAACTTCTTTGGGGGCCCCCTCAGCTTCACTACTTCCGAAATGAATAACGTTCATTTGAGAAGGAAGCATAAAATAACTTCCTATTTAATGTTGTTGTCCCCTCTTATGTGAGGGCCGGGGCTACTGCGCCGTATGCCCCTGCCTCAGTCAGGTTCTGATTTCAAATTTCTTGCCCATTGAGAAGTTAGTTTAAATTCGATTACAAAATTTCAGTCTCGAAAACAAAGAAGAAAGCGGACTAATAAATGTGCAGAAGCTTTACTATTTTTGTTTCATTATATTTTGACCTTGTTTTTATGACTTTATTTTATGTTTAATTTAGCTACATCATGTCATAAACATGGATACTGCTATTCTCTCTCTCTGAATATATATATATATATATAATGCGTATGTGTAAAATAAGAGCACTGTGAGAAAATTAGAGTCAGATCATCCTAGAAGTTAAAAGCTAAGTCTGAGTTAGTGTGATTAAAAAAAGTAATTGAAACTATTACATAAATATTGGCATTTATCATAAATGAAAAAAAATCCTTTCTTATTGTTCTTCCCTTTGTTTTAATATTCTTGTAATCAGTTAAATAAATATAAATAAAAAAATTAAGAGGTGATATTCAAAAATATTCACTTTGGAAAAAAAAGCATGAAAAATAAGTTTTAAATTTATTAATTTCTGAACCAACTTTTAATGCATTTCCATGTCATGGATATAAAAATCTTCCGTATCACCTTTACAGTAAGTACGATTTTTTTTTAATGGACTCTTTAAGTAAACCACTTCCTTGAAACTAGGCTGTAAAAAAAAGTGATATCTAAAACAAACGCGAGGATTGCGTGTGCGTTCCGGTGTCAATGATGATGCACTCCCATGATTCACCCAGGAGACCAAAACTTAGCGCGAAAATTTGTAGTAAAGTGATTTGTTCGTCCCGAACATGTCGCTCAGAGAGCAAATCAGCCGTCAAAGTGCCCCCAGAGACTTTCTCACAGAATTTCCAACCTTCATTTCTCCCCCCTCTGCGGAAAATGAGTCTTGAAACTGTCAATTACACGAAATGTCTGAAAATCCGCTGACCCGTGGATATGAAAATCATACTCAGTACCTGTACTAAATCGAAAATGAATTGTAAGAAGTGCATGTCCTGGATATCTATTATTTTGCCCCGAATGAGCAGGCAGCCAACGAAGCATTGCCAATCACTCCGAAATTATTTCCAAGTGTCTTTTACGGACATTAAAGAGAAAGGCTAGTTGCTCACGTGGAGTGAAATAAGGTCGGATTATCCGATGTCCTTGCTGAAAAACTGCGCTTTCACCTGTCCAATGGAGGCAGGGGAAGAATTGAGCTCTAAACTGGAATTGTGTAGTGTGATTAAGGAAGGCATTTTTTTTTTTTTTTTGGATAAATTGTTTCGCGAAAAATGGCGTTACTTCACGAGTTGTTACTTAATAGCTTTGATTTTAGATCGAAAAATCACAACTTTAAAATTTCTTTGAACTTGACCTAAACTTTGCTTTCACCATTCACACGGTTTTTAGAAAATTGGAATGTCTTTAAGAAGAAAATCTCGGGGAATTTCTCTTGGAAAGAACTGTTGTTATTATATGCAAGTGTGTCATTATTAATTTGGTGAAAATTTTGCTCCACAGTAATGGGAGTCTATTCAAGGAGCAGTTCATGATAGTACATGTCGATTGACAGCCAGTTGTCTTGTACATGTTTTGTGACATCGCTCCCTTCATACTCTCAGATGAGTGGATTTCAAAATCTTATCGGTGCGGTGTATTCAAGAAATAACGTAATCATAAATTCATTGCATTTGAAGTTCTTGGTGATTATGAAAAAAGGATTCTGAATTTTTTGGAATAAGGCACGCAAATTAAGATTTTAAGGAATGATAATAAATAAGTAAATGTGTTCATAAAATGTTTTAAGTACTGGGAAAATTCCCATTTCCACTTGTTATCTGATATTAAATACAAAAAAAAAAGTTTATTAGAGCTATGCAAAAACATTTTTTAAATTGGATTATATTTTTATTCACAATTTATGAACATTTTGTTTTCTTCTACATTGTCTAATTTTTCAGTTGCAAAATTTTTGTCCTTCAACACCTCTTCGCTGAAAAAGAATGAGATATTAGAGCCACATGCACAAATAGTAAAATGTGCTCTATATTTATAATATATTTCGTATGTAAATTGTGCAAAATTTGGTGATTAATCATTAAGTCATAAGCTTGACTTTGAAAAAATGCCGTTTGGGGATAAGGTAAAGGATTTTTGTCTTAAAAATTGAAGATAGCGCTTTTCATCACAAACTCTTCATCACATAGATTTTACGCATCTTTTCAATCCTCTGATTACCGAAAAATTTAAAATCATTATTTAGATGCTGTCATGTCTATGAAGTTCAGATGCCTTTAAAAGGAAGGTAACTTTTATGTACTGTTATGCTGTTTGATAACAGCATTATAAAACTAATGAATGTGATAGTAAAAGATAATACATTAGCCCCCGAAAGCAACTAAATACATTGAAAAATAGGTTGAGATCCAATACTTGGAAATCTTGAGATGCATGGAAATCAGTTGAAAGGTTAACTTCAACGTCTGGACACGTGTGTAATGTTTTTTTTTTTTTCATTGCAATAATTACATTGAAGAAATGAAATGCATTGAATTAATAAGAATTGCTAGTTTCAAAACTTGTCGGATGTATATTATATACCAAAAAGGTTTACTTCTTAAAATTTGTAAAAAAAAAAAAAATGTTTTTCGATTAGAGTTTAGTTTCATGATTCTGTCTTCCATTTGAATCAAATAATAGCCATGCCATATGAATTAACAATTTTTAAAATTAAAAAAGAAAAGGATGAATATGCTTCAGTTTTGAATTCCCTAATTTAAAAAAACTATATATTTGATGCAAATTCAAAATGGCTACTACGTTTACTAATAATTAATCTTAAAAAATAAAACGCCTTGAATAATTAGTAAAAAGACATATTTGGAATATAAATTTAAATAATGCATTTCTATCTTCTTAAAAAAGTTTCTTTGTGAATCATTTCTGCATATGATTGATATTATCAAAACTATACTCAGAGAATTAGAAAAAAGACCTGTCAGCCAATATTAAAAATTAACTTCATTTATAAAGTACTTTCATAGCCAATTGATTGTTTGCTTTTACTGCTAATTCATCCAATTCATTGCCATTATTGAGAAACGGAAGTTAATATATTGACGATGTCACATTTAAATTTAAATCTTGCAGCAAACTTCTCATTATCTTCAAAATTTAAATGTTTTTTTTTCTAGTATTTTTATGATTAAAACTGAAATCAGCGAAAATATACCCGAAAAAGCTATTTTATGATAATTTAATCTTATTAAACAACAAATAGATGTTTATGTTATGAAATTAAAAAAAAAATAGTTTCTGTTCTATACATTTCATAAATAATATATTGTTTCTTGTTGGCAACAGTTAATTTTAATTTATCTCAGACGATTTGCAACTGTAGTATGAATACTGTGAAAAACATTATGAAGAAATTAATCCGTTCTCTGAAAGTGAAAAAGATTATCGAAATCTTTATAATATCTTCTTCTTCTTTTTTTCAATTTATAATGCTTGAAATTCTGATTCTGATTGCATGGTTTAAAAGAAGATCAGTTTGATTCTTCGTTAAGTCTGGCGTGGATTAAAATTATTGTAAGTAAAATATTTTTAGCGATATTGATTGGAATGATGCAATAAAAACGAGCTAAAATTATTTTCTTTAAACTAATATTATCATATACTTATAAAACTTTTATTTCCTATTTGGTTTTGAAATAATGTTTTGATAGTCTAATGTATATATTTCTATTTAATCCTTCGAATAGCCCGACCCCCCTTAAAAATAATGTTTACTTTATTAAACCTTATTTCTGTCATGGGCTGCTTTGGAAATCTGTTATGTACATTAGGAACTTTTAAATAATGTTTTATTTTGTAGTAGAGTTTTCATTTAAGACAGCTTGGTTTTTGTGTCTGTACCATTTATTATGTTATATTATTTTCAGTATTGTTTTGGCATTATTAATATTGCACTGTAAAGATAATTTTTCTTCCTGAAAATTTTAATTAAAAAAATAAAGTTACTTAAATCCTTAGAAATTTCGAACAAAAAATAGCGCATAGTCCGCGATATTTTTTTATTGCTGTTTTAATGTATCTCACTCATTGCATTCTAAATTATTAATAATTGTGGAAAATTTAAAATAAATAATTAAAGTAGAAGAATTTCATTCTATAAATATCTGAAGGTGACTGAAAAGTCAGTTTTTGTACTCAGGTGACATTACTGTATACTGTCCTTGTATTAAATAACGTTACTAAATTTTATCTGATTCATTTTATTTTGTGACGCGTGCACTACTAAATCTCAGATGACGTTACTAAACCATATCTGATACACTTTAAAGTATTTTTAGATAAATAAAAAGCATTCATAAAATCGCTTTTTTTGAAAAAATTCTTTAATTAGAGATATTTTTAATTTTTTGAAATATTGGATGACGTAAAGGAATAGCTGATTATACTATAAATATTTTTGAGACTTACTCGTTTTTTTAAATTCATTTGTAGCAAACTTAATTTTGTATTTTTACTAAAGTACTTTACCATTATAGCTTATCTGATTGTGGATGTTATTTTATTTATATATTTCTCTAATAAATTTTAGGGTAAAACATCAATAGTGTGTCATATCAACTTTATTGTTCTAATAGGGTTTATTGTCATCATGAAATATTTTAGATATATTTCTTATCTGCGGCTCAAATCGATTTTTTGAGTTTATCAATAATCTTGTTTATCTGGTCTGTTGGCTGATATTTTAGTGAATGGATCACGTAAAAATGGTGAATAGATTATGTATTTTTCTAAATCAATGGATATTTTTATTTTACAAATGATAAAAATTCGATGTACTTGTTTATAAGTGGACATATAAACATAATCCATCCATTTTTTGTTTTGTTTTTTAGCAACTGAAAATTAGTTAATGAAATTATTTATTCCCTCCCCCTATTTTTATTATTTGATAGTTTGTTGTTGTGTGAATTTTATTGTTTGAGAGTGATGGTAGAATTCAGGATTATGATTGTTAGATCATAGGCTTAATTTTATTTATTATTTGTTGAAAATGTACGTCAAATAAGTTATGAAAAATTTCTTTAGTGATTCGTAGTCTGAAAATCAAAGATTTTTTTAGGCATATTTGAAGATAAATGTAACAACTAAAGGTAGACTTTTTTTTTTGTCATACGCTGAAATAAGTTGTTCGAATATATATATTAATAAATTAATAAAAATGGTCATTCCGAAATTTTCTCACAGATTCCTTAATAGCAACGTTATTTTCTCTTGCTTAAAATTAATTGGGCCTTGAGCAAGGCTGTGAATGACACGTGTTCTCAGATTTTTATTTTCATAATCTTACTTATGAACATCTAGTATTGAGAAGAAAATCGAGTTGGTGTTTTGGATGCCTCTTTTGGACATCTAGAGAAAAGAACTTAAGAATTAAGATGATAAGAATTTCCATTTATCTAATTCATTGTGTTTGTGAGTTATCGTGTTAATATGTACTTGGATGTGTAGCCCGAAAGACGATCATCCACCAGAACAGAAAGTGAATCTAAAAGTGGGATGAATTTATATATTAAAATGCTTAAACTGTGTTGTTGTTATACGTCTTACTTTTAATCTTGCGGGTACATTCGACGTATCAGAAAGTTACGTATTTGTTTAAATTTGTTTTCATCTTTTAATAATGTAATTTACTCAAATTATCTCAGTAACGTACTGCAGTATATTATTCTGAATAATACGAAATAAATGAATTTTTACGTAAAATCTTCAAAAAAAAAATATTAAGTGAACTCCAAATAAAAAAAAAGAAAAGACTTTTAAATAACTTATATAGTTATAGGGTTTATGTTTTGTTGTTATTCATTCTCATTTGGTTGCTTCTTTCTTTCCTCTGTATGAATAGATTTCGTTTAAAATTTGACAGAAATATACGATTTAATATCGTGGATTAATGTCTTAAATCTAGTAGGAATTCGGAAATATGGATTTCTTTTTCAATTGCCGTTCTCATTACTTTTCGTTTCAGAGTTGATTCCCTAACGTGACGAAAGACAACGAGCAAAGGCACTTCTTATACTCTGAAACTTATAAAAATCATTTAATATTTTTGTAAATTTCCGAATTTATTACATATTTCTAAAGGGGGGGGGGAATGTCTCCGATGTATTTAAATATTCATGTTTTAAAACCCTCCTCTGTCTTTTTTTTTTTTTTTTTTTTTTTTTTGTCCCTGAGTGTTGAGAGCTTCACTTTCTGAAAACGGATTTAGTCTATTCTATTCGGAGATATGAATCTACAAATTAAACCAGTGAAATGGTTTCCCCAAAGCTTTCTCGCATAATCTCTAATGAAAGGGCATGCTCACCCCCTCTCCTCACGCATAAAATTTTGGAAAGCGAGTATGTATTTTGGACGCCTTTTTCCTGGTCGATCGAAGCTGAAATTTGACAGTTGCAGTCGCAGGATTACAAATCAAATCTTACGTTTTTCACCAGTTGCGTTTGCATGCATGCGAAGGCACAGATCGATAAACGGTCAAGCCTTTGACAGATTTTGCTATAAATTTGAAGCGGGTCTACATTTTATCTCCTAAATCTACATACCGAAATTTAACTGTCTAACTCCTTATATTTTGTACTAATCGCGCCCCCTTGATCACCGCAGTTGGACAGATGGGCTTCCTCTGGGTGGATCTCATTCAAAGTTTAATTTTAGATCCATACATCAAATTTCATCTATTTTCTAGCTCAAGTTGAGTCGAGCTTAATAGAGTTGATCTTGTTCGCCAGCAGGGATAATTCCGAAAGTGTGCTTTTTGAACCTAAGGCAAAAATGCTTTAAAATTTCGAGTTCGATTTTATTTATTTATTTATTTTGACGATTACAATGCTTTCTCTTTATGTAGCTCATGAAAAGTGAAATGAATATGAATTCCCAAATGAAAATTTATCTTACCAGGAAACAAACAGATGTGAGAAGATGAGAATAAGAATTCAGAACTTAGTGATTCTTTTAAATTTTTAATCATATTAGTGTTTAGTGATTGGCCAAAATTAACATCATATTTTATTTTATTTTTTACGTTTATTTGAAAAATTCAGATGGATTTGCGTAAAATTTTGTATTAAAATTATAGATTTAACTCCAAAATATTTATGTGATCAATAGATTATATTGTATATAGATTCTATGGCAGTCTGAAAACGGACAGTGCGCAGTGGCCAATTTCCAGCGAGGCAACTTCCTAGGGCTTCTAGATCGAGAGGAGCAGATCGATTTAAAAAAGTCCATGCTCCTAGATGTCGAATAAATGAGTAGTTATAAGTATTAAGTAAAGTGTAAGCATTTATATAGTATAAAATATAATTAAGTAAGACTGTAAGTTACATTATAAGTAATTAAGTATTTAGTTATAAGTAGTTGTAAAAAAAATTCTAATTCCATAAAAAATAAATTATAAAATTATCAAGTATAAGTGGTCGGGTTCCTGTACTTTTTATTACATTCTCTTAGTTATTTGAATGTTTTTAATAATTTCATAGGCGACTATTCATTCCGGTTAATTGAATGGTTATTTTTTTATCAATTAAAAACTAACTTTCCCACCAAGATTTCTTCATTTCCCCTCCGCCAAATGAGGAAGACCGCAGTTTATTTCCTCCCCACGCTAATGAGATTAGGCTTAACTTGTTTTCGACCGATTTTTTCAAACGATTCTGCTTATTTTCTTAGTGTTTGATGCATTTACAATTGAAACCTTTTTAAATAATCGATTTTCGGAAAACTTTAAAGTACTTTTGAATTATAGTGAAACGGAGTAAAAGAAATTAAGAATTTCTAATCAGCGTAGAAAATTCCTCCATGCGTAGTGTATTTTGATTTGTTAGCGATTTGTATTTCCATTTTAATTAAAAGTTTAAAAATTATGTGCATAATGCTGTTGTAGCTATCTCAATCTCGATCGATAAATAAAACAGGCTTGCTGTTTTGCTTTATTTCAGATATACACTGTAAGTAAATTGTTTTTAGGTTAGTTGTGTGTTTTTACATGAATACAAAGTCGCCGGTAAAAGCTATTAAAAAAAATAAGAATATTAAGCTGATTGTTGCAATCTTATTGAAGCAATTTAATTTACTTGCTGCTAAAGGTGGTGTGCCATTCGTATAATACTATGTCAATATTTGCATGCTAGTTTTAATATTTTCCACAACTACTGCATTTAAAAAAGTGCATTTTATCTTTCATTTTTTATTGGTCTTATTCAAAATTACTTAATAAATCTTTTTAAAGAAATTTTCTTTTTGAGGAGCAATTCTGGATCCGGCTTTTGTAGATTCTTCGTGCCTGTTCAAATAATCTTTAGGTTGATCAACTCTACTTTCAGAGGCCATAAATCAGAGCACCCATTCCAGCATATTATAAACTTAGTGACGCGTTCTAGGAGGAAAATGCTTACAAGAGGCTTACATTGCCGTGGTTGCTCGAATTCGCAGTAAATGTAAAATATTCTGCCATATTGTTATCTCTTGCGTGTTTAGAGGCAATGATTTTCCCCCCTTTCCTTCTCGGTCCACTTGAATTTGCCAATAGTGTTACAACCGTAAAATATTGTTTCGTGTTTAAGGATGATTTTTAAGTGTGTCCTTGAAATGGTATGCTTGACGCTCGCTTGGAAGTGATGGAACGCCTTATTTCTGCTACTAGCTCTATTTCCTGTTTCAGAGACACGATTTATGGGTTTTGGAACTCGAAAATGGTTTAATTTTGAAATGTGTTAGATTTCAGTAACTTCCTATTTATAAATTTTACTTTTATTGAGGTGAACAATTTTTACGGCGTAATATGCTTACTATAATGTTTTCCAAAGATATAAAGATTTGCAATATATATAATTTTATTTCGGATACACTGGCGAATTGTAATGAAGTGTAAAGGCTAAATTCGATTTTTGTTAGTCATTTGTTAAAACTGTAAAATATAAATGTATCCATTCTATATCTATGATTATTGTGATATTACCCGTTCATTTCACTATCCAAACCTAATTTGATAGTACCGATATTTCTTGAAAAATAGAAATTATTCTCTGTATCTAAATATATGCAATGATATATTTTTAAGACTGTTTTGTTTTAACTAGTCGGGTTAAAGAAATAGAATCTAAGTTTGCGGATGTGAAGTGGGGGGGGGACATGATTTTTACTGGGAACATGAGTTTATTTAGTAGGTGTTATATAATCAGCGGGAATAAACTCGCCAGTTTTTTTCCCCTCATAATAAAATTCTTATCTCTTTCTCCTCGTATAAAATTGTGATTCTTGGGCAATGCCATAAGTCCTCGAATTTTTGCTTTCATACATGAGACTTTATATGCTTCGTTATTTAGTGAAGGAAACTGATACTTGTATATTAACTGTATAGCATTAATGAGCAATAATGAAATATAGATTTTTGCTACGATTTATCGTTTTTTTATTTTTTTGAGGGGGAAGAAGCAATTAATGTGAATAATGCACAATGACTGAAAGTCGAGTTATGAGTTTGAACGCCTTTTTTCGACTGATTGAAATTAAAATTTGAAATAGAACAATAAATGTAATCACAAAATCACATCCGAATTTCATTGATGTCGATCTTTATATATAAGAATTGATGAATTTGGAATAATCTAGCAACATGTCGACAGATTTATTTCAAAATTTGGTAAGAACTTAGACTTTAGGTGCCAGTGCTATGAATCAAATTTCAATTGCACACGTCTTTAGATTTTTAAATTAACGCTCTTATATACATGCAGCTCTTTGATACTCCTCCCTACAGACAGACATAAAGCCAGAAATGTTTTTTTTTTTTTTTTTTTTCGAACAGAAGTGTGAGCCATGGAGATTGGTGGAAATCTGGAGTTTGAATTTCTTGACGATTAGTTCTTTTTCTTATTCTTGCTTTTTATTTATTTCTTGTATAGAAAGTAAAAAGGACGAGGAAAGAGATAAAATTAAAAAATTTTCCCCTGATGGCGCTTAATATTTGATATCATATTTCTAGGGATTTCATGTTTGAAGTGATTAAATTCGAAATTGATCCAACGCAAATCCCAGTAATTTTGGATCTGATAGAAGAATTTACTTCTTTTCATATTTGTAAATAATTGCTTGCAAACCATAAGCATTTACAAATTTGTAATAAGTTTCACATGCTAATTTTCGACTGCTTTCAAAACTGTTTGGCAAAAATTTGTAAAATTGAGGTATTCCAACTTCCTAACGTAACTGCTAGATTGAGCTGCATTGAATTTCGATTACTTCATTTATTAATTAATGCACAAAAACTTCGTTACTGCACTTTAAACTTGTTTGTAGGTTTTGGTTTTTTTTTTTCTTCTTCCTTTATCTAGGACTGGGATGGCAAATCATTGGCACACGACATAATATTTTGAGCACGCTAAAGATCAAATCGGCTTGCATGTTGATAAACTGAACGTACGTTAAGTCGAATGATCAGAAATTGAAGAATTTGAAAACTGGCTGATTTTCAGTGTAGTTCAAAATAGACTCAAAACTTTATTAAAATAAGAAAAAAGTCGGAATTGATTAAAACAGAAAGATTAATGACAAATATAAGTAAAAATACCAGTAACAAAATTTTGGAAACTTAGAATTCTATTCAAGATACATTTAACTGTTGAAGAAGCTGTCTCATTCTATTTTAACCATATTTTCATCTTTCTATGCCTGTGAGTCATTATTTTCACCGATGTGTAACATTAAAAACTCTCTTGGAAATCGTTAGGCAGATGACTTCAATTTAGCATGCATTCTACTAAAAGTAACATCTTACAATCCTATATTTGTCATCTTATCTCCAACAAGAGAAATTACACTATGTTGCTTTAATTGTAATTACGCGTATAACTGAAACATTTACTGCTATTCAGTTCAAAATGTATTTTTTCTCTATGAATAAAAAAAATTTGAGTTGTTGGAATATAGTGTTATTATTTTCCCAATAATTACAAGTCAAAATAATTTGATGGCGCGTCTATATCTCATTAAACATTTCTTTAGAAAAAATGACATGTTGATCCATAAAGGTCCGCCATTCCTGGTCTAAAACATAGTTTGATTGATTGTGTGTGTGTGTGTGTGTGTGTGTGTGTGTGTGTGTGTGTGTGTGTGTGTGTGTGTGTGTGTGTGTGGGTGTGTGTGTGTGTGTGTGTGTGTGTGTGTGTGTGTGTGTGTGTGTG
>JAOUZG010025416.1:32345-56760 GCA_026289955.1 Argiope argentata
TGTGTGTGTGTGTGTGTGTGTGTGTGTGTGTGTGTGTGTGTGTGTGTTTTCTAAATTCGGAATAAATGGGTACTTTAGTGGCGTGAGCTTCTAATCTTAAGATGTCTTTTCTACTCTGGGTAATTTCTAAGTTTTTCAGCATGATCTTTGCATTTATGCCAACAGTTTTTAGTTTTCCGGAGAAACAACAGTAGCATAAAATTCATCGTGATAATTATTTTCGGTAGCAAGTTCCAAATTTTTTTATATGATCATTCTGTTACTCATGAATGGTTTCGCAAATAACGTAATAGATTCTTTCTGCAGCTTTTTGTTTTTCTTTTGATACATCAAGAACTGGACAAACGCAACTTGATCCTTGTTTGAAAACTCTTTTTTTTCCTTTATCTTTTATAATAATCTTTTATATTCAACTGACTTAAAACTATTGATTTTCAATGAAATGAATGATCAAGTATTATGAAATTAGAGAAATGATTATAATTCGTAATCATTAGGTTAGCATAAAAATTGAAAGGCGTGTCAAAAATAACAAATACCATGGAACATTATTTTTGATTAAGAGTTTTACAATTTTGCGCTACAATATAACTCGCCAATAATTACCATTTAAATATTCACCTGCTGCTATTATTTTATTATCTGTTCTAAAAATAAATTTATCTAATGGTAGGTCAGTAACTTGACTAATAGTTAGCCATTGACGAATGTTGCGATTTGTTTCTTAATAATTATATATTACTAGTAATTTTTAATAAAATCTGAGGGATTTTTATTATTTGTTTTTTGTATATTAAGCTTATTTTGCCACAAATAAAGATAGTCGTTGTGAGCCTTGGATGTGATACCCTTTTATAGATCTTAGCTACATTATGAACAGTAAAAGCTGCCGATCACTTTGTGTTTATAACTAGTGGAACATTTTTGAAAAAATAAACTCCTTTGCAGTATTTACACAAGTTACTCTCTGCTCCAATATTTTAATGTGGAATAACGGGATATGATACGATTAACATGTGCTTAGCTAATGGACGTAATGATTTCGCATTTTATTGCTTCGTTGCTTAGATTTTGCCACCTTTTTGATAGCACTACTTGTATTACATGCGATTAATTCCCGATTGACTGTGGAGGTTGTAAGCCTTATTTTTCGTATTTTTTTATTTATATTTTCAAGTTTAGTACCATTTCCTGCTCTTTTCCATTGTGTTGAAAGATCTCTGATCCAGATGAAGAAACTCTACTGAATATGACCTTACTGTTATCTGCTTTTGGGCGATTTTGACGGAAAATGTCACGTTTTCTTCCTAAGGTCAGCGTGTGTTTAACGGATTTTGTTACTGATATGCTCTGCGTACCGGAAAAAGTTTGCAATTGGAATCGTATCCAATCGCTTGCTTCTGTATGAAATTCGCTTCGATTGTCGATATCATCTGTTAATCAAATATAGTTACCTAGTAGGTATCGATAAACTGCGCCTTAACTTTTTTTTAAACTTCCCATGTTCACAGGCACATCAAGCCCCAGACACAATGGACGTAAGAACCGTGAAGTCTTTGCGTTCTCAGGAAGGCAGCGACAGGTTTCTATATTGTAATGATCCGAACCAGCTGTCCCGAACAGTACTTATCTTTGATCAGATAACGCTTTGTGATTCAAGGACCATTGGTTTCATCAGACTTGGAAATGGGAGAATGGTGACTGCTGATGCGTGTCGAGTGGTCAGCCGAATTCTTGTTGCACGTCATTGGACGAAAAAGCTTCTCATCCTCCTGAGTGAAAGTTGGCTGCTTAATTGATTATAGGGAAGCATTAAGTACAAGTTAATATCTGTCAGCATAAAACATTCTGCTTTAAGCAAATTCTCTGTAGGAATGCAGCTATTGCATTGGTTCTCAAAGGCACAACATCATTACAATTTCTGCATATCTTTTTCAAACTTGGTCTCTTGTACTCAAATATATCTCATTTTTTAAACATTTAAGAAATACTTTGTCCATGTTATCAAGTAAACGCTATATTACGATTATCTTGTGAAGCATTTATAAAACGTTTTCCCATATTATCATGCGAATGAAAAATAATTTGAATTGATTTGAGTTAGTGTGACCAATTGAAAAGATATCAGTATGATGAAAGAATTGATTATTTTGATTACAGGTTGCTTTACTGTTGGACGTTGAAAGATAGTTGAATAATAGTTCTATAGATATTACTAGTAATATTTGTAGTTATTACTTGTAATATCTGATAATTTCTGTAATGGTCAGAATGGTCGATAAATGCGTATAGCTGAAAAGTGGTTTTCAGCAGCCTAATTTGGCTCCTTTTTACTTTCTTATAGACGAAGTATACAGAAAATACTGGAATCGTTACTAAAATTTGAATTCGAGATTTTTACGAAATTTCACATTTTAGACCTTCCTTTGGTCAAAAAGGACAATTCCGTCATTATGTATGACCGTTATCTATCTGTGAGAAAGATAACTTTAAAATGTCTTGAGAGAGATGAAATTTGTTGTTTTTTCTTTAGACCTAACTTTTAAATTTCTATGAGATGCTGGGCAAAATTCATGTTGTGAAAGCCTGTGTGTCCGGCTATATAATTACAAGTTAGCACGATAAGTTAAAAAACCAAGAGAGCTAGATGGATAGGATTTGGTTTTCAGATTTAACATTTATAAGGTTACATGTCTTTGCCTTTTAAATTTTGAGCCAATTCTAATAAAGAGGTCAACCGCGCGTCAAATTATACTTTCACAATTATGTATACGCGATAACTCAGAAATGCAATAACTTGAATATATCAAATTAGTTATTTAGTTAGTGATTTTGTGACTACAATTATAATTTTGTATCAAACTTTGGTTTCAATTGGTAAGGAAAAACGCATCAAAAGTAAAAATTTGATTTTCGGATACTGTTAAATGCATGTTAGGAGTTAATTCTAAAAAAAAAAAAAAATGCTTGAATGTTAAGATGCGATAGATTAGGTATAAATGTTAAATTCATGAAAAAGTTATTATTTCGCATCATTTGCACGCCAGTGGCTCCTCTTTCCAAAGTGTCCTCTCTCTTACCTATGTTCCACAATTTTTTGCAATGAGTAGAAGCTAAGAGGGACAGTTATTAGAAAGTATGAGAGAAATTTCGGGTGACCACTTTCACTTGTTAACTTTTACATATGACATCTCATTGAAGAACTGTCACCAGTTGCATTTTCTTTCACCACCATAATTTTATCCCTATGTGAAATTAAACGATGAAAGAGGAATGGAAAATGCTAATTTTATTTTCTTTATATCTGATATAAAGGCAAAGGGTGACAAAAGGGTGTCAGAAGACTATTAATAGTATTTATCATAGAAACTTCTGAGCTTTTAAGTGAAATAAAAATTGCCAAAATCCGAAAGGGCTTTATCATATTTTTAAAACAACGCATGCTTTAGCTTATTTGATTGTATTACTTAAAACTCTATATTTAAATACTATTTTATTTCCTGAAGATTCTGAAAAACTTCAAATCATGAGTGCCTTCCAAGAAAAATTTAGTATAATAGCAAAAGCACGTTTTTGAGCATTTGCATTGGTTGGCAACGTGATTGAACCAATTTTACTTTAGTTTATTATTTTTATTTGCTTTTATTTTTTAAACTTGGGGCACGCACATTTTATGTACAGCATACAATATGTGCTGCAACAAAAAAGGATTGACTTCTTTCGTCTGCTGATTTCCTCTTCCCCCCTTCTCATCTAGTGCTCATCATAAAGCCGTTTTTCAGTAAAATGACATTAAAAGTTAATTTTAAAAAATGCTTATGCATCTTTTGTTTGCAGAATATTACAAAACCTCTTGTGCAGCGATAAATACGCTTCACGCTATGGCTTGATACTATCGCAAGAAAATAACGTGTCGTGAAACGTGAGTTTAATAAACATTTTTTTGATGACTATCTTTTCTTTTTCCTTGCGCCTCTTTTAATGATTTCTATTGTTACCGCTTTTGTTGACACTAGTTTTGATAGTATCCGTTCAAAAAAAAAAGTGAAAGGGAAAGGTAAATAATGTTTCTCCTTTTAATTAATCGAAAGTGAAAGGATCTCGAATAGATAGAATTGAAGTACCTTCATTCAGAGCTCTCTCTATAGAGACAAAAGGCATTTGTTTTTCGAATCCTATTCTAAGTATCTCAGATTTCGGGGAAACGAATGAAGCAAAGGAGTTCTGAAAATAAGCGACAAAGGCAACTAGCGCATTGTAAATGTAATTTAGTGCAACTGTTAGAAATCGTTCACATATGTCTTAAATATTCACATTTCTCACTTTGCATTTCTGTAATCTGTACACCTGGTGATACGCAGTTGCTGTTAGCATCTCAATTTTTCCATTTTCATTTGCTCAGCTCCACAAAATGACGGTTCAGTACACTCCCGAGTATCGTGTCCGCGACTATCCGGCTTTCATACTATCCGGCCTAGTTTCCTTTTATCGTAATTAAATGAGGAAAGCAAGCCGTTTATTAAGTCATCCATTAAGGACTTTTTCAATACCTGAAAACTGAAAGTTCTGACTCTTATGTTAGAGTTACTTTTCTATATAAGTGCAATAATTTTCTGTTGAGGAATGCAATCAGTTTTGGCCAATTTTCTTAAAAATTGGGCTTACGATTTACATTAATGTTTTGCTTATGTTTCCTGCATTTAAATTATTCAATATGTGATTTATGTTAAAATGTGAACAGCTCATATCTTTTTATTTACTTTTTCTCTGATCAATGCTTGAAACGCGCTGTGCAGTATATAATATATAAACTATCAGTACAAAGCTTTCTGTTTTAACTCGACACCTTACTGACAATTGTTTCTGTTATTCAACGGATCGTGACCTCGTTCACATTCTACTTATCTAAAGGTATCGGTACGTTTCCGACAATAGTTTCTATGATTCACTGGGCAGCGGCTGCTTTCACATTGAGATAAATGGAGGGTTTAGTACACAATAAGAAGTGAGACGATACGTATTATAATAGTGAGTTTGCCTTCTGGTATTGGTTGGCAAAGAAATGATTTCATAAAACTCCGGCCTATCTATTTTTTTTAATGTTTAACAAATGGATAACAAAAAATCCGACCAGAACTATAAATTCTTACTGTATTATTATAAATTCATTTTTTTCATACTTTTGTTTTTTGTGTTTGGCAATCAACCTGGAGATACATGGGACTCCATTGATTAAATTAGATTAAAGAGCCTTTCTCTGCCGTTGTAGAATTATTCAAATAAATATATTTTTTCAATATTATTTAGGAAAAAAAAAGAAATGTAGTACTTTTGTTTTTTGTTATGAGGGCTCATTCTTTACTAAGAGTAATTGGTTGAACAGGAAGAGTATTTTCTTTTTTCTTACTAAATAAAAATATAGAAATTTTTATTTTTACTTTCTGTAAGAAAGAAAATTCTTCTTTCCCAGATGTCTTTAGCTGAGAAAAATGTAAATGGGTAATTGATATTAATTGGAATTTCATGCAAATTATTATGAACTTTTTTGGCGGATGGTAAAGGTGATCGTATTTTGTGAGCACATAGATCTTTTTCGACCATCTTCAGTTTCTAAACCTTTCTTTAGCCTATCATTCAATTAATTGTACAATAAAATAGGATTTCGGAATGTTAAAAAACAACTATTTATTTATGTTATTCGAAACTTTTAATTCCATTTAGATCATTCATATCATCTGATATATTTGAAGCTTTTAACAATAAATCTCTCATCAAAGATTTTTTAATAATTCCGACGTTATTCCAATCGATTTTAACTTTCAGTCTATTTATAGATCTAAACCCGGTAATCTAAATGTCAAGTGAGGGCGCAGTTTTAAAGTATTTTATATCACTTTACATAATGATGAGACCAGTGAGCAGTCTCCATTGGAAGAGAGCACTTGGGGCGGGCAGTCAATTTAAAGAGAGAGATGTGAAGTTATCCGTGACTTCCCGATAGTATCTCCGAACTTTTTAAATATCGCCATCAATGCATAAAATCGCGGCCTCATTATTTCGTCTCGATGAAAAGCCGAATTCCCGATTTGCATGTGTTTAATTATTCATGAACTCCCATTCATTTTCAGCTGTCATGGCAACAGGATGCCTCATTTTTGCTTTTCAACTGCAGGTTTTTATTGGGAACGAGCATGTGCCGTGAGACTCTCTCCTTCGGTAGCACATAAAAGAAATTAGCATCGGAGGTTTAAAGTTTGCATTTCGAACGTCAACTTATTTGTTTATGTGTTCAGTTCTTAGGAATGCTGTTCTCGCCCTTTTTGTTTGTTGGTTTTGCTTCTCTTTCTTTTTATTGGTGCTCCATTTTGATGCCATCGACATTTTCTATTGCTAGAATTCCAAGTTAGTTCAAGGTGATGTCAGTTCAGATGCTAAGTATTGGGTGGTATTAAATAATTAATTATAATATACAAGTGATATAATTTATTAGATTGCATTAAAAAGTTAATTCACTTAAAAACTGCTTTAATTTAATTTTTCGTTAAATTTTTAATTAAAAAAGAACCTGAGAAACGAATCGAGCCATAAAAAAACATAATAGTGCACATTTTTTCACTGTACTTATCGCGTTGCTGTAATATACCGCCTGCTTTCGCGGTCTCTGTCCCCTACAAGATACGGAGTGAATTCAAAAATCAATTTTACATGGTACTATTGATTTCGATCGGATTTGACTTCAATTTGAAATCCACCCTCTTCCCCTTTTCTTTTTCACTTTAATTTAGGCCAAGTTTTAAGAAAGCTGCAAGGATTAACGCATTTTGGAGATGAAATCCCCTCCCCCCATTCTTTTTCTCTCCTTACTCATACAGAAGAGATAATCAAGCAAGTTTTAGAATGATTAAATAAAAAGAAAATGTAGAATTCCATAAAGAGGCTATTTTGTCGCGACTTTATTCTCAACTATTTTTTTAAAATATAAATAAAGAAGACTGGCGTGCATTGATTATTTTTGTTTGCTTCATCATATTGTAATAATTAATTCAAATTAAATATAAAATCTTCATGTATTCACACCTTTCCACTTGAACGCTTTCGGGCATGCACTTTTAAGAATCATGTAAATGTAATTTAATGAATCATTTAAACGTAAAACATTTAAATATAAATACTGGTATTAAGAAATACATTATTATTCTTGAACATATTTTATGACATCAGGTCTGATTCTATACATTATGTTGTTTTGCTATTAAAGATCAGAAATTTAATTATCAAAATATTACATGAAAATTGAGAACAATTTCATTGCTGTTAATAAAATAAATCTTCACTTAATAAAAGATCTATTCTAGTTATTATAGAGATGGTAATTGATCCTACTTAAAAAGATATATATATATATATATATATATATATATATATATATATATATATAATGCAATATACGTTGAAAATTTTTATCGAGTTATTTAAAATGTTCAGCGTGTTGGAAAATTTTTGATTTTTAAATGGTGTATATGTATTAAATAAAGAAATTTGTGCAAAAATCACTTTCTTATTAAATCTATGAACATGAGCTAAGAATATAATTACTTGTGTGCATTGCATATAATATTTTAATTCTTAATTTCGTGATGTATTATTAAAAAGAACTTAAATGCAAAAAATAAATAATAAAATGTAATCTTAATTTTAGTGGAATTGTTTAATGCACGAACACATACTTGAATAAAGGAACAGTGTTCCGGTTGATAGAATCTTTTTCAAACTGAAGATTCGGATGACCAGACCTTACGTCCAGACACATTAACTGTTGTTCTTAATTCCTTCGGAAAAATCTTCCTCGTGATATTGGCCAGAAAAGGAGGCTTGATCTGGCTGCTGCGTGCGAACAACAGACGAGACATACACCCTCCAGGAAAAGAGAAGGCAGACAACGTCGCGAAAAAGAAACCTCCGTAGAGGCGGGTTCCGTCTGCTGAACCTAACATCGGACATAGTCGTCAGAGTATGATGTATGTGGTTATAATAGACCGGGTGCTGGCTGACTTCGTTAATTCCCATCTGAACTCGGGTTAATGGTTTAGACGGTGTCGGAGCTGGGCGGTTGCAAATGGGATTGCTAACATCCTCCCTATAATTATCTATTATGTTTCCATTGATAAAAGCCGTTTTAATTTTTTCAGTGTACGCGTAGAGCTAGTGCTAAGTGTGAACTTTTTTCTTCGGGCTTTATGAGACTTTTTTGAAGAAAGAAATGCTCCATCATTCCCATTGACTATTCAGCCTCTTTTAAAATGAGCAACCACCTGCATGCAGCTGGGAACGGTAGATTGTTTCAAGGACGTAGTAGCATCGAATTCGTAGCCTTAGTTGTTGAAACTTTAGAGCGTATTGTTTTAAAAAGCTAAGCAAATTCTGCAGTTCCTGTTATTGAATTATGTGGTTGTAATTGAACCGTTCGTATCTTAACATCTGGCTATTTCTGAAGTTCAGAGTTGCCAAGGATGAATCTTGTTCAAAATATATCGAGTAGAACTTTTTAGAAAACTGAATAAAATTGAAGAATTTGTTTTAAAAATTAGCGTTTTTGATATCTTTGATAAAATTGTTCTCTTTGATATCGTTTCAAAAACATTATTATTTTAAATAGGTTACATTTACTTTTAGTCGCAAAATAAATTCATCAATACCTTCTTCAGTCGAAAAAGATGTTTCTTTTATATTATGGCGTCGTTAAAATAATATATTTGCTAAGGATATGGATAGCTTTTTTTACAATTTGGATACCATTAAAATTTTTCATGCTAAGGCGAAAATAATGGACGTGCCGTAATTTGGATCATTCCCCATATTTTAAATTTGAATTCGTAGAAAAAAATAAATACCGAGATTTTCTCCTCCAGTTTGATTTAATGATGACTTAGTAGTGATTGTCCGTAAATGTTTATACGTATTGTTGCAAATTTTGATACAAGTTTTTAGAGTAATGTTAATTAAGACTCTAAATTAATCTCATATGAGAAAAAAATCTTATTTAATTTGGCAAAATTATTGAGAATGTAATTATAATTTTATAAAATTTGCTGTCATAAAGAACGTCAGATAAGATCTAGAGAATTAACTTAAAATGCAATATCAGCAAGCTCTGCCAAAATTTTACTAGTAGGAAGGTAAGTAACTCATCATAGAAACTGAATTTTCCTAGCCTATTAAAAAATAATTGTTAATTAATTAAAGTTTTCATTAACTAATAGTTAGTGAATTAAATTATTAATGACTGACTGAAATATGAAGACTTAGTAAGTTGTGATTTTCGGTGTCTCCAAATTAGATTTTGTGACCATGATTGAGCTCCGAATATGAATTTTATTTTTTTGCCTCCACGTACATCAAGATATTTTTTATACACTTACCACAAAGAAGTGTTTCTTTCATTCTGATGAATCAAGATTAAATGGTTAACAGTCAGTGCAAGACTTCTATCTATACCAGGGTAGCTTGGTGGATTTCTGCAAGACTGATTTCATTCTTGTTACTTAAATGCTAACACTTTAGTCGGTGTGGATGTAATTTCTCATTTTTCAGGAATGCTTGCCGAGTGTTAGTCATAATTTATTATATTTATTGTCCCTTCGCAAAATGTGGTGCATAATATATAATGAAAATATTTCGTTATGCATATAGTAATTTATATAATGTATATAGTCATCAGGCTGGTCATAATAATGCCGGTTGTATTCAAAAAAAATTCCCTATTAGAACGCTGTTACTTATAACTGTTGGAAGTGGTCTTCCCCAAATTTTCTCACATTCTCTCTAATAAAGGTATTATCGCGGAGAATACCTTGTGTGGCATTATGTTATGAAATATTAACCTTTAACTTGAATTTAGTTTTTTTTACAGATCCATCATGTAATCCTTGGTGAGTTATTTGAAGATTAATCCTTGGCTGGTGGTTAATAGCCTCCGAAAATCCAATTTGTTTTTAAGGCACATATTTCCCAAGTAATTGAAACACAAAATTGTAGTCACAAAATCACATCAAAAATGATATATTTAAGTCATTACGCGTTTGAATTATTGCGTTTATATGTTTCTGAAAATACGGACCGACAGATAGTCAACCCGCAGTTGGATTCAGCTCAAAACTGAATCTATATACACTATGGATGTTTAATCTGAATATCGAATTTTATCTATTTAGTTTTCTTCGTTTTGTAATTATCGTATTAACTTATGTTTAAACAGTCTAATTGACAGACTTCCCCTGATCAAATCTCACTCAATATTTTACAGGAATCTTCAAATTGGTGTAAAAACAGTATACTTTCGTAAATAACCGTAATTGATGTAAAACCGCATACATATATAAAAAATTCTTTGTTTTATCTCAAAGCGTTTTCGAGTTATTCTTGTCACTGACAGACAGAAATTTTTTAAATTGTGTTTTGGTAATTTAGGGTAGTCTAGAACTTGGAGTTTCGGGGGAGGGGGAAGACTACTACAAGACTTTCTGTATGCTTCGCATATCAGAAATTAAAGATGAATTTAGGATAACTTATTCTCAACGTCCTTTCGGTTATATTGATGGACAAATACGTAACCAGAGCAAAAATTACTAGCACCCCTTATTGTATATATGTCTATTCTCATTGTATGTTTCTGATACATGTGTGCATTTTTTCATTCTGAGTCAAACAACTAAGGGACTCTCAACATTTGCAGTGTCCCGGAAACACAGCATTTTCCAACTGTCTTAACGTCATTTGATCCTAAGTGAGGTGATTTCATTCACAATCTTGAGAAGAATCTTCTTGGTCGAATGCGGACCTTTTTTATTTTTCTCTTTCATTAATGCTCTCCGAGAATGACTATCGATTGCGTAGTTGAAATATAATATACATTATTTTTCCTGTAATAGAATTATTAGTATGGAAATATTATTGAAAAAGGAAATTGTTTTTGAAAAGTATTACAGAGGACAGGGAAGTTACATTGTTGCCAAAAAATAAGATAATTCCATTCTCTTCTTTTGTTAAAGAGAGAGAGAGAGAGAAACGCAGAATTATTATTATATTCATTAGAAATTTTTTATATTTATCTTGGACTAGATTGGACTAGTACTTTGTACAGAATTTCTCTCCTAGTAGGAAAGATGATAACGTTAAACAAATTCCACTTGTAACGTTTGTTCAGTTTCGCTTTATAACGGATGTTGTTACATAGAAATTCTTCTAGACGACCTAACAGGGATTCTTAAAATTATTATTTCGATTTGGTGAACAATAATAGGGCTGTGCTTTTCCAAAAAATTATAACAGTAAAAAATTGCAATAAGTAACGTTGGTTAATTACTTTGCTTTAAGCTACTCTAAGTGCGTATAGTACCAGATTCTTCATACTTGCATATAGTATGTTAAAATTCGTCAATGATGAAATTCAATAACCAAACATATGTGATACAGCATTATTAAAAACAAATGCATAAATTACAAATGGTTATAACTTCCGTATAAAAAAAGGTAGGAAAAGTAATATTCTGTTCAGATTTATTTCTCTGTGTCATTGCTTGCGAGGAAATGGCAATCGTTTGAAATAATAATTGTTGACATTATTGTTTGAGTAGCGCTGTATACTCATTTAGTGTAACAGTAACGTGCGTTTAATTCCTTTTGTTTTTTTTCTGTGTTTTCTAATTATAATTACCTTTGATAATACCTTCTGTTTCTCGTGTCGATTCAATCAAGAGTTCATTGTGCATTTTGTACATTTAACGATTCTATATAATTTTCGCATCAAGTGTTTTCACATCTAACTCTACTGAAATTTAGCATATGCCATGCAAAAATACGACATTTTGATGCTTGTATGACATACAATCGTGATGATTAAGAGGGTTAAGCTATTTTGTTGTAAACTAACTGCTTAAATATAATTTTAAAAAATACTTTTCGTGAACGGATTTGACAAAGTTTGACAAACATACGTAATTTGCTCGCAAGGATTATGCACTATTTCTTTTCCGTATATATCTGCATTTTTTTCATTATTATTAATGTGTTTATATACACTTACACAAATAAGCAGTCTAATTACAAACATTAATTTTATGAATTCAGGATTATTTAAAATGGTAAAATTAATCAAAATCTGAGGTTTAGATTTTTATGATGACAATTGCATCATTTGTTCTCCTGATGCTTTCGGAGAAAGAGAGGGGGGAGGGATAAGTATTTGAAAGTAAAAATAAAGTAATTAATTTTATGAATCCCTGCAATCTTAAGAAATATAGATTTGTTTTTCTCAAAGTATTTTAAATCTGCATCACCTGAGCTTAAATCCAAGGAGATGCATGGAAGATCACGTGTGGCCCACCTGTTTTACGAATGAAGGCATTTATCGATAGTGCAAGGGAGAAGAGATTACATTTAGAAATTTGTTGCCTCTTGTCTTTCTCTGATTTATATTTCTTATCGCCTGAGACGTAGTTGAATGATATTATCGTGTCACGTATCCACATAATTGCCAAGGTTGCGAAGCAATCTGATGTAACAGAGGCTGATAGTTACTAGTTATTGACATAACAGAGCATTTGTAAAATGTATCGAGAGCAAAAAAATTTGGAATACTTCCGGAAAAGGTTAAGGAAAGCAATGGCTCTATTCTGCTTTATTTAATGATTTTATGCATTTGAAAATGATTTGAATTTATCATTTTAAAATAAACTTTGTTTCCAGTTTGAAAAATTTAGAATGATTTTTACAAAATTAATACTTAGGTTGTAAGGTAGATATAATAATAGGTTACTTAACTGTCATATTTAAAAATTTCAAGTTTGCCTTCAGTATAAAAATGTTTCTCGACAATTTCAATAGGAATTTTTCATTTTAATTCATCGATTATCAAAGCCAAGTAGGTTATATTTCTCAGGGTGTAGCGACATGCTTTTCTACATATCTCATTCAGTTGAGTCGATGTAAAATATATTGTTTGATGTATGATTTGGTTAATTGTTTTAGTGCTTTGCTTATTTTTATGATGTCCACATATGATCGACATGGCACTTAAAAGGAACTTCTTACATGCTACAAAATCAGAGACCCATATAATGTACTCACTCTACAATGTACCATTGCTAAGAACATAACGATGCATTCATATGTATGATACGGCTTTCTGAGAAGCATTACTGTAGCTCATATTTATGCGACGGTGCATGCAATACATAAAGCATGAACTGTTTCAATCAAGTTTCCAATCATTATTTTAGTAGAATGTCTTTCAATTTTCTCGTCTGTGAAGTATATAATATTGTATTCGCTTGAAAATTTATTCGCTCGTGTTCAATCATTTTCCAAGTATAAGATTTTCTTGCATCCGTAAAAAATTATTATTTTTTGATAAAAAATTTCTTAGAATTACATCCGTCTGCTATGCTAATGACCTCCAAAATCGAAAGAGCTAAACACATTGCAAGTGGCTAGTGGGTTGCAGAGCAAATCGTATTTTAAATCAAGTTATAAATGAAATATTTTTACTAAATATCTATTTGTCCTTATCTTATGTAGATTTTGACACTATTACTCAACTGTGCTACAAGTTACTACATGGATGAAATTTGGCAAATGATTTGATCTGCATCGAATTTGCAGAATATTTTTTAGTGTGAGCATTTTGCACCAAATTAAGTTGGGGAATGAAGCGAAAACAATCGATGCTAGTAAATGCTCTAAAAGTATTCTTTAATAAAATTCAATTTTTTTTCATTGAAGATATTGGTATTCTTTGTTCATCAAATTATATTTGCTGTTGGTTTTCTATCGGGAAGAGAGAGAGGGGCAATATTAAAATCCACCGTATATAAATCAATTGATATTAGTTACGGCACTGGTAGATAACAAAACATTCCAACAAGTTGACCAAATGGCATCTGTTTTTGTATCATCTATTGAAGAGATGACTTCAGAACAATATGCATTTCTAAGCTGAGTGAAAGTAGTTATTACCAGTTCGTTTTGTGATCCGTTAAGGATTACCTATTTCCTGACGGCATCCATCGACGAAAAATCGGAGAGACATAAAATGCTTTCAAATTATTGTTAGGTCAATAGAGAGAAAAGGGGTGCAGCCGATTATAGTAGTAGAATTGAAAAATAATACTTTTTTATGATCATATAGTTCGTCAAAACTAAATAAAGTCGTTGAATTAATAGCTGCTGTTAATATGTTTAGTGATCAGCTCGTTGCTCAATACGGATACGGCTGGTTAATAGTAAAAAAAAAATGTTTTAAAAGGAAATATATATATATATATATATATTATTTACGTAAATGCAATTTTTAGATTTATTACTCCTTTCTTCCAATTACTGATTCAGTTCATCTTATTTCACTTTAAAGAATATACTATTTGTCAATCAAGGTGTCTTAATTTTAGCAAATTCTATTTAAAATTATTCTATCATAATTAAAAACCACAGCACCTTCTGAGACATTGAAATAGCTAGCAAATTTTCTATAGCCTTCTATTTCAATTATCGCATCTGATTTTAATAGCCTGTTTCCTTGTTGTTATCTGTACGTTAACGATTTATTTGAAAATCGCTTATGATATCTTTTAAAAACTGTTAGCCTTTCCCCCTAAACTATTCTAGATGAGACAGATAAAAAAAAGTTAGGTAGGAAGTAGGTATCCACATCAGGTGTTTCTCTTTCGCAACTAATTCTGGCGACAATTCCTTCGTCTGTAGCATTGTCTGTCTTGGCAGAGATGGGCGCTTTTCCCAGATGGTGTTGGCGCGTTTTTCTTTCTCTTTTGTCTCCTTTTTAAAATTTTGCGCTGACGTCAGTGACTTGCACCGAGTCGATCCAGACAGTTTGGCGCCGTTGCCGGTCGAGAGAGTTGTTGAGGGGTGGGAGAGAAAGAGCAGGTGCAGTTTGTATTTAAATTAGGATTCTGGTGAGGGGCGAGGTGATATTTTTAGTTTTGCTTTTATCTTTTGGTTGCTGTACCGATTGTGCAATGACTTGCGTGTTGCATGTTCTAATGTTTATTTATTTAATTTTATTTTTTATGGAAACCGAATGTGATGCTAATGGATTGGGTTTTGTTAGATTTTATTCTTTACGAGAATCGCGTGATCAGCACGGTGGCAGCGTTTGTGGTTGAGAAGATTGGCATTCAGACATCCTTGATTGGGACAAAGAGAAAATTGATTGGAAGATTGAATGGGCTGCAAAGAAAGTTATGAGGCTGTGTTAGCACATTAAGATCCAAGTCTTTCCCTTCAAGGGAATAAAAATTTATTATGGCGTCGCTACCGCTCTTTGATACTTACCGAGATAAAAGATTTACTTCAATTGCTTTTCCTTCAACTTTATTTTTCTTTTATTTGCTTATTATATGTGCTAATATTAATACATGGTTAATGATCATGATTCATGCGATTGCTATCTTTAAAAAATACTTTGAAAATCACCACTTTATAAAAATGAAACCTTAACTATATAAGTTCCAAGTTCCATTTTATAAAAGTTTGAATTGCGATTTTTATTTGGAGAGTTACATAGCTAATGAAAAGGCCTTTTAAGATCTAATGAAAAACTTATACCCATAAAGGTTTGCAATATTAAAAATTTCAATAATTTTTACTATGCAACTACCAATTTTATAAGAATATTACATAATTTCTCATAAAATGTATAGTTGCAGGATATTAATTATTGATACTTGTTTTGCTGCAGAACTTAATGAATTATCAGCATTTCATTCCCCCAATCGTTTTTCTAAAAACTTTTACTTCAACTTGTAAGTGGAAGGAGGTTCTTTACTAATCAGAATTAATCCAACGTACAGATTAATAACTGTAATTATTATCAAAATTCTTAACAAACGTTCGTCCTGATTCTCCTAAGGTTATTGGAGTTCGTTGCCTTCTCTGACTGGCGACGAGCTGTCTTCAAAACCTCGGACCTTTTTCACCTTCGCGTTCTCGTAAGACTTTCTTAATGGACACTGTGACGTCACGTGTGGGCATACTAGCGCGCAAAAATTATGCAACATCTTTCTTTCTCTTAATTAACTTGGATCGTATAACTGTAGCCTGGTCTCGTTTCTACTAAAGGCTCCCTTTGTGTAAGGTTGGTATTCGTTAAATTTGATCGCTTTGATGCATTATACGCATTTAGTGAATAGGATGTGATAGTGCAGGTGTTGCCCTCATTATTTTTTCACGATTTAGAATTTCAAGGCCTAATTCTTTCGCATTGCATCAATTCGGGTTGCGAGTAATTGATCTAAGGTATTTTACACATAGAAAGCTCATTAAGAATTTTTTTTCTGGAATAAGATACAAATTATGAAGCTTTTACTGTAATCTTTAGTTCATATACTTTTGCATAGTAAAAAATTGTTAGTAGTCTGTGTGTGATTTAGTGGTGATAGAGCTAGGTTTGGTTGTTGCACCCTAAACATGCAATTAGCCAGATAATAAAGAACGTCTATTGGAAACAGATTAAACAGTAAAAATACTGCATTATTAACAATGATAATTAAATGTTATATTTGTCCATATTTCAAAATCACTTGGTCCATCCAAAAAAAAAAAAAAAAGGAACCCTTGTTTAGTTTCAAAATGGGATTCTAATCTAATTAATCTATTAAAAATCATAATAAATGATTGAAATGAGCTTTTAATGTAAGAAAAACTTTTATTCTCTTTAGAATAAAATATACCGCAGTGGTCTATCAGTGATAAATCGGCCTTGAAGAGGAAATTTTAAAGTTCGAGATTTTATTCTGCTTGAAGATCCTTCGTGTATGTGAATTGATATGCAGTAAATCTGAAATCTTCAAAGTCCGCCAGTTGGTGTCGTGTGAAAGTTTGTAGAGGAGGAGAGAGTGATATCTTATTTGTCATCAGGGGGGATTTCTTAATCAGAATAATTAAGTCCCTCCCAAAGTAGTCGTTGTATTAGTCCAAAGTGGGACGTTTATAGCTAAATAAAAAAATGAATAATAAAAAATGAAGTTCTATCTATCTATCTATCTGTCTGTCTGTCCGTCCGTCCATCCGTTCATCCATCCATCCATCCATTATATATATATATATATATATATATATATATAATATTGATGCGCTGAGTTATATTGAGGAGGGATAAGGAAGTAGAGTTATTGACCTCACTTTCGCTCATATTCCATGATATAAATTCCATATCCCTACTAGTTTATGAATAGTTAAAAGAAATTTCGTTGAAGGTAGCTGTTGAACAAATTTGATAGAAGCAATAATTATATTATAAAATTAAAATATTTCTATTAACAAATTTGTTTAAAATGTTTTAAATTGTAATAATTTTTTTAAATTTTATTTATTCAGAAATGTGAAAATACTTTGAAAGAAACTTTTGAAAATTTTAATAGGATTATTTGTTACTGTGAACACCTATGTAGGTTCCTGTTTCGTTGATAAATTGAGTAATATTTCATGATTCTGATGTTCTTAAGCAGTTTCTTTGCTTTTATTCTTCAACATAGTTTTAAAACCGATCTACACATGTAATTTGCTGACGAATCATAAGCAATTCAAATGTTGAAAGAGCAATTAGTGAAGTTATTGATAATTGGTGAGTTCTGCAATTAGTTAAACTTGTATGTGCACTCTTCAACTATTAATATGCTTCTCACTCCTAATCGTACTCCTTACATTTTGTCATTATTAATCTGTTCGATACGAATTTGTCCATGTCTTAGTCTCTTAATTTACTGCCACTTCATGTAATTCTTTCGCAATTCTCACTGACTATTTATGTATGATACTCCTGCAGCATCGGGAGGGGGAGGGGAATGCGAGGTCGTTGGGGGAAAAATACTTTTTATATTAGACCATTAAAAATTTCTTAGAAGCCTTTTTAATGACGCAAGTTGACAGGGTTTTTTTAAACCTCCGTCAATAATTTTTAATGCAGCGGCTATCTTTTTACAAACGAAAAGACATTTATTATTTCATGTTTTTGGTGCACTTGCTTTAAAAAAAAAGCTGAATTTTGAATTCTCTGTGGAAGGAAAAGTAGTAAATCTCTTTAAATGTGTTCTTGACGCTTTTTTTTTTCATTCGCTCAGCAGGCTTTCATCACAACTAGTACAGCTCGTGTTGCAAACCTAATTGCTGTAAGTAAATTATGCCACTAGGGAGAAGCCATTTTTCACTAGTGGGCGTGTGATGGAGGGGGTGGAGGGAGTTTGGCAAAGGGTGTTTGTATCCAATTTTTACCTCATCTATCTTAGGAATAGCTCATATATTCTGAGGAGCGCCTTGAGAGTTGACGTCGAAAAAAAAATGAACCTGAAATATAATACTTGTTTTACGCTGAAATCCTTCAAATATATAAAAAAGACATTTTTTTTTAACGATAATCTTTCTTACTTTTTACCATCTTCTTAACCCATTTGCAGTTGCAGCTAAAGAATTTCGCACGTTTGACATGATGATGGAATGTTTGACAAAAATAATCTGGCACCCTTTTGTCTTTTAAGAACTATTTTGGAGCCCCTTTTCTTACGAATAAGAGAGGCAATCAACGGTTATTCTGTTTTAACTCCTCCTGGATTTTAGTTCTCAATGTGCAATAATCGCACATTAAGCATATGTAAGATCTTTCGATTTTTCAATGTGCAGAAAAAGGGAGCTCGAGAGAACACCGCTTTTGTAGATTTATTAGATGATAGCGTATCTGATAAATTTCGAATAGTAGCATTGTCAAAAATTGAAATTCTGTTGAGTGCTAATTGAAATTAAAAGTGCTGCAGCAAAAGATATAATTTTGAATAATAATTCGTAAAATTATGCGCCGAACCTGACATTTTTCAGATTTATTAGATGTGTGAATTTCTGTACTGCTTACTTTTCAACACTATTGATGTCTGAATGTGTTAATACCTTTCAATTCAAGGAAATTTTTAATATCTTGTTCACCTTTAAAGTTCTGTGAAAGATAAATTTACAGTGGTATTTCTATTGTGCTTTTGTTTAAAAACCACCGGTGTGGTCTTTCTTAAACTTTTTCATATACTTCAATAAATGTACTTGTACGTTATGAATCGCCAAGATGCGGTTAATACACAAAGACAAGAAAAGCAAATGAGTATTTTGGTTTTTTTTTAAAACCAACATTATAATTTCTGTTTTAATTACAAAAGCGCATTAAATTTCATATATTTGAATCACTTCGTTTTAGAGATATCATGTTTACATACTTGTGAAAGTGCCGATCGACTGACTGATTTGTTTCCAAATTTGAGTGGATTTACATTTTAAATGCTTGATCTGTGTATCAGATTTTATTTATCTTGCTGCATTTATTTTGTAGCTATTGTGTTAACTTATGTTCAGACAGACAAACAGACAGAGGTCCTTTGAATGGATTTTCTTCAAAATTTGGTTGAGAGTTACAAATTTTATGTACTTAAGTCCATGTGCGAAATTTTTTCCGTTTAACTCAAAACATTTTTGACAAAGAGAAGAGAGGCATTTCTTGTCTTCAAGAATCTCTAAAATGTGAAAATTCGTTCAAAACACGATTTCGAATTATTTGATAGTTGCATTACTTTTTTATGCTCTCTATACAAAAAAAGTAAAAATGAGTAAATTTTCAAAGCTAGCTGATTATTGTTTATAAGAAGAAGAAAAAAAATGAGAATTTTTTTTCTTTCCTTTTTTAGTGTGATTAAGAAATAAGAGATAATATCTTTCATTTTAAGATAGTTCAACTCTCTATTGTTGAAAACTTTCATGTATATGTAATTTAGACATGCTTAATTTGTTTACCTTACAATTTTAAGGAGAATATAAATTTGTAAAATGGAAATTGATCTTTTTATTTGAAAAGACTATGTCATATATTTCCGTACCATAAAATAAAATTTCGTTATATACATATCGTGTGAACGATATCAGAAAACGTTAAGCATCTTCTGAAGTGCTATCTTCTAAAACCAAAGTCGAAAGCTGAGGAGATTTGATTTTTAACACATTATTTATTTTATTTGAAGTGGCAGATTAAGGAGTTTCCAAAGTAAGGTGATATTTCTTAATTGATACTTTGATTTCGCTGTAGAGAGCCGAACTATTGCTCATTTTAGGTACATTTGCTAAATCTGAATGAATCAGGTATTTAAATTCACATTATTTCATTTCATTAAAAAAGTAACATCTCTAATTTTACAAAAATGCAGACGTTTATTTAATAATTTGACATTTATATTATAAATATCAATTTACAAAAATAATGCTTGCTCCAATTATCTCAAAGCTTGTTTTGTTGGGAAATTCCGAATACATTACTCATACATGAATTGTTGAGTTTGAAGTGGAATTTTGATCGTTTCTTGTAATTAACTCGTATTCATTCGGAATATCTCTATGTATTGATAACTAAAATTTAGTTAGATATGTTGCCCTGGAAATTAAATTCGATGCAATTATGAAATTGGAAACCATCTTAAAATATAAACAAATAAAAATTTAATGCTGCATTAAAAAAAATATACTTTATTTATGCTGTGTTTCCCAGTAAATTAAAGTAGATTTTGTGTTACTTAAAACTATTTGTACTTGGATACATTTGGCAATATTAAAACAAAAATCGGAAAAATAAAGACCAATTTTCTGTTAATTAATTTCGGCCTGTAACAAATAACTATTTTCCCGTGGACAAAATTCATACGTTATTTTTAGTTTATATTTTTTTAGTTTATTATGTATTTCCACAGAATGCCAAACAGTTAAAGTAAGTTTTAGTTCATTTGTAAATATGTCGTCGACTGTGGTTCTACTTTTTGGCAGGTAAGTTCGTATTTTATGATGATTATATTCTTTCATCTCGGGCATAAATGAAAAGAAAGAAAATAAACTCTAATATGCTCTTGGATATGCAGTTTATTTTACTCGTGTTAAGTCTCCGTCAAGCATGCCATTTATCATCGTTTCTCATGCTCTTGCTCGATATCGAATGTGACGTGCAAAGAAATCCCCTGCTTATTCTACAGTCTCTTTGAGGACTTGCTAAATTCAATATTTCTGGGAATTCGCCTCCTCGTCACTTTTCACGTAGGCCTTATTTCGACCTTCCTAAATCCATTAGTGAGAAAAAGATTAATCTTCTAGAAAGTAAGCTAAATTTGTCTCCTCCAGGAGTCAAGGAGAGATACATTAGAACTCGTTTCCCTTCCCCTCCCCCCTGCAGCACACCTGACTAAGATGATGCAATTCAATGAAATCTCAACCTTCCCTTTTTCTGCACTGCATTTCCTGGTGGAGGGCCAAATAGCTGGAGAAGTTTCAATGCTTGGGCTGTGCTTTCTTTTAATCGGCTCTTTATAGCAGGGTTTTGGAGGAAACTCACTCCCCCCCCCCTCTACACCCACTTTTTCTGTTTGCTGTTTCCAGGTGCACCTTGCAGTCTGGTAACAGAGGGTATACACATATGCTCTCCCATGTCTCCGATTATGCCACGTGCCGTAGAGAAATGAGTCGGGTTTCGACTGAAATTGGCTGCCACAAATTTCAATTTATTATACACAGGCTGTGGTTGGTTTTAATAATCATTGTTCTCGTGGAGGCCACTTTCTCAACTTTTCCATTAAATGTCGGCCTTGCTGATAATCTTTCATGTCACCAGCTTTGCCACGTGCCATAGAGAACTGAATCGGTTTTTCAGGTGAAATTCGCTGTTGCAAGTTGAGGCCATTTTCAATAATCATTGTTTTCGAGAAATCATTTTATTTATAGCATTTATGATGTTATAAAATTAAAAGAAAATCGAAGTTGGGTTGATTCTGGGCACGATTTTATCGTATTCTGCTACATATTTGTGTGCCCTTTTCTTTATAAAAAAAGTCACAATTTGCGATCAAATTTGATTGTGCTTATGTCCTACGCATTCAGATTTTGTTCATTAGTATTAACAAAAATTCTTCATTATTGTTTGCTGTACAAATAAATAGAACATTTTCACCAGTAAAAAGTCAATATCCATGTAAAAAAAGAAAGAAAAAAGAATGATTGACTTAAAATGAGTATTGCAAAATTATTCAAAAAAAATCTCTTGTATGTTAGTGGTAAAGTGCAACTAAATAACCAAAACATACTATAAGCTAATTAAAACATATTTAACAATTAAAATAATTCATGAATGTATTACTTGTACATGAATGATAATATCGAATATCAAAACATTTTTTTTTATAACCAAGCGCTTTTTGTCGCATTTTCGATGTACTCAAAAATATGCTGCATAAAGTTGACGGATGCATCGAAACAAACACAAGTCTAAAATTGATACAGATTTTACAGGTGAGATTTTATGTATTTAGAGCAATACGTTTTAATTATTTATTCATATACATGAAAACATATTAACCTATTTAGCCCGAAATTTAATAAAAATTTATAATTTTTGCTAGAAGAATGACGTGCCTAATTGTATTCGTCCTAATTATACAATTTTAAATTATTGCCCTCATATATCATATCCTTAAATTATTGTGCTCATCTTTTCCAAAATTTAATGCAGATCAACAATTTATGCTTTAAAGCCAAATACTAGATTTGTTCCATTAGTCTATATTTTTCCGTTTTAGAAGACAATATTCATAGATAGAAAAAAAATTGTTTTTCTCTTCATCATACTCAAAACTTAGAAATCCATCAAAGTTCCGATATCGGATTTCTTGGTGATAAAATGAGAAAGCTTTGACAAATGTTACAATAGTAGGAAGATTTCGATCATATCTCTTAACATAACGTTCTGCTCATGGCTTTACGGTTTTAAACGTTTTATATATTAGGACGTTATTTTAGTATTTCAACTCCACAGTTTCTTATTGCATAATTAAAAATTGTTTTTCATACTCTTAATTTATGACATTTAGTGCATCAGTGTTTAATTAAATCCTTAAACTGCGCACTTAATTTCTTGAACAAGTATAGGCTTTTACGTAAGAATTCATTTATTTCATATTATTCTGAATATATATACTGCTACATATTGAGACAACTTAAACTAATTAAAATTACATAAAAAAAGAAAAGGAAATGTAAATTCAAACAAACACCGAGCGTTTTCATATGCCAAATATATCCAAGGGGTTAATTTTATAGCTCAAACTTAAAATTGAGAAATACTATTTTTAGTGATACAAATTAATATCATAATTAAAGGAGTACTTCGTTATCTCATAATTTATATTTACAATTTCCATGTTGTTGTACCCAGAAGATGTATCTATGCCTTTAATAATATAGGAGATGGCATGTTTGTTTTGACATTCTAAGGCCATATGCCATGTGACCTAGAACCTCTAAATTATGATTTCGAAAGTGAAAATATGCATCAAGAATGATTTTATTTTTAAAAGTTCAGTTAATTAAAAACTAAGCGAGCGAAGAAAAACAATGAAAATTTTTAATTGCATTTTTTCAGAAATATTGCTGTTTTAAGTATTAAATATATCTGTTATACAATCTTTTTTATTTTTCTAAATCCGGTCGTAATCTTTTCGCCTTTAAAATGTGGTTGAATTTCCTTCCCCCCCCCCGCCATTGCACGGTGAAAGATAATCTTTAAAGATGACATAATGAGTAGATGACCTTGATTCTAATGCATCGGATATGAATGAACAGGTGTGTGATAGCTCCCGTCTTTGTAAGTTGAATTCAGTTTTGAGTGACATTACCCTAGATATCGAGGTAAAATCTGCCGTTGACATTTGATGGTCGCGTTGAATTACTTTTTCTTCTTAAGACTGTAAATAAATTCTAATATGTACGAGAAATTTCGTTAAAAAATGAAATGAAGTTTCTTTTCATATTTAAAAATTATCTCTTCATATTATGATAAAAGTACTGAATTAATTATATACATTTTTATTATATGCCATAATAAAAACCTAATTTTTTTGTAAGTTTTTTTTTTTTAATTTTATTCTGAGTCTGTATACATCCAGAAGGTAATTAATTATTTTTTCTTTAAGCTTTTTTTATTTTACGGAATTACTGGATTCAGATATTTAGTCTGTCGGGAACAACTATTCTATCTATTCCGAGCTTGACATTGTAAACTAAAACATTCATTCAGCCGTGAAACGGTAGTTAAATTTTTTTCGAACAGTACATTGCGATGCTTCTGTAAGGAGGGAATATTAATTTTTAGATGAATTTAGTTTGAGCAAGTAGCATACGAATGAGTGGAGATTTTTGAGTGAATGGTGATATTTGCAGAAATGCGGTAGCGTCTGAATGGAAAGTAGGAAGTCCTGGTTGTTTGATAATTGATGGCTGTGTACTAGGTGTGGCTCATGGGTAATTGGTTTGTCATATTTAAAGTCTATTAGTCTGAGTAAGTAAA
>JAOUZG010025416.1:56770-80574 GCA_026289955.1 Argiope argentata
TCTGAGTAAGTAAATTCTAACTCTGGAATAATTGGTAATTATAATAATAAAATGAAACTTGATTATTTTTTCTAAGATGAATCTGAATCTTTTAATCCTTTTGCTACTGTAGTGCATGCTACTAAATGTTGCACTGCTCTGAAAAGTATACATGCTGCGTATAAATCAAACATTCGCCAGTGAAAGTTTGAATGTCAACTTCACTATATTAGATAGCGATTCCGTTTTGTAGTTCGTAAGTACAAAGTGTGCCCACTTTCAAACCATTGCGTGTATTTATTTTATGGAGTAAAAAAACTGCAGAACGAAACAAAATATGGCGACTACTATTAATGTATAAGATGACCACGCACGCGCGCGCACACTCACTCTCTCTCTCTCTCTCTCTCTCTCTCTCTCACACACACACACACACACACACACACACGTTACATAGTGATCAAAGGTGCACAAGAGCGCTCGTGTACAATTCATCAAACGGACGCCGTATATATTAGGCTGCCGTAGACACAAGCAATCAAGTGGAGAATAAAGACAAATTCTCTAGACTTCTGTTTCCACTCTCACAAGACTTAGAGCGGAAAAAATCACGCAAAATAACGAACCCCAAGCCTTCTACAAGTCTTCAATTTACCGGAGATTAAGCCTTTTGATCGGGGTTAGGCGCTTCGTGAATCAAATCATTACTCACAAGTTATCAAGTGGATACCATTTCTATCCGGCAATTGTAAGGTAACAGTGAGTGAATTCCTTTTGGAACTTATACTAATATTTTTTTGTTTTATAGCTGCTTCTTGCCGTGGTTCGAAGCTCGATTGTATCTTAAAGTAGTGCGTCTAACATATTTGAAATAGATCTCTCAATTGCAGGAGGAAATTGTAACTAAGAACCGGGATAATCCACTCTTAGAGTTTTTAAAAAATTACTCTTATAACTGAAATCATGTAATGATGAGCGTAACTTTTCCTACACTGCAAATGTTGATGTGCAATTCAATTTAGAATGTGTTTTTTTAAACTTCCCGCTGTCGAATTTTTCATTCCCTTTATACGTGATTTAAGTGTAGTTTATATACAGAATCGAAATAAATACAATTTATTACTTAACGGACTTATTTTAGTATAATAATTAATTTTGGAACAATGCAATTCCTGACATAAGTATTATTAATTTTTTATATCGTATTTCATAAACACTGCTTTTATTACAAAATATGTACTTTGAAATTGGTTCCCTAATTATATCGAATTATAAATCTTATTTATATGATCTTGAAACTGAGTTTTTTTTAAAAGGGAAGTATTTTGAAATTCGTAAGAGAGATAGGCAAAAGTTAAATTTTATTGTTGGAGTCGTGCAATACGTCAATGGTTAAAGTTTGTGAAATGTATTTTTGGTGACTTGTAAAAATTTTTAAACTCCATCACCCAACCCTAGTTTCTTAAAAAAAGGATTATATCATTAAAAAATGACCTTACTCATGCAGTGACCTTACAAATCCTTATCTGAGCGATTCTCGAGTCAGTTAAAAGGTGGGATGAGATTTCAAAATTCATATTGGAAACTCCTGTCATTGGTAAATGCCGCCAATCATGGCCTTGGAAATTCACGTGTCTTGCGTGAAGGAAGTCCTTGATTTGTATTGCTGTGAGTAGAGTGGGAAGTGTGAAAGTTTAGACCGAGAGTAGGCTGTGCAATTTCACAGTGGGAAGAATAAAGAGATGATCTTAACAATGAAGTGTGGTTTACACGTGGTTACCCACAGAACAAATGCAAAGCTCTTAGTGATAGCAATAACTTTAACGAAACTATCTACCACTTAATAATACATAATTCCTTATATTATCTAAAATAGAAGTTGGTATTCAGAGGAAAGAAACTGATGAAACATCAAGTCTGCTGGGGATTTTCTTTTTTTCTGAATGAGACTGAATAGAGCCATACTGCCATTGCTCAGATACAGACGTTTTTGTGCATATACCAGGAAGCGCTGATTTCATCAAAATTGAGGTGTGTGAAAAGGTGATGATGTTTACATTTATTTAATAATAAAGTGATCCCAGATTATTCATGGAAATAGATAGCATAGTTATCTGGTTACTCCATCATAATTAAGGAAAATAACACAAAAATACTTCAGAATACTTTTTATTAATTGTAAGGGGCCCAAACATAAAAGTATTATATAATAAATAAGAGAGAGAGAGAGAGAGAGAAACGTCAGCAATATGTCAGGTGTACTCGTTTTGGGAAATATGTAACAGGATAATTAATTCCGGCTTTTTTCTGCTTATTATTCATAGTAGTTAATGACGTTAGGTAAAGCTTTCTGAGTGTCATTTCTGAAAATTTTACTGCCACTTTAACTATCTGCGTGGTCTGCAGATTAAACAAATTTCAAATTAAAATAAGATAGCTCGATCGAAAAATGCATTTAACAGGACTGAAATCAAGGTTGAAGTCAAACAAAGAATTCCTGAAATGCGCACATCTTACTGCATTTTACCACTTTGTAAAGTACAACCATCCAGAAGTACTAGTCACGCGATTGCAAAATGTCCAGTAGATGTGCTAATCTACATAACTATTTTAAGGATAGGACACTTTCCCCATCCTTTCTTTAAGATAAATCCTTCTAATGAATAATTCTGGGTATAGACTGCTTTGAATAAGTAAACTTCAAACATTTTGGCCTCGACGGACACCGTTTTCTCGTGCACGATTCTCGTCTTCTATCTAAATAGATTATACTTTCCTTATGATAGTTAAGATATAGTGATTAATAAAATAGAATATTTAAATCGCTGGCTTGGGTCATGGCGGTGAATGTGTTACTGATGAACTAAACTCACTGTGATATAAAAGTAGCCTACTCGCAGTGAATCCGAAGCTAATTGTTCAGTATTAAGTATCTTAGTGAAGTACGATACTTGAGATTTTCTTAAAAATTAGAAATTATTTATAATGCCTATTTTTATCTAAATATTCACTTATTTTCTACTGATGAAATTATTTTGAGTTACTATCAAATGCTTACTTTATTCCTTACTCTTTGCCAAAAACGTATCTTCTGGCAATAAACCAAAATTATGTGGTCTCTCGCTAAATAACTCTGGTGTAACTCTCTAAATATGATTTTAATAACTTAAACCAGAAAAAAAAATTCTGTGAAAGAGAAACATGAGAAAAATTGTTTTAACTGTTAAGAACTTATTTATTTTATAGCTTGCAGTATCTCTCTTTTTTAAAACTTTTGCCAGCATTCTTTCTTTTTTCCCCCCAAATTTCTATCATTAAAATATTCGAAATGAACTTATTCCAGAAACTTATTGAATAATTCAGTTTAATGTTGAAGATAAAGACAGCTTTCACTAAACACAAGTATTTGAAAATGCGTTCGCATTTTCGTGAGATTGGAGTTTTATTGGAGCAATTCCACGGATTCTTGATAGTTTTTGGAATTAGATGTGAAAGGAGGAGCGGCTCTGTTAGAAGACTGTTGAAAAGAAAATTGAAGTTATGCAATCACAAACACCTGATCTTACTTATTATTTTATGCCAAGGCTCTGAACTTCATCAATCAGTATAATGAGTTGGCTTTATGCCGAGCTAGATCAAAAGTGATATATCACAATGACTATCTTGTTGCTATGGGGTACGTGCATTTGTTAAATGAGTGTTGTCTTTTCATATAATAGTTTATCTAAATTAAACTGATGTCGCATATTTCATTTCGCCGTACATGAAAACTAGTTTCGAACTAGTCACTTGACTGGTTCTTTCCAGAATAATATAATTCATTGATGTTTTTTTTTCTTTCTTTCTTCTTTTTACCTACGGGAGTAGTCTTCCCAAAACTTTCTCGTATACTCTTTAATAATAAACCTTGGCGAATCATTTGGCGATTAATTCCTGGCAGGTGGTTAATCGAAATCAAAAATTCAATTTTTGTTTAAGACGCATATTTTCCAAGCAATTGAAAAAAAATTGACTCGGAACTACAATTGTAGTCACAAAATCGCATATCAGATTTGATATAATAAATCATTAAACTCATTTTTGAGTTATAGTGTTTACATAAGTACAAACAGGCAGACAGTCAACCGCTGTTAATTTTGTCTCAAATTTTGATTGGTGTGTACACTATAGATGTTAAATCAGCGTCCTGAATCTTATCTATCACTCTTTTCATTTTGTAGTTATCGTGTTAAATTATATTCAAACGGATTTCCTCTGAATAGATTTTACACAAAATTTGATAGAGATCTACACATTTAGGGTGAAAACCGTGTAACAAACTTCACCCGTCTAGCTCAAAACATTTTTCAGTTATCTTTGTCACAGACAGGCAGACGGACATATTCCAAAAATGTGTTTTTCGAACTCTTGGAGATCGGAAATGTGGAGGTTCGTCAAACATCTCTTTCAAATTTTTTTAACGATTACTATACTTTTCCTATACTATATCTACGCAAGTGTAAAATACAAATACAAAAAAATGTCCATCTTAATAAGTTACGGACATTCCATTATTCCGGAATTTATTTGAATTCCAGATTAAGAATATCTTTATGATTTCTGTTGATGCGGTGCTTTGTATTACACGCCTATATATTCCATATTTGTTTATATTTTTGTTTTATTGTTTCACGTTTAGTATTCTTGACAATTCATATAAAACATTTTGATAGTCTTCAAATTTGTAACACTACACAAGATATGCTTTCGCTGCTAGAACAGATCGTAATATAGCAGCATTAGCGGAAAATAAGCTGCAAACCTCTGAAAATCGTTAATCAGAAGTTGAATTAACTGCCCCTTAACAGTGCACCGTTCTATCTTAATTTTCAAATTGTTGTAACGTAAGAAAAAAAAATTAAATCCTTTGCTGCCATTAAGGTATAGTTCTTAGTCCCCCCCCCATCAGGAATGAACCTATTATAAAAAAAGATGACCACATTTGGGGGAGAAAAAAAAAACTATTCATAATCGTTTACGGAAAATTCAGTTTTTTTTTTCTTTCTCGTATATTAATTATAAAAAAATTATTGTAATCGTCAAAAAATTCAAACTCGTGAATTTCACGAATCTCCACGTGTTAGTTTGAAGAACTCATTTGTGGAAAATGTAAGTCCATTTTTCACTAAGATAACAACAAAAAAAAAACACCTTTGAGCTAGACGAATAAAATCTTTTATACGATTTTTACAACAAATTTGCGAATTTCTATCATATTTTGAGTAAAATTTATTTTTAGGAAATTGTTTAATTATAAATTAACACGATAACTACAAAACGAAGAGAGTGATATATATAAAATTTGATACGCAAATTAAACATCTATGTTGCAGATACTTGTCAAATTTGGACCAAATCCGATTGCAAGATGACTGTCTGTTGGTCTGTACTTTCAAAATAAGTAGACGCGATAATCCAAACAAGCAATTACTTAAATATATCAGATTTGTATAGAAATTTATGACGAGTGCAGCTTTATGTCAAAATTTCATTTCATTTCATCTCAATTCAGATTTGTTTTCGGGTTCTACTAACTGGGTATCAGGAATAAATCGCCAAAAAACTTGTCAAAGATCTCATAATACATCCCAAATGTTAAATATTTCCTAACTATTGTACGCCAGTGCCATGCAAAACACTCTTGCGGATAACATCTTTATAAGAAAATATACGGGAAAGTTTTGGGGGAGACCACCCCCGCTGGTTTCATCCTCTTATAAAATTAAGGTAACTGAGCTAAGTGATCTGTTAATCAGTAAAGTAATGCATTTTCATCTAATCTGCTCAGTACATTAAACATAGCTTCTGTACCACTAACTAATGCATTAAAAGGTTTGTGTCGAGTTGCATATCTTGCTTTTCATAAATTCCCATAAATTGCGATTTTGTAAATGGGATTCTATAGTAGAATATCAAAATAGTGATCTAAATCGTAACATGACTCATGTGGGAAATTGCTTAAGATCTGTTCCCGCACTAAGAGATTCTAAATTCGTTTGTCTTTTACGATGGAAAGCGTATGCAGAATTGGTCAGACGGTTGTTCAATTTCGAAAGAAATCCCGCAAACAAACTGAAGTAAATGATTGGAAATGACTTTGCTAAATGTTATTTATTTTGAACTGTAGATTGCTGTCTGTTTCAGCCATGGCTTAAACATTCAAAGCAAGCACAAGTGAGTGTCTGAATATTAAACATATATGTTTTCTAAACTATTATACTTGATAGAATAAATGCTACACGAAAATAAGAATACAAAATAACATTCCCCTTTTTATATATATAGTTTCAAATGCTTAAACTTTTCATAGTGCGATAAATATCTGATCTGTAGGCAAGTTCGTTCCACGCATACACACTATCGCGAGTTCTTAATCCGTTCTTTATTTCATTGATGCTTTTGGCAGTAAAACATTGGCTTTTGGTCAAGGTTTTTGGTATTATCCCTTAAAATGAAACCACACTAGGAAAAACACAGACATTTTGTTAGCTATCTGACGAAGGTAAGTCAATGCTCCTACTCGTCCAATCCAGCATTGTAGAGGTTCCGCGTTTGGGTAGGTTATGAGCATCTGATGTTATGAAACGTTATCTTGTTGAATGATAAAATTCGCTTTGTCCTCACTTAGTGTTGAAATAGTTCTGAAATATTCAGATAATTACCATCTATTGGGCGATATTAACAAGAAAATTTGGGACGGGTTTTTTTTCATGTGTTGTTATTTATACTATTTGTAATAGTTCTGAAAACACAAATTTTTAGATGTAGAGCATTCGCTTTTGTTAATCCTATATTTTGGAGACTGTTGGCTACGAAAAGTTGGTTGGAGACATTAACAGAATCTCCGATTCTATAATTGAGTGAAGCTTGTTCTTCTGTCGTCCAGAGAACTGGTTGTTATATTAGTAGGGGAAAGAACAACATATATGAGAGTTGGGCTATAAAAGGGTGCTAAAAGGATTCAAAATCCCATGTCTACAGAGCATTTAAAAATCGATTTCATGAGTTGCGTTGAACTAACAGATTTTATAAAGCGTTCTCACTCTTATCAGTGATGGAAAACTTAACAAAGGAGATTTTTATCATCTCTAGAAGTGAAGTTAGTCAAAATTTGCTTCGACAGTTTTAATGAAATGGATTTTTAAAATTTTCCGTGTCATATGCAACTATTGAAGATGCCGCCTAGGAAACGTTAGATTAACATTGTTTCATGGACCGGGACAGCCTGGTTGGTAGAGCGTTGGACTCGTTCTCTTTAGGTTACGAGTTCGAAACTCTCCGGCCAAAAGATTCCCCGAGTGTGTGGCTGCTGGCGCTCGTTAAATCTGTTCGTAGTCGCAAAGTCCTCCATGTCGAGTCTGATACCACTGGGGGTACTGAGTCAGAGGTGATCGTTCTCTGTTCCGGGTCTAAATTACGATCTGAGATGAATGAATGAATATGCATGTATGAAGTCCGTCCCCTAAAGAGGGTCGTGGTGTGTGTTTAGCTAAGTCGTACTCTTTGTCCTAGAAGGCGCTACTTGTAAAACAAGAGACGTATATCTCCGGCTTAAAATCTGCTGATGTATCAGCGGGGCTAGTCCATGACAAGTGCCGTAAGTAACAACAACAGCAGCGTTCCTTTCAAATTTCACAGAGCCCAAATACAATTTAAAAAAAAATAAAGGCTACACTTCGATTAAATAAGCATGATTTAGTATATGATTTGGTTGGATTGATTGCGGATAGAAAATCATATTGTAACCATATTTTCGGGATGAATTCTTGGTCACTTCGTTGAAAATTTTTAAATGGATTAGTAACTGCATAATGAATGCTCTTATCGAAATAGAATATATAAATAATTAAAATAAGCAAGGTAATACGAGTCATGTATTTGTAAAAAAAGTGGAGGCCACAAGATTTAATCGAAATTCTAAAACTTTATATTTTTGCACAGGCCCAAAATTTACCTCACGATTTTTTAAAATTTAGTTTATCTACAGACGGCTAAAATGAAGTACTTGTATGCTATTATAAGTTTTTATATTTTAAGGTAAAAGCACATATTGTTGTTTTACCTGATTTTTTGTAATTGTGGGTCCTTTAGCTTCTATTCTTTTAAAAAGTAGTATTGTATTTTTTTTTTCAAATTAAATTCACTTTGTTGTTATGAGTTGATTAAAAGCTTATCATTAAATAAAATATTTCTTAAAACAGACACTCATTTGAAGGGAATAACTTGGTTTTGTACTCTATATAATTTTATCTTAAAGATACGTTTTTGCCTCCCCTCTTCCTGCTTCAAAAAAAAAAAATCCATTGTGCGAACTAAACACTTCGACGTATAATTTTGTAAAGATGCAACTTTTTGAACTCATTTGTAATGCTATACTTGAAAAAAATTGTCCCCCCATTCCACCCTGTAACATAGAATCACCATTATATTTGAACCTTTTTGGAACATTGAAAAAATAAGGAAAGAAAAACTACCTATTTAAAACATATATTTCTATTAACTTTTAAAGTCATATTCCCAATTAATTTGCTTTTCAGACGTTAGAATCTATTAGATAGGAAAAAAGTGTAACTTTTTTAGGTATATCATATTGGATTATAAATCATATTGACGCTTAAAGAATTCAGAACTTTTAAGATTCTCAGCTGTGATTTTTTTTTTTCATTTAAAAATTCAAAAGAATTCGCATGATTAAAACTCAAACCAATTAAAAAAATGAAACAAAATCTCAGCTGTATTTTTATTGTAAAATGTAATTTATTAATATTATTTTACTTTATAGCTTTTCAGAATAAAAAAAAAAGATAAATGCGTATGAATTCTGCATTCGTGTTGTCTCCCCAACTGTTTTTTTTTTATTTCTTTTAATGCATTTACATCTGTGAGTTGAATAATCAGACTCAATTATTTCTTGTAGCGGAACTAACTTAACGCTCGTGTCCATGTTCGCCCTTGTTAAGAAATCTCACGGTAAAGTTAGCATTCCTGCAAAAGTGGTCATCGCGTTCAATAAACCGTTTTACAGCTTGCAAACTAATAGGAGTCGTGCATAGTTCTTCAATAGAATATTGACCTGGCAACATTAGTAGCGATACAACATGATATATAATCCATAAAATTTGACATAGTGAAATAATCGTTCGCTCATGGTTTCTAAGGTCTTTTAGTAACTTTTTGGAAGTGGTTTAGTAGTAAACTGATCATTCAATTGGTGGTTCATCGAAAAATTAGGACTGTTCTAGTTAATGATGTCTTCGCATTGCTAAGTGTATAGAGAAAGCTTCCTTAAAGAACCTAGATTTCTAAGTGTGCATTGATTCTTCTTGAGACATTGAGTCTATTATCTTTTGAAATAATGTAGTTTTTATATTTTTTTAAAGGTGTATCGTATTAAATTATTTTTTACCGTCCTAATCTGTAATTCACACGTTATTTGGTTAAATACAATAAGTTTTCAGTTATTCACAGTTTCTAGTCCCAAAATGATTTTTAATCATGCTTTAAAAAAAGATAGAGAGAGAGAGTCGTTTTAACATAAAAAAACAGATGATTGGAGATTTTCCTGTCTGTTTAAGGTTATAATCCAGTTAAGTTTGAATACAAAAACTTGCTGTTTATCAAGTCATAATTATATGCGTAGCTCCCAGCTACTGTAAATAAGAAAATTATTGCTTACCTCTTTTTGGTCATTTGCGTATTTTTTAAAACCATTTTGTGGATTATATTTGATTGCTATTTTATTCAATTCCGCATATAATTAGAAAATCATTGTTTGTATTTTCATTTCTCTTTCTCTCTCAATTCACTTTTCTGAAGAAAAATAAATAATATCGAGCTTGGCCAATATAAAAATCGCATCACAAATATGTGCTACAGTTTGGTTAAAAACCTTATTACATAAATGTGAATCTGCTTATCTGAAAAAATATGTATTCCTATTTGCAAGAGTGTCATGTAAATACCAATAAAAATTATCCTATGATTTTATGTACAAAATTTTTTAGTGTCGCCTGTAGTTAGTTTAAGAGGTAAAGTGGATTATGTACGATTAGATACATTAAATAAATATGTTAAGTGAAAAACGCAATGGGCTAAATAGAATAAAATTTGATACACAGACTCTTTATCTAAAATGTAGATTCATATCGAATTTGCTGCAAGGTTTATCATCTGTCGATGAGTATTTCCGTTGGCACGTAAATGCAATGACTTAGATAAATAAAATTCGGTATCTGATATTGTAATTACAGTTGTAGTTATGTGTTAAATTTTGATTTCAGACGGTCGATGAGAGGTAATTCAAAATACAGATTCTATTTTTTGATACTGGTGCAATAGTTTCATATCGGTGATTCAATTGAGGAAGAAAAAGTATCAATGATTAAACATTAGATTCTTTCCAAAGAACTATATTATAAAAATATTGTTCACTAATGCCATGCATTGATATATGAGAATCGTTTTTCTTTGTGATACTATGAAGTACATTTATATGATTCTGGAAATAGAAATCTGAACAATCGTTGTCTTCACAGCCTCCTTGCTTAAGGTCCATTATTTTATTCTCTAGGCGAATGGGGGTAACATCTTTATTAGAGATCGAGAGCATTATGGGAAGACCATTTCTTCTTCTTTTTTTTATTCATTTCACACAAGCTACAATTATATAACTTTCAAGCGGGGAAGTTTAAATTAAGAAACTTTTTCTCTCATCCTGAAAAAATGCCACTTTCCCGGGATCATTAGTTCCCTAGCTGAGAGACAAAATTTCTATTCTCCTCATTGATCCTTATCAGAGTGATCAAAATGAATCCTCGGGGGCCGTTTACCCCATTTCTGCGATCCTGCACTATAAATACCCGCTTTTATCTGCACTCTCCTCTCTTTTGGTGCTCTGGTTCGCTTCCAAATCGCAACGGATGTCTTTTCCCCGAACCCGCGTTCCCTGGCATCGCAGTAAGTCGTCCTCGTGCGTGACCTCACCGGGGAAGCGTCATTCTATCTCTTCTGCTCCTTGCGTCACCCCCCTCTGTAAGAAGAAAGAACTCTGCCATTATTTCAGAATCACTGCAGGTTACCTGCCAGTGACATATTAAAGGATCTTCCAAACTATATTTACCTTTGAATGAAACTTCTGTTAATGAACCAAAGTAAGAAAGAGAAGGTAATGCTGGGGGGAAGGGCAGGGAGCGTCTAGTTTCTAGCGGGCAATTCGCAATCCTTGGCTGAAGAGGCTGGTGACGACGAGTGGGGTTCGTTTGTTGAACAAGCGTTTGCATTCACGTTAGACCGGACGGCGTGTCAGCGGGCTCGTAGACCCAAATCGGCTTATGAACTCAAGGCAATCGCCTTGCCAAGACGAATGGGTGTTCGTGATCGTTGCATGCTTGGTGAATGTCATCCGATTTATTTTGGTGACTTAAACTGTTATAAAAAGAATGACGAATTGTTGAGAAATCTGACCCAATCCTTCATTTGTTGTAGTTTTCTCAAGAGAAAGAAACCTAACACATATAAATAAAAAAAATTAAAAAATTACCTGCTAGTTGAGTTTACAGTTTTATTAGTTACAATGGGTTTCCCAAAATACAATGTTTGTTGTTGAATAGAGTATGCCAACACTCTCGTTCCTCGCTAAACAGCTTTAAATTTAAAAACATACTACTACAGCTAGTACAATAAAAAAAATTGTTTTGAGTTAAGTATATTTGATATTTTCTAGATATAATTTATGTAAAATCCGGAATTTTAACATCCACAAATTAAATATTTCTTGAATATTTTAAAATTAGTTACCTTTGGCGGCTAATAATAGGTTCTTCAGAATTACTGAAAATTTAATTAAATATTAAGTGTAACATTGTCTTAATGAACTCCTCAGAAATATACCAATAAATTTCGAATTTTGATAAACATGAAACACAATGTTTTAAAACCTTATAACATTAATTGATTTTATACATCCAATTATCTGACAATGAAAAGCAAGAGCATTTAAAAGTGCGCGCTCTCTAAAAAAAATTTCACCCTTGCGTGAATCTGAAGTTGAAAGTCGAACAAGATTACAGATATTTTAAGATATGATGAAATATCAGTAGCAATAATAAAAATGGTTTGTGTTTCATTTTTACAATAAACATATTGTCTTAAAATATTTTCTTAAGTTAATTAAAAATAAAGTAAAAATTGTGCGGCTAAAAATATTGTTTTTAGTTCAAAATTAAGCAAAAAATTGAATTTAATTCTGATTTTTTTTTTGTTTTTGTAGACGATATACTACGTGTGTTTGTTCGTTCTAATTAAACAGTGCTGCACGTCAGCCACCCTATTTCCGTTACATATTTAGCTTCGGTACATGTCATTGCACTTGTCTAGTTCACTTAGACCAAAAATTCTATTCCAGCAAACACACATGACATTTTTCGCTGATAGGTTTTTAGGTAATTCATAGAACAGACTCTCCGACCCGCCACGAAAGCACCTGGATTAACCATAAACAATGAATGCTCGGACTGCCATGACAGCAATTAGCGAGAACTGTAGTTGAGTCCTATTGGCCATCACCGGCCACGGTACAACCTTCCCCGAAGGAAGGACGTCCCATCATCGATGGGAGGAGCCTAACCCCTACCTATGAGTGTACCCAATGGGTTGGCGAGATCCAACCACCATACCGAAAGCATCTCATCCCCAATTACGAGATGCCCCCGGGGAGAGGTTTTTAAGTAAAACTGATTTAATTTACAGTGCTTTAAATACCCTTTAAATTTGTCAGAAATTTGCAAGTCACCCTTTCAACTAATATTGATTCATTGCAGTTTTTAATGCTGGCTAATTGTAATGCCATAATAATAAAAATTGATTTTTTGTGTATGCGCAAAAGCACCATTTTATAAAAATACACGTATTCACGTTTTGGTGCAGTACTCCAAAGAATAAATGCAATTGTATTATATTATTCTCATGGATGCTCTCGAAGGATATCGCCAAATTCCCTATTTACAGTAATTTGGGGTACTGTTTGGAACTTATGTAGTATAATTGCCTTGTCACCAAAACCACAGTTGATCTCCATCTTTTGCATACGGTATATATCCGAACTGAGTCAGCATGTTTGCTACAACAGTTGCTGGTAGATCAGTATCATCAAGACGTGAGAACGAGTTATTGAAAGGTATGCACTAATTGTATGAATGAAGGACACAGCTCCATTATCTTACTGCTTGAATAATTGGCATCAACTGTATCCAGGTACTTTACCTTACGCAGGTCAAGGATTCTGATGATGGGGGCGATGTTCATTTATAATACTCTCTATATATATTTCAATTGTAAAATATCTAGCATTTGAAAAGTTTTTAAGCATCAACTTAATTTTCGCACGCACGCACACACACACACACACGCATTTTAAGCTCCCAATTCAAATTAATTACTTAATTTTCAATCTAAGTTAGCCATAGTAACTGCATGCTAAAATATTTTCCGATCCATTCCACATGTCTAGTTAGTTAATTCAACAAAAGCTTTATAAAATTGCTAAAACAGCTAAACGCCGGCTACTTTCCCACACTCCAAGTGTTAGGGATAGAAAATAGGTAACTCAACAAATTCCATTAAGAGATCCTTATGGCTCCCTTGCCCGAGCTGTGCATATGATTGACATGTGTCAAAGTTCCCTCTTAAAATCTGAAGGTATAAATTCAGAGGGATAAAAATGTAATCAGTTTTTTCGTCATACTTTTTTTTTTAATCCTTCTGTGTTGTGTTCGTCGATTTCGCTTGTACAAGGTCTGCTTCTCGTGGTGGAATAAAACGAACTTAAAAATTCAACCTATCTTCTCCATGATTTCAGCCACGACACTGCTATCTTGTTTCAACAAATTATTTAAATGCTTTACATCATATATATATATATAATATGATGTGATTTAATCTACTCAAAAAATCAGATCTCCGAGATAATATTGGCAGTTTCATGTTGATACCCATATTTCCTGTTAGGTTTTTTTTTTATTTTATTTATGGACCGTTTATTTTTCGATACATCATCATTGCTATAGCAAAATATCATATGCCAAGTTTGTCAAAACATTTTATTGATACACAATAAGTTACCAAATCATGTTATCAAATTGTTATAAAATTATTTTTACAGGCATAAAATGTTTTACGGGGATCTGAGCTTCTGCATCGAAATTTTGACGTCTGCTTTGACTGAATTTTGATGCTTTACATTTTTTAACGGCATTGTCGATGAGAAAAAGCCCTCCCCGTCTTTTCAGTTTCTAGTTCACCTTTAAGCAATGTATGAAACTGGAAAAAAGATCGTCTATTTAGTTTTAATATTATAGAATCAGATGCTACCAAATTCCCTTTCCCCTATATTGCCTAGATTCTTTTGGTGCTGATTTTTGAGAGTAACTATTTATTAAGTTGATATAACGCCTTGTTTTTGAGTAACTTTGTATGAATATGTTTTGTAAACGTGAGAAACACGCTGAAACACGGATTTTAACTTTTTTGAAATCGAATTTTAACTTTCTTTATTTCGATTAATTATCTTTTATATAATAATTCTGCAATACTTTTAAAATCCTAAATTTCTTATATAAATCCATTCATTTTATTGTCCAATTAAGCATACTTTTTGATTAATTGATTGAATATAATTATAAATGATAAATATAAAACTCGTTCGCTATATTTGATACAATTCATTACTTTATGAAGTTCAGTTTTTTTTTTTTTTTTGTGCGCGAGTCCCTGTCTGTGCGATTCTTGATTTGTACTTGATGCTTTTTATGTAGTATTTTAAAGTTATTATTATTTTTATAATGTGTATTTTTTTTCCAGGCCGTGACTATATTTGGGGAACTGGAAAAGTTGGTGTGAAATGTGAAGGTACGTAATATTTCAATTCTTAAAATAAATTGTCTTTGCACGGTCTGCTTCATATAGATTGTACGATTAAACAGTTTTACTTTACGATCTTTCGAGTAAATCATTTTTGTGTTAAATCAACCGCAGAATCTCTTTTAAACCTTGCCTACCGTTGCAAAAGTTTCAGAAATGTGCTACTATGTTCTGTTCTTCCACCAGTATCCTTAAGTTCTCTACATGACTCGATTATCCTCTCAAACAAAGGCGTATTCATAAGGAGATTATATTGATGTTTCATAATCCATTTCGATGAAGGAATAACCCCGATGATGGCTGGAACGTCGAATCCTAATGGATTTCGCTGCGCATGCATTCAACACACGCTCCAGAGGCACGACTCCGAATGAGCTTTGAAAATGCGTGTGTTCATCCTCCCCTGTCATTATTTTAATTCTCCCCTCGCTGGCGAGAGTTATTGGACACTACCTTTCACGGGCGCTTAATATAATAACCCTTTGCGTGCAGACTCAGCATTTTGATTGCATTAAATTACCCGGTTTTCTTTTGAATGTCATTGTTTAAGAGGAGCTATTAAGGCACGGGTCTTCCTTCCAAACCCGCCCAGGGACCTAGGTGGGCCACGGGCTGGTGGTAGATTTTTAGGGTTTTCATTTTAGTCACAAAAAAAAAAAAGGTCACGGCTTAGTTTTGTCAATTGTCTTGATATTCTGTTCAGGGTGTATGATTAAAAAGACTTAACATATTCTTCTATTTCATTATGGTTTTGAGATTTTCTCATTTAGGTGCTATAGAATTCACCTGATAAAATAAAAAACGGAGGTAGTATAACCGGTAGGGAGCGTTTGAGATAATTATTTTTCAGCCTTTTCATTACCTTTTTTTGAAAATGAATTGATATGGTGTATCAAATCATAATTTTTGATGTGCCAAACATTTTTAGTCTAAAAATTTGCACGGAATCTGAAAATTGTAGTTATTGTTAGAGGATAGGGCGTGAGTAATCTAGATCTAGTTCATAAATTTTAAAATGACTGTAATTTTAATTTGGATTAGTTTTGTTAATCTTGAGGAATAAATGTCTTTGATTGCTGTGATACAAATAACAAATTTGATTCTTTGACTGAAGAATAACAGATATGATATTTTTAAAATCTAAGTGGCAATTCAAAAGGATAATATGGGAAAAGCTACACACTGCAATTTTTCGCCTAAAAAGTAGTTTAGAATATGATTCTATATCAAAAGTAAGCACTTGTGTTTTAATACATTGCGTTTTATAAGCCCTGTATTCAAAACAAAACTTGTTTATCTTTTTAGAATATTTTCTTTTCTCATAAAACCTGTGAACATTTGATGGTGATTTAATGCCGTTATGCATATTATCAATTTTAGACGTAAATGGCTGCGGTGCCCGTAGTCTTCCAAATTGGAAGTAAGAAATTATTTTAGACTAGCAAGGAAACAGACTTTTAAGCATTTTTGACTGTCGTTTACTTTCTTGTTAACCTGAAGTATTTCTTGCGTCGATGTAAATATTAGAGAAGCGCCCATTTCTTGCTCAAGCACTCGTTGAACTAAATTCCATTTGGCGATGTCTCAGAGGAAAAGAATCACCCAACGTACTCAGAGCTTTTCTTCTCACTATTCAGTGCACTTGTTCCCTATATTTATGTGAACTAAAATGGGTGATCTGGGTGTCCTAAGGCGTGACTACGGTTTCCAGAATTTGCTGTTAGCACTTTTATTCTTGTACGAGTGTTTGAACAATTCCCTTTATTGTTTTTTAAGCCCATTGATGATGCAACGTTGAAATTTTTGTCGTCATATGGTTATATGATACTATAACATTGTAGAGCTATTAAATAATTGTCAACAATTGTGCAAAATTTTCACTGTAGCTCTTAGTTTATTTTGTGCGCAATGAAGGGCGCACTTCTTTTACGCATAAGCGTCAATATTAGTGAGTAATAGGGTCACTTTGAAGAAAGATAACGCTGAAACGAATTTTGTTTATTCTTGACGAAACGATATTAGTCTCTTTTCTCGTGTTTACAAGCTACTGCTATAACTGAAAAAAAAATTACGAGAGTATTTTAATCGTTTTATGCAAATTGGACATTTTGCCTTTCAACTAATTTTATTTCTCATTGTTTCAGTACCAACTATATTTTTCATTTAACTTTTTATTTATATGTGTTTAATATGCATAATCTATATTACTTTTTTTTTTAATTTTAAGATACACACGTTCAAACCAAAGCATTATTGGTGGGGGGGAGGCGACTAGGGGAATTTTATGATTAAAAATTTCTCTAGAAATAATATGATTGTAATAAGAGGTGCATCAGTTAATCGGCAAAAATAAATAAATAACCACGAAAGAAATTTATAATAACATGTATATCCACAATAATATCCCATCCATATGTCAGGGTGTCTTTGTAGAAAACTCTGATTATGGGGCCGAAGATTTCGAAGTTTGAAATCCGATATCCGCCGTGCGCTTAATGCAGGTTAACTGTTTTATGACAAGGATCAACTAGAGTAGACTACGGTATAAAAGCATGCAGTGTATCGCAGAATTGAGTGAAAAGAATTCTAGCTCGGATGTCGCTTTTATATTCTGATCACTTTTCAGAATTACGAACTTCGTTCCCAGTTGCCTTTGTGCTATTTTAAAACGTGCCATTTTAGTTACCGGTATAATACAAACTATACAAAAAAAGGAATAGAATAGTTTTTTAAAAAGCATAATTATTAATTATTTTCCCTTTTATTTTACTTATTTATTACCACATATACGCCGTGAAAGAGGAAAGTATCGCTGGGATCTATAGTTATTTTATATGAAATTGGAAATGGCAATTTATGCGATTCGCATTTCATATCCTTTAGAAATGAGCCCTTAATGAAAGCCTCTAAATTTGAAAAGTACTGTTATTTGTGAAATCCCATCTTAAGATTTTTGGATAAGAAATAGTAGTGAACGAGGAAGATCGCCTGTTAAAAAAATTGATCCCGCTTGCGTTTAATGATTTTTTAATTACAGTAATTTCGAAAGGGAATGACTTCTTAAAGTATCTTTCAAGGAACTGGGAAAAGGTGGTACCAGGCAGGAAGACAAACCAGAGTGTTTAACTTCTCTTCGCGAGAATACATTTGCTTTTGCTAATTATAAATCACAATAGTTATTTGAAATACAATGGACATTTCCTCGTTCTTAAAAGATGACAATTTTCTTTTAATATTTTAATTCTTGAATGCACTGTCGTGACTGAAATTCCTATGAAAATTCTTTATACTTATGAACTAAATTATTTTCCCTCAACTTTCTTGTGTACTTGCTCAATAGGGTGCGTTTTGTGTTTATCTACTGGTAGATATCTAGTTCTCAGTGGCAAGACGTGGATGATTCTTTTGCTGCTATTTTCGTTTAGGAAATTAAATGCGCGTTTTGAAACCTTTCTTTTACCTGTCATGTCTAAATTTCTATACATGTATTCAATTTTGGTGAAAACTATGTAGCAATTCTCATTCGTTTATCAACTTGAATTTGTGCATTGTGACCTTGACATGTTCCCGAAAAAGCAATCAACCGAAAGACACATCCAGTCTCAAATTTAACACTATATATTTCTGCTAATCAAACTTTATATGTGAAATGTTATCATCTATCAGAATGTATTTTTAAATTTTTACTTTCACATTTATGTGAATAGATGCAAAACAAACATGGATAGATCACATATTTGACTCGATACTTAGGAAAAATAAATCAATGGGCTTATTGGAAATATTAATAAACATTATTATTGATATTTTTGATTAATTATTAAAATTTTAGTTCTGATTTGTTTAATTAAATTGTCTGTTATATATTTTTAATGAATATTTTTGTTGCTAATTATAAATACGATGTGACGTGATCATTTTATCTTCTTATATTAAATTACGCTTTGTTTTTTCAGTCGAAATATGATTTTGTATCAAAAAAGGTTTTAGATATTCACGGTATATTTCGCTATACGATTTTGGATCATTTTATAATTTTTTAATCTACACATTATTCATAATTTTTTTTGAAAGTTCAGTTGGTTCATACATACTTTGTTAGCAATATATGGAAGTAGATTAAAACTCGTTTCTAAATAATTAATATTTTTGCAAATTTTAAATGGAGGTTTTTAATGAATTATAACAAAATTGACGCTAAATTTCTTTAAGTAACAGGTATAGGAAATTGCCGGTTATCCACGGATTGGGTTATGGGCAACCATTGATATCTTTAAAAAAGAATAAATTAACGCCAAACATTTCTCAATTTTTTTTATTTTCAACAAAGGGAGCATTTACATTCTCTTAATAAAAAGCAGATTTCTTTGTAGATGATTTTGTTGGTTTACTTATTTAAAGTTTCATGATTTTATTTTATTCATTTTTATCGTATCAAATTTTCTAATTTTTGAACTAACAATTAAGACTTTACTGTACTTTTTGTGAAATATTTTAGTCTATATCCTGAATGATAACATCTTTAAAATAAATAAATATTAAGTAATTTGAATTAAAATTTACATAGATTTTTCGATTAATAAGCATAGAATTTTAAACACATACATTTATACAAAGGACCAAGGGTAAAACCGAAATAAAGAAAAAAATTGCAAAACATATATTAATAAGAGGGGGATGGATATAATACAGGTAAAACAAATGTGCAAAAAGCTACATTACAATGCAAAGACCGCTGTGGAGATAATTCATAAGTCACAAGTAAAGGCTGAAATAAAATGTAAGATAGAATGTGAAAAAAGGCAATTACCACATTTATTGCTCATTATGGTCTATAATTAATGTAGACTGCAAAAGAAATTATAGCATTTTCTGAAAAAAAGTATGGAACAGATAAGTGAAAAAGGTACTGCTTTATGTTGTAACAGCAGGATAAGGAAAAATGTGAAAAGAGATGCAAAACTTCAGTCTATTACATCTATTATTCGGTTACAGGTCTACAAGCTCATTGTTCCCTTTCCTTTAAATTCTTTATTTCTATATTAATTTGGCATCGCTTTTTCCACCTTATGCATATTTATTCTTAATGGTAATATTAAGTTATAAACATTCTTAATTTTATAGCATCGGTTATTTTGATTTTTAACGTAGAAAAGAGTCTTTATAATTCAAAGCGTTGTTTACTGTGACAATTTTAAAAAAGATACCAATACATATAAAGAGTACCAAAGAAGAGAATGTTATAAAGTATACAAATACTTTTGGACGTATTTATTTATTTGTATGTTTTAAATTTTCTTGACGGATTACTTCTACTAAAATAATTCACATTCTTTTCCGAAGATCACAACGAAAATGATTCTTCCACATTTTCGCGAGAATAACTTTACACACCACCTATTGAACAAAAATTGTACTGACTCTTGCCATTTACATTTCCGCTCTCCATTAAGGAAATCCCTTTCCGTGCAGCTTACTGCCACCGAGAAAATGCCTTTGTGTAACGATTTTCCGTTTCCGAGTTGAACATATTAAAACTGAAAAGCTGTCACTTTGCACAGGTGGAATGGGCATTCAGAAAAAAATCATTGTTCTCTCAGGAGGCGTTTTAAGTGTCTACCTAATTATCCTCTAGCGTGCAACAAAAGATTCAAAGTTGTTTCAAAAATTCATCGCTCGTTGAGGTCGTTCACTTTTGCGCAGTGCAACAGTGCCAAACTTTTCCAACACGTGCCCGCGGTCGCTTGGATACGGATATGTATCACATTACGGGGGACAGGGGTCTGGAGCAATTTTTATAAAAGGCTATCGTTTGATGCTAACTTTGCTGAATTAATGTTAGTGTATCATGTTCCGCAAAATAGCAACAGTAACGTGAAATTCAGAGAAAATTAAATATCACATTTTGCATTAAAAACGCGGCAATCCGGTTTGCAATATTAGGTTGAGTGGAGTAACCCTATTTCTGATTTTCAGACCAGAGCGCTGTCTAAATTAAACAGAAATTTGAAAATCAAATGAAATAATAATAACAGTTTTAAAAATTTCTTTCATATTAATTAAAAAGAATAGATAAAAGGGGCTTAATTTTTTTATTTGTTTTCATTTTTCTTCCGACTGTATCTTTCCCTTAAGCTTTTTTAAGTTGTTCATATTGTACTTGTGTTAAAAGAATGAAAATTCATCAAATGCTAATACTTTTTTAATTGTATATAATATTGCTAATATAATTGTTTTATAATATTATATTTTTTAAATACTGTACATTTTATCAAGGATAAAAGGGACTTATCAAGGATTTCAAATATGTTTTAGTCCCTGTTAGGAATTGACTTTTTGATTCCTTCAATTTTTTTATTATTTATGTTTTCGCTTTTTTAAGGAAGTAGTTCGCATTTGAAATGTGTTTAATTTCTAAGTAAATTAATTAGTCAATGAAATTTTTTCATCAGAAGTTTCATTATACTTGCGGCATGGTCATCATAATTTGATAAGTGAAAAAGGAAATTCTTTCTATCTCTGATCATACTATTTGTTTCAATATTCCAAGACTAGCACTTTTCGAAGATATTTCAGTACCGACGGTACTTTGCCGAGAAGGTAATATGCAGAGGGTTGGTGGTTATTGTGCCTCTTAATTCCGGGAGTAAACACATCTTTCCTCTCACCCCTTTTTTAGCGAAATGAACGCCTCTTGACACATGTGCAAAGGCGCAAAGAATTTTCTAATACAAGAATGGACGGTACTTATTTTTATTTCAAGCTACCTCATTGGCCGAGCTGCCATCGTGCCCATTACTACTTAAAGCTCTTCCCGGAAAATTTTCTGCACTTCAGAACAAACCACGTAACCATGGACTTTTAAGTTTTGCCGATCGGGGATGACGCCCTTCGGGAGCCGGGGCCCCTAACCATATTCCTTGTGTCCTTTTTATTTCATTTGACATGGGAATTCTTAAACGCGCTGGGATTCGGAGTAGAGGGAGAAAATAACTAATTTTGTTTTTAAAATAGTTATCCTTAATTTTTTTTTCTATAATGAATCATATGTAAGAAAGTCAAAAGTCATGATTTACCAAACCAATCTCATTTTTTAACATTGTATTTCGGATTTGATTAGAATTTCAAAGAGGCGTATTTTTAATTAGAAATGAATGGCTTACTTTAAAAAAAAATTTTTTTTTTCCCGAAAGAAGAAAGAGAAGAGAAGAGAAGAGAAGAGAAGAAAGAAATTGAATTAATAAGAAATTTAAATTACATTTATATATTTATATTTTTTTAAGAAATTAAATTTATTAGGATTTTAAGAAATCAGCATTTGCTAATTCCCTTCCTTTGCACGTAAATTATAACCAGCCCATTTTAATCAGCATGACTGCTGATGATCGCAGTTTCTTCTCCGTATCACATTTCCGTTAGTAGTGTTAAACTATCTTAAGGCCAATGAAAAATTATATGATTATATAGATTAAATTATATAAAAATGATTGTGTATAGATGATTATAAAAATGATTATATAAATAATGATTTGTATTCCAGCTCTATGAACGAACATCGAAAAATAAATTAAGAATTATGACAAAATCACATTTAATTATCGCCCCTTTTTGAAAATGGACCATTTTGACAACATTTGAAATCGTAGAATAACACTTAAAATAATACAAATAAAAAAATTTCGATTTGCGAATTCTCACTAATAAAAAATATTTATAAATGTTTAGGTATTTTTCAACTATGCCGAATCTTAAAATATTAGCATAATTAGCTTAAAATATTAGCATAATAAATTAAGGCACTTGCTTTAAAATTTTACTTATTATTCTCTTCCCTATAAAATAATTCTAAATTGATCCCCAAAATTTTCGCTTAAATTTTTAAAATTAAATTTTTTTTCCCTAAATATGCACTTTTTAAAAATTTACCTCTAATCTAATTAACCTACTATTATGTTCTGTGGCATATTTTATAGCTCTTAAATATGTACAACTTTATTTTCTGTTTTTTATTTTCTGCGTTTTTTTTTTTATTTAAATGCGGAAAATCGATGTTAAAATTGACACTCTTTTCGTTGTATAGTTTGATTCAAACTTAGAAACTGTATTATTAGTCTATTATGGCTATCCAGCTCAGCAATTTATGCCAATAAAATTGCTGTTCCATATTTTTTCCAGGAAAAAGTATTATATTGCTACACTCTTACTCGTTTAGCGAAATCGCACTGTATTATCTATGACAAATACCATTGATTATGATTAGTCGACTAATTTTCACTTATAAGTTTAATTACATGTATGACATTTTTGTGACTGCTGCTAGTAATGTTCTGTTTTGTGGTTTTAGTTTGTAATATATTGGTTCACGAAAGACAACTAGTTAGTTGTAGTTCACATTTAAGGTGCGTCTATTTCTTGGAGCTGCAATATCAGTTGTCTTTATTATTGAACTCTTTTTGAGATTTGTTTCTTTCTTGTGTTTTCCGTTGCAAATAGGAACGCGTTTTGTATCATTCTTATGGTTAATTTGCATGTACGTAATTTTTAATCATGTCAGAATCGTAAATGAGTTTACATTTTTCTGAAAATGTGTTATTTGAGAAGTTTAAAGCGTAGATATTATTTAAAGAAGTAAGAAAAAAAGCCGACTTGCAGGCAGGAAGCGTAGAATTTCCTTCTTGTCACGGTATGATGCAACACTTCATTTTGCTTCGAAAAGTTTTTGATTATTTTGACTAAAAGTGTATTAATAGCGATTTTTTCCTCCTATCGGAAATCTTATTAAAAAAGCAGCATCTATATCTACTGAAAAGTAAAGAAGAAAATGTAGAAATTTTTTGCATGAAAAATGCAAACATAATGCGCATTTGCAT
>JAOUZG010025416.1:99677-117838 GCA_026289955.1 Argiope argentata
ATATCATTTTCCTGTATATTTGTAAGGATTCAAATATTTTTGTCATATTGGTAATAATTTCATAAGTTTAAGATTAGAATATTACGATGTACTACACTATATCAATATTTTATGAATTTTAAAACCACTATACCGGTAGGAAGGGAAGAGAAAGAAAATGAAACTTATAAATCGAACTGACGAGTCTAAAATTAAAAAGTTTATATCTCTTGAGCCTTAATTCAATAAATTAACCTCATGAAAATTTAGATCGACCAATTGGCTTGCGGCTTCAATTGCAAACATTTTGGATGTAACAAATAAAACTTTGAAATAATATATTAAGTTTAGGAAGTAATTGAAATTTGTACTTAATATTTTTAATATTACTGGATAGCTGTTTAGACGTTGAATTAATACAATTCCGTTTCTTCAGGTGTTTACCTCAATGATTATGCAGAGAGTTTCAAATAAGTTTAGGTCGCTCTTTAAACTTTTCACTTTTTTTTCCAACATTGTAAATTACAGGTATTTTAATAAGTGGAAATGTATTTATACTATAGAAATGCAGCTACATTATTTGCTTTATTTATTTTGCAAATTTTTATAGAATATCTCTCTCCTCGGACGGAATTGGTTAATTAGAATTATTTTTCCTTTTTCCGCTATGATATCATTACAAAAAAGTGTATATTTGTCATTTTTAATTCGGTTACGCTATAATAAAGTCATTAATTAGAAAAAAAGTCATTAATTATTTCTCATATCATTTAAAACAGTGAAAATATACAAATGTACCTGCTCAAATTACAGGATAGTTTAAAATTTGTTAAACATTCATTTTCAGTTATAAAAATGTTTTTATAAGTGATTGGTATGACATTTTTTATTAGGATATAAGATAATAGAAAATTTTTAATGTTTTTTTTTTCAAATAAAAAAAAAAGAAACAATGAAAGAAAGAACTGAAGCAAAAAAATTACATTATTTCATTAATGTTCTTTGCAGTTCTGATTGAAACGATCCTCTGCAAACGATATTTCAACCTAAAGAATGTTAATGATCAAATCGATTATTTATTGATGCTCATGGTTTTTTTAACGAATTTAAATGCTTTTTGTTGCTGTGATTATGTAGATTTATACGAGTTGAATAGAGAATTTAAAAAATAAATTGTTTTAGTAACAGCTTATTTCTTTTTTAAATATTATTTTGCTATAAATACGACTCGTAAGATCTCATTCCCATGTCAATACTGATAGTTCCAGGTTTTAGTTTGTATTTATTATTTTGTGTTTTGACATTTAAAAAATGCGTACTTCAGTGAAATGTGACAGATGTAAATTGGAAAATTTGTAGTTTACTGCGTGTGTGTTTTTAAATATTATTTTATGCATATACGACTCATTTGTGTCAATGTACTATGACAATACTTCGACAATTAACTCCAAATAATTTAGTTAAACGTGAACATATATATGTATCCTTTTCTCCCCTCCCCCTTTTTTTTACTTGATGAATAATTTTTTGATAAGAGAAAAAAAAATGCACAATCTTTTTAGTTTTGACTCCAGTTATGTAAAAGAGAAAAAAGTACCCTACGAAATTTTTTACATTTCCCTCTTTGCTACCTTAAGTTAATATTGAAACTTATGGTTGACTTGTAGATTTCGAAGCGAATTTTTGAAACTTACATCTGACTGTGAATAGGAGGTCAGTGGAGTTTGGGAAAAATACGAAATTTTTGTCTAACGATAATTTTTTTGTAACTTATAACCACTATAAAAACAAACAATTATTAAAATAATAAGTAAACAAAACCTTTAAAAAATCTTGCAAGGATACACGCTAGAGTAAAAGTAACTATTTCCTTGAAGAAAGTCAAGCTAAAATGTATAGTTTTTAATTATAAAGAGAAAATAATTTGCAATATCCTGTGACAAGAAAATAATTTTTATGTATAAAGGTAATAGATTTTTTACTAGCTCCTTTATTTTTCAATTATTAAGAATTGCATTTTAAAGTGAATGAAAACTAATGCATTAAAATTCGGACATCGATCCAATTAAAGAAATTAGTTTCCCAAGAAAAATTTTTAAGCATAGCTGAAGCAGAAGTTTTTTAATTCACAGTTATTCACGCTAGAACACTAAAAATGAATCATAGTATAACATTTTCTGTAACATTCATGTAACATATTCATTTTCTAACCTTGTATCATTCTTTCTTTCTTAGTTTTCATTTATATTAGCTTTTTGTCTGCAACAAGCCTTCGTGAAATTACGATTTAATAAACAAATCGCTTACTCATACATTAGTATCGTATTCATAAACAAATAGGCATAATTTCGAAAATGAGTTTTTCAAATTCGGTGAGACCAGATATGTGAAAATATGCCAGAATCTCAAGTTAGAATCTCTTTCGTGTTATTTTCCCTTTGTATATTTTTATATACGAGAAAATGAAGAGGTTCAAAATTTGAAGACGAGATTCAATTGGGGAGCGTTTTCTACGAAGAAAGAATTTAATAAAATATTTTTATGAAGAAATTAAGTGGTTGTAAAAAAAAGATTTTTATTTCAGACCATTGGCACTGAAATAATTCCATTTTCTGAACCCTTTTATTTTAAATGTGCTTTATTTTGTTGCATTACATTTGTTCATTGTTTTTCTCTCAGATGGCGATTTTTTCCCACTAATATAAGCTCTTCTATATGCGAAAATAGTCTCAGACCTAAGCAAGTGTAACTAACGCATTTTTCTATGCTATATTGCATAATTTCGGAATCTTGTTATGCTATAACTTTTATTGGTATCGAGTCATCTTCATAGAAAATGCTCTTAGCTTAAAAATAATCTTTTATGAACCCATTTCTTTCTCTTCTGATTTTAGGTCGATAACTGTATGTGTAAGGGAAGGAACGATTGCGAAATTATTTGTGTTGGACAATTGAAATGTGATTTAAAGAAAGGATTGTCACATTCGCTTCTTGATGCTGTATATCAAACCCGAAAGACTAATGTCTACGTGCCACTTCTAAAGCGGAAAGAAATCCCAGCTTTACCCCTTCTGGAACATTCTTTTTCTTCCTACAGTCGACCCAAATATTGCATTTATTTTCCCCTTTTAGACAGCTTCCTTTTCCTTTTAAACTCAACATTACTGAAGCTTAACTGTCGATAATCGATCTCTCTCTTTTTTTTTCTCCTCCGAAACTAGAAGATTTAGCATTATCGGTCTACTTATTCGACATCTTTCTAAATGGATGCGTGTCTTTTTTTCTTTTCTCAGAATTTTGGCTTGCTGCACTATTACAAGGGCAGACGTTTTCTGCTTTCTTCGCATTCACCATTTCGAAATCTCCAATGAGTCTTGTTTCGTTCTGTTTATTATTTATTTATTTTATTTCTCCATCCCTCCTTTCTAGAAGTAACACTGTTTCTTTCGCGACACCGATTGAGCAATGCTGTCGCACCGATCGCTTTTAATATATCAGAGTTTTTTTTTTTCTCTCCGCGCTTTCGAATTGTGAAACTATTGTCTTCCAGATAGACCGAAATTCAATTTGGCTGGGAGTCGAGTGGTTTTAGAATCATTCGGATGGTGAGTTTGATTGACAGTAACTGGCGCTTTCCATGTTGACTCACTGACGATGAATCCATTGTATCATTCCGAACACTAGATTAAGCGCAATCTGTCTGTGATGCCAATCAACCAAAGGATTAAAATAAACTTTAATTTTAAACTACTAAAATTAAGTCTACCACGTTGCAGGACTGACAGTTTCAGGCACTGATTATTTTCTACTGACATACTTGTATAGGATCACAGTTTGACTCATTAACACTGAAATAAAAATACAAATTGAAATAAAATTCTTTTTAAAATACAAATTTGTAACTTGTAATATTTTGCAATGATAAAAGTAGTGCACAGAATCGGAAATATCAGTGTTTGTTTTATATGAATCTACTTTCAAATTTTGTACCAAATAATATCAATATTTTTTTTTACATTTTTAAAAAAAAGTAACAAGCATGAGCGTTTGTTTATTTTGTGTTCAAAAATCTATAAGTTTTAAAAAATTGTAAAATTAACTATTTGCTTTATTATGCCTCACAATATTACTAATCAGGTTAGTAATATTAAGGAAGCAGTTTATTTTAGTATGGAGCAAAGTTTGCTATGAAAAATATTTCAAAATATTTCAACATCATACTTTCTTTCCCATTGTGTTTTTCCCCTGTCAGACACCTGTCAGTGCTTGCAATATGGTTTTTTGCTACCAGATGTGTGTAATTACAAGAAAATAAAATGGGTGACTTTAAGATTAGCGACATTAAGAAACTCGGTAAGCACTATTTATTCTAAACATTTTGGATAGAAAAGCAGAACCTTTCTATAAATCAAAATGTTTTTCGAAATTATTATTTATTGTTACATAAAAGTCTCACAGAATGTGAACGTTTTTATGGCAACAAAATTCAAAAATACGATCCCTGATTACTTTTGTTGACAAAAATGTTAACATATAATTGAACATTTATTAATGATATGCATTTCTTGTTTCCGACAAGTTGGAAGCTGACAAATAGACGAGTATATTTTCTGTGGAAGGGGAAATACGAAACGGTGAACCAAACGTAGAAAAATAACAGAATTGTATATTACAACTGCTTCTGGAATCAACCAAATCATTTTTTTATCAGAACCATGGAACTTAAATGCTTGCTTATATAAAAGCAGATAAGAGATTAAGCTCTTTTAATCTCCTCCTGTCAAGTGGTTTCAGTTACGATCTTTTAGTTATCTGCTAAAACAGAAATCTAGTAATGAGATTTTTTTTTCCAAAGAAATATTTTTTAAAAATTTTGAATTTCATCTGTTAGTCCCCGAAAGAGTTTGTGATAATATTTAAAGTATCTGGATAATAAAACCACATTAATTAAATAATGTTACCAGCGAAAGTATTCATTGGCGTGGTATGCGAACATGGCACCCGAATGTATAGTATTCATTTTTCATCTCCACCAGTGTATTTTATTCGCCGACTTCTGCAGTTATAAATTGCACGTTCCTTTATGATAAAAGCAAAGTCAAACATAATGTCTTTGCTCTACTTTCTTAGTATCCCTTTTCTTACTCTTCATTACGCCATTGAAAGTTTTCTCTCCTTGACTTCAACCCGTATAAATTGTTTCGTATTTATCTTTGATGTGTAATGAAAAGAAGAAAGCTATAGGGTACTCCCCATTTATCGCTTGGTAAATACAATTTACCATGTATCTACAGGTGTCAATGCTGCTTCCAAATTTTATTAATCTTCCTTGTTGCGTTTTTGAATTATCCCATTTACTAGTATACAGATAAATAGGCTGACAAATAATTGAGAAATCATGCCCAAAATTTGATTCAGATCTATACTTATTCATAAAATTGGCACCAAATTTCACCCAACTAGGTTATCGAGTTATCTAGTTCACTTGTAAACACTAATGATAGATCTGAGTAGACAAATATGATTCCAAAATTGTTTGGAAAAAATCTCAATATGGAGATTTATCAAAGTGTCGATTACAAATTTTTAAAGAATACGGCACTTTCTCTTTGTGTTCTTAATATTTGAGAAAGTAAAAGTTACTGATAATCATTTTCCTCGGTTTCTGTCCAAAGTATCAACTGTGATGTAACATTACATAATGATAGATAAAATAAGTTTCCGCTGCTGGTTCAAACTGGTCGTAATTGTGCTCGATTGGACGCGATAAAACACATCAGCCTCCCACTCCTTTTATCTTGTTCTGATAGCTTTTCTTCCTCTGATACAGAATGTGGTGACAGCTTATTAGTTACCATTGCCTGTGACAGTCTTGAAGTCTCGTCCAGTGCAGTAATTTGATGATTTCCTTGTCTATGTCCCATCAGTTTAATCAACTGTTTCTTAAGTGTTCGCGACTTTCATCACAGTTTTTATTTCATTTTTAAAATTTGTGTTTAGTTCTCTAACCATCTGGTTACCTTATTTTGTCAGTGCTAGGTTATCATTTTAAAGGATGAAGTTGGGCATTCTACCGTTATGTAATAATTATAGATTTTTTTAATAAAATGTTTAACGAAATCTATTCATGCCTGTCCTTTTGATTGCATGTGATTAAAAAAGAATTGTGGATTGTAATGAATTGAATGGATTAAATATATTATAGTGTTGCATCTACATGAAATTTTTGGGCAAATCCATCTGTATATACATTGGTCTGTCCTAGTGTATATGTATGCTCAAAATTCTGGCATAAAAGTTAAATGAAATTTAATACGAGTTCTGCAGATCATAATTCTGTTTAAAATCTGTATGAAATAGTGGATCCAATCTTCAAACGAGAATCGTGTTGGGTTGCTGCTTTGTTTTGCTATATCAAGTATAAGTTGATAACGATATTTTACTATATGTAAACATTTTTGTACCTTGTACGGCCGTTGCCGATTCTTTTCTCATTGAAATTACCTGACTGGCGCTGTGACATATATTTCCAAATTGGGGTTTATCTTCTTCGGAAAATGTAATGATGACTATGTGCTTATGTTCTTGATTTCACACGGTGAGAAAAGGAAAGATTTTGCCGTATGATTAGTGAAAGAGGAGGCAATATTGTTAAGGGATATGTGTCCTTAATCAGTTATGAAAGGTAGTAATTGCTGGAGATAAAATACATAAAATTGGTCAAGAATTCTCAAAGAGCACGGCAAACAAGGCTATATTGGGCCAATACTCTGTAATAGATAGATATAGTATCTCAAGATTAAAAGCGAATGAGGTCGAGTAGGTTACCGGCCAATACCGGTCGAGTCCAAAAACTGATTACGAGTATCTGATAATTTTAATCTGCATTGGTTTTGTGTACTTCATACCTTAGCGTATCGAAAACAGAATATCGAGTTGGCCGATCCCTAACGGAATTCAGTTACTTTCTGATCAGTTTTCTAAGAAATGCAGCTCATCATGTTTTTTGTCATGTGCTTGTCACAACCTTCTGCTTACTCTGAACTCATAAAGATAAAACGATATACTATTCCGAATCTAGTGCTGCAGAACTTTACAATATTTGAAGATGTCTGTAATCCGGGCATGTTAAAAAGCAACAACAATAACAGGTGCGAGAGTGTATTGAAAATTAAAACCATCTCACGCGTTAAATGATGTAGAAGTATTGGTAGGGAGATAGGAGTATCAATTGCTCGGACACCACCTTCAATGGGTTCAACAAGATAAAATACTTTTAATGGTATTTAAACTCAATATTGAATAAAGAATTTCCAGGAATAGTTTTAGTAACGCGAACCAGCTGTATTACTTAAATATGCTAAACCAGTTCCTTGCTTAATTATCATTTTATAAGAATAAAAAATATTGCTTCTCAAAAGTTATAGAAATCTCAGCTGTAGACGAATTAGAGGGATCAAGTTAATTATAGCCGAGTGATGAAGTGTAAGTGGATCTGCACAGTTAATTCCGTAGAGCGAAGTGTTCTTCCTCTGGATTAGTACGGACGTTTGAAGAACGATAGGGGTGGGGAATCTGATGCTGCCATTATCAAATTCAGAAGTTAAAGATCCTTTCCTTAACAGCCTTAATGTTGCTTCAAGACATTTAGTATATTTAATCTAACGAGTAATATGAGAAAAGAATTACGCTCGCTAAGCGAGGCCCAGTTGTTCAGTCAAAAGTAGTTCGGGTATGTTCAATATTTTAATCTGAGCTGGAAGAACTGCTGATACTTTTTCCGCTTTGTATTGCAACCATTTTTTTATTAACTTCTTGTGCCATCTGTGCATCTGTTTTTGATGTGACATTTCTTTGTTGAACTCGTAAATTAATGTACGCTGCAGTGCAACAATGAGTTTATTCTTTGTATACTGCAACACACGGAATGACCTTTCCTGGACCATTGCCGTTTTGCGTAGATTATTCAAATGCAAAAAAAAAAAAAAGCAAAACTCAACATATTTTTTTTTCTGACCAGTAATATATATATGGGGGACTTTCCAACAAATAAAACTACAGTACTCCAAACTCGATGACAGCAATATAAAAATATTACTAATTTGTGTTTATGTGTTTAGAAAAACAAATGTATGTGTTGCAAATAATTACACGAACAGTAGAGCTGGCAGTTTTTAAAAAGTAGCTATATAAATTAGATCATGCTTGAATTCCTGACATGCCACGTGTAATGCAATTTCCTGTTGTGGGGGATTTGTGTATGCAAGTCCATTGTATTTGCTTTCTACAGTGAACGGTCTGGATATCATTCGCCTTATATTTATCAATCGCCCCCGAACCTACGTATTAAAATGAACACTAAAATATTCGTTTAGTGCAATTATTATATCTTTTAACGTTATCTGATTTGGAGTAGAAAGTGGACCGGCCTTTTATTTCCAACCAGCTTTAATGATTGACGCTCATGAATGTGTTTCTTCACTTGTAAGGAAACATATGGGAGTCATTTTTCTCGTAGGATGCGTTTCACATTCTTTTGTCTGTGTCATAAATTGTCTGAATCGGTTTAAATGCATAGTTACGCTAAAAGGTCTGTCTTGAAATCTGTTGAACAGCGTTAAACCACTGATTCAAAGCGAATATTATGAAAGAACTAGATTGAGTGTTAAAGATAAAATTGAAATTCTTAATAGGTATGAAAGTTTGCCAAAAATATGTCACCGTAATTCTGCAAACGGAATTGAAAATGTTATTGCCTTTTCTTTGAAAAGTCACGAACTTTATACGAATAAGACCAGCGATAAGCGTCAATGATTCGAATAGGGGCGAAAGCTGGAAGACCCTCGAACGAATGCCGAAATATGTTCAATTTATTTGAAATTTTATTGAAATAGCTCAAGAACGAATAATAAAATAGTATGAATAGTGTGTAAATGAATTATTAACGAGTTGCACTTGATATATTTTTTGTGGGGTGTTTCCCCCCCCCCCTCCAATTCAAAGCATTGAAAAAGCTTGTCAAATATTTTGTAAATACTTTCTATCACATACAGTTTGATAGATATCCAGAAATTCAAAACATACGCACTAAACACCGAATTGAGCACGCAATAATACTTTAGCGTGCGTAGTTATGAATCATGACATTACGAAGGGAAAAAAATGTGGAATGTGAAGAAAGAAGAATTAATGGATTTTAATCCATTATTATATTTCCATCGTAAAAGCGATCAAAATATGTACTGCATATAAAGACCTATATCTTTACCAACGTGACTTCTTGTTTTATGACGTGCGGTTGTGACTTATGTTTTGGTAATAATTCTGCTTAAGCAACATCTTCAGTGTTAGTCTTACGTACCTTTGCAGCCTATTAATACACGATAAATTTGTTTCTCATAGCTCCGTCATAAATTATATGTCTTGAAAGATCTGACAGTGTTATGGATTATATTTCATCCGAAATTTGATGCTTTTAACAAAACTGCGATTGCAGCTGGGTTTTGAAATTCTCTAGAATTGATACGAGGACATATGGTTATTGGAATGCAATTCAAATTACAGAATAAAAGTTTTTTTTTATTGTATTTCAATTCCTTCAAATAAGTTTACTCTTCGATACTTTAATTTTTAAAAAAACGTTTCCCATCATTAAATAATCATTGGCATTATCTGTTTTAGTTTTTTGTTCACTGAAAAGACTTATAGACAATTGTTCACTTTATCATATCAAACCATTCAAAAATTAAATTATCTGTTTTAATTGTTTTGTAGTTTTATACTTTGCACTCATATCAACTAAATTTTTATCATTGTAATTCTGATAATTATTTATTTTATCAAAATTTAGCACCCTCTGAAATTTTCCGGGGATTTTCAAATGAAGAATTAAAATAATTCGAACCTCTGGTCTCAGATGTGATAACCGTTTCAAACTTAATTAATGTATCTTTATATTATTTTGGTAAAATTTGCTGTCTAGTACATAGTACTGGTATAACAAAAAAAAATCTATTTAATGTCGTTGCAACACGTTCTTGTATAAATGAGGGTACTAAAACGAAGAAAAAAAATTACATTAAAATAAACATATTTTTGAAATTTTATGTAAAAAAAAAGAAATGTATTGAAATAAAATTAATATAACTGAATTTATATATAAATAATAAAGTGTTTTTTCGCAATGATAATATTGTGTGAAATCATTAAGAAAAACTAAAATTTTGATTTTTTTTTTTTAATTTAAAAAAGCCAATGAAAACAAACCTTTTCTTTCAAATCGTCTACTTTCTTTAGAGCACCTTATCTACTCTATCGATCTACTTTACAGAACATAATTTACAGATGGTATGCCAGCTAATTATCTTGCTAAAAAATTCTCTCTCTCCCCCCCCCCCCTCTTTTCTCCCAAATCCCTTTCAAGTTCTTTGCGTTTACAAGAATGAATGAAATCACCCCTCCTCTTCTTTTATTACAAATGTTCTTTTGTTGTACTTTTCTTTTCTTCATCTTTATTCACTTTTTTTTAATTCTAACCTCCCCTCCCCCTTTCGAACCTGCGGGTTATTCATCGACGCCTAGCAACACCGTTTTCCCTCCGTTTAACGGACACGGATAATATTTTCCGACCATCTTCAATTGCACTACACTCACTTAAATCTGCGTTCCACATCCCGTTTTTATCGCTCCGTTTGGCAACGTTCAGAATTCTTTTACCCTGTCTTTTCGCTCTCGACTCTTGTTTCCATGGTGATGAGAACCGTGGATGAAATCTCTTTTGAGTGGTAAAGGAAATATTGGATTATCTTTTCAAGAGGTTATGTTGACTAAGCTTTGTTTTTAAGATGCGACTTTGTTTGGGTTTCGGTTTGTTTCTTTATACGGCATGCAGTTGTTTTTGATCGTTTAAACATTAATAAGTTTAAAAATGGACTTTGTAAGTTAGGAATAAACTTAAGTTATATATATATATATATATATATATATATATATATAGAGATTTTTCTGAAGAATACGTAACATATTATTCTGAATGTGTATTTTCTTTTTTGCTATTCTTTGCAAAGGGGTTATGCCTTTCTTTCACTTTATTGTAATGAAGAGTATCTTCAGTTCTTTATCATTTTATTTCAAAGGTAGCTCTTATTTATACAGTAATGCCATTGTGTAATTCTTCATGAGCTATTGAAGCTTGTTTATTCAAGAACAATAAAAAAAAGGGAGGGGACTTTTCTTCTTTCATTTTCTTTTTATCTTTTCATCTTTTATCTTTTTAGTTTGATTTTAGAGGGGGAAGGAAGATTCAAAATACACTTTGAAACAAACTTTTGCTTTTAACCGATTTTATCCAAAATAGGATGGAAATCTTCACTTTCGGTATAAAATTCAGGATTTAAATTTTACTCATCCGACTTTTTTTCTCTTGAATGTATGTGACATATTCATCTACATATGGATAGATGCATCGACAGACATTCTTTTCATTGCCATATTTGTTGTCCAGGTTTGGTTAAAAGAGCTTATCAGAATTCGTCAATCCATTGTTGAGTCGCTCAGTTTTTCCTGTGTTCATTTGCTCTACGTACCCTTTGTATCGAACCTTGGCAAAACCGTATTGTGATAATTGTAACGGTTTTCAATTTATTATATTATGCATTCCTCTGAAATTTTTAAAAGTCACCTTAAGCATTATGCGCGTTTCTTCTGGTCTGAGAATTTTTATTCATTTACTATATAGTTTAGAATTCTAATACAACTAATGTCAAAGGAATACCGTTATCATTGTGAAATAAGAACTTGCTTAGTTATATTTCAACTTCTCATCTCTACACTTGAGATGTTCCCTGAGTTGTGTCGATAAGTGTAATAAAATGCAAGGCATTAAAGTTAATTATCACTAATAATACTTTCTGATAGAAAATTCACGAAATCTTGTTTTTTCTTGCCCATTTGTTTTCAAACGCATTAACTATTCGTGATTTTCCAAAGTCTTTATTATAAAAATGCAAGTTTCTTACATGTTTTTTTAAATTGTCCGCTGAACAGAGATTTTAAAAGAAATTGCCATCCTACCCGATGGAGATTTCTTTACTATACAAATCTACATGATTCTTTCCATGTGTCTTATTTCCTAGTGTAGCTGAAGGGTAAACAGAATTATCTATTTCATGCAAAACGTTTCGTAACATTTCTGGTATATCGAGGGAGACCGCTATGATACAATGCGCTGGTCTTTCGATAACATGCTGTCTTAAGTCGTAAAATAAATATTATGATATATGTTCACTTTTTTTGAAAAATCCATGCTCACTTTAGATTGTTATCTCGTTCATGATATCAGAAAATAATATTTAAATTCTTCTTTAATCTTATTTTTAAATAATTAAACCTCATTTAATGATATTGTACATCCCGCACGATATGGCGTGCGACCTTCTACCTCGTCTCCTTTATTGAAAGGAAGAAATGTCAGGAATAGTGACCAAGTGGATGAGAAATGATAGGGTGACCGCTGGTGTCTCCTAATCAAAATAGATTCGTCTGCTGTCACGCGATGCTTGTTTCACAGCTGCCTCCTTATGTTGGACGAACTATAAATACAACTATTTTATTGCGTAACTGGCATTGGATAACTATAACTAGATCTAATTCTCATCATGACTTTTTATTACAGATTATATGCCAATACAATATAAATCTTAACTTTTTAATACTTAATATATTGCGATATTTATTATCAAATTTGTTGTTTTGAATATGGCTTCTCCCCCCGTCCTTCCACTCTCAGTTTATCAATCAGTTCTAACTATTCTATATAAAACTGGGAATATTTTGTGAGAATTATATAGACTAGCCCTGCTTGGTTTTCTGTGGTTTGCAGAATAAAGAATATGATCGTCTTTAACTAACTTTAAAAAGTGTTTTGAAAGTTCAGACTCCATCAAATACTTCAATGCTATTTATTATTATTATTATTATTATTATTTGCCTTCATTCGATAATGCCTTGAAACATTTAAAAAATTGGTTTTCGTATGGATATATTTCACTTTTTTGGATAATATCACAAAGTGCTTCTTTATTATTATTTTTTATTATTTTAATCGCTTTTTTAAAAAATATCTTTTTCGCTTTCCTCTGGCCCACCATCTTTGAAAACCTGCCTGTTGGCTCAGATTATTTTACTTGCCGTTATATTGTAGAGATTATCGTGCAAAGCGACAAAATTCAGTTGCTTTCTAATTCATTAAAATTCTGGGGTGTTTTTTAAATTTTATTTTAATTACACAATTCTACTTACAATCTGGTAATCTAGCCCAAACGATATGCCCAGTAGCGCGCCAACTGGCACACATATTCTCTTTTATTTTTGAAGGAAATTTACATCTTCATAAAAGAATAATAATAATAAAAAACTAATAAGTTTTTACAATATTTTGAAAACTTCTGTGACTTTTGGGGGCGATATTATAACGATGCTTAACGCAACATAGAAGCAGGTGTAAATGGGGAAAATATGTTATTATTGCGCAAAACATATTTTTAGATACTTGAAATAAATTTTCCCCGTTATGAGAACCAAATTTATGTCTTGGGTGAAAAGAAAAACATTTCATTTACAAATGTAACCGCCTAAATATTACATAAGATTACTTGTGCGATAATTTATTCCAGAGGTTTTTGACAGTGCGAGGAAAAATTATCATCTCTGGAGACCATAAATCTCCATTTCCTCAAAGAGAAACCGGGTTTGAAGGTAAAAGTGGTTTTGTTTTCTCTCATTTCGATCTCGGATGTTGCTATCCGCTGAATGGAGAGAATCTGATAAAGATTCTTTTATCGGTGATTTGCGGAAATTCGCATACCTTTGATCCCGTGATGTAGACCAATCTAATTACGACGACATAATCTTTTGATAACTTCATGAAATTTTCAGCTCATCGGTTAACCCTCTGATCTACGAATCTTAACTTTAGAATTACATATCTTATAAAATCTGGTATGTATGAGCCGCGGTGGTCGGATGGTAAGATATCGGCTCGTAAACCTTAGGGTTTCAGATTCGAGAACAGATTCCCCCGAAGAACCGTCTTGGAAGGGAGGCTGTTTCACGTTAAATCTGTCATCGCTAAACTTTTTCCCGCTTGTGTGGTATGGTGTAGTATGATGCGATATGTAAAAGGATGGGGCATCTCAGGTGTGGTCCTCATCATCTGACCGTGGTTCAAAATTACAAGGTGTGTTCCCAAATAGACCTAGTGTTGCTTCACAACGGGATGTTTTTATGACTAAACCAAACCCGCAGGTATGGCCTGGAAGTTTGGGGAGGGATCTGACCGCAGTTCAAAATTACTAGGTTCATCTCAAAATAGCTCTAGGCTTGCTTTAAAAAGGGTCGTTAATACATCTAAATTAAACTAATCTTATTGGAGACATTTACTGTTATTTTAATAACTAAAATAATATAAAGGGCATTAAAGCGATTGCTGTATTTTAAATTACTTAATATTTTTATTTAATTGAAGGATTAGAAATTAAAAATTCTGTTATTCGGTGCGCATGTCAGATACATCATTGCATACAAAGGGGTTCGGAAGAATGCCTGTTATCTTTGTTGAGACTTGAGAGCTTTCTGACTGTATCAAATTGCACCTTTTCATTTTTATTTTATTTTATTTTTTCATTTTACTCTAAAAAGATCATTATTTTTTGAGTTGATGAGGAGGCCGAATATTATTCTATAAATGATGGATAAATGCTATTTTCTATCACTTCACAGCTGCATTGTTGCCAGCAGAAGTGCTAAACATGGCAAATATTTTTTTAAAAAATATCTATTATGTTATTTCATTTCGCATTCAATTATAGAAGGGGGAAAAGAAAAAGATTTATTTATTCGGAAAAATATGCAAAAAAAAGTATTTTTAAAAGTTGTTGAAAAAGTCTGGTTAGCGGCAACAAATATTGTTAAAAAATAGTTCAGAAATATTATTGCCATAGTCTTTTTATTGTTTAAAGTATTAATAGGGATTTATCTTAGTATGGGGGAGGACTCATACAATTCTAAAAATGGAACTGTTCGATGTCCCCCTCCTTACCTCACACAAAGAAACGGCGGCTCATTAAGATAGAATCAGTTCTTCGAATTTCTGTGCCGCACATACACACACAAATTATTTAAACATTTCCTTAATAGCATAGATGTGTGACGTCTTACTCTAAAGCGTATGTGACGTCACAAATTGAAGTCACCGCTGCTGGCGGGATCTGTTAAAGCACGTCGACTTGAAGAATTTCAAGGAAATCGTATCTTTGCGCTGCGGTAATTGAGAATATAATAAATTTTTCTACTATCTTTTAATTTATTGAAGTACCCTTGAATAAAGAGGCAATCAACAGAAATGGCAACTCTTTTACATGCACTCGCCGCCATTTTGTGTTTCACGATCTGCCGGCAATCTTATAAAATTCTTTGGGTTTGTAAGAATAATTATAAATGATCTCCGTCGACTTCAAAACTCGGGAGCCCATCTGATGGGCGTTCCACAGGTGTTTTTAGTGATGCTTCATCTGCGAGGTTTGATTGGGAGTTATTCGTTTTTTCGTCTTTCATCAAATAAATTTTAAATCTGTAGGCTCGGTCGAATGATTCTTTTGTGGGGGGGGGGGGCGTTTGTTTGTTAAGCAGTTTATCCTGAAAGTATCGTTGCAACTTTTGCAGCTGAATTTTTTAAATAATTTTGTGTGTTGGAAAGCTACACCATAAAGATACATTTAGAGCTAAAATATTAGCTAATTGCTTAATTTCATTTTGATTCCATACTTGTGCTGCTGCCTTTTTACCATTCGAGAGCATGATGTTTTCGTCAGGAATTTTTGAATAATTGGAGGCAACGAATGATTGAAACTCGAAATCGCTTAAACAATGAACAAAGCATAAATGGCAATATTCATCAACATCTTTTAATGGCATATATATTTTTACCTGCTTCTACCAATATCGCATTATTATTATGTATGCTTCTTTGACAGTAGTTGCGTTCTTAAAAGGTTGACCTGCTTTTATCAGTAGGCTGACGTAGAACTATGACATCATAGCTGTTATTTCATCTCAAAATCGGTCGAGCTCCAAAACTTTGTTTGCCAGCTAGAAAAATTGAAAATTAAAGTTATAAAAAAATAACATTTTATATATATTATAGAAGGATAGAGGCCGATAGAGAAGGCTCGTGAATGTTTCAATTCGGTTTAAACTGGTTAATGACTTAAATTAATTGACAAATAATGATTTAAGTAGTAATAATGTTCTCACGTGATAACTTAAATTTGTGATCGTAGATTTCATTTTTTTTTATCTTATGCTTATTTTTTAATATATATATATATATATATAATTGAAGAGTTCATAATTATAATAATGAATTATAAAGCTAAGAATAAAAATTTGAAATAAATTCATTTTGCAGAAATTTTCGGAAAATTTTCAGAGGTTTGCATTAAAATATTTTAAATGGATTGCAAGACAGCTAAATTAGTAAATACGCCAAATTTTAAGAGAATTTTAAATATATATATATTTAAATATTTTTTATCTGGATTAGAATATCGATAATAATTTTGCTTATTCTATTGTGTGTTTGAATTAATTAAATCAAGACTTCTTAAACTGTAGAATGATTACTAACTTGGACATTTGAAAGAAAAAAAATTATAAAAAATGTGATATGATTGGAAATGCTCCAAATTATTTTTCTTTTAATTACCATTAATGAACATACATTTTTTTCCTTATTTATTTATCTATTTAGGAATATTAACAAGTTTTCTCTGTTGGAAATGTATTTATATTAAAAAGACGTCGCAATTTCTAGAATTTTTACGACCCTATAATATTAAATCTATGCACAAAGCAGCTTTTAATGTGTAAATAATCTAATGTTTCGTTGAGTGAATGTGTAAATGATCCAATGAGAAAAACTACGAGTGGTATAAATAAGCTCAATTTTCTTACAAAAAGCTTTTGATAGACTAGGCATTTTATAACTTTTACTTCCTGGAATTCATATCACTTTCAGTTTGGAAGCGCAAATTAAATGGCTGACAATTATTTTTATAAATCTTATTAGCTCTAAGTTGAATAGATTTTCTAGCTTTCTGTGCCGAAATTTATATCAATGTAATTTCATTCTTTTTTCTCTTTATAATTTTTATGGTGATTCGAAATTTTTTACCCACCTGTGAAACGTTTTGCTACGAAGAATTCACAACTAGACATTGTCGAGCCTAAAAAGTTCGGAGGCGGGACAACTTTTTTCATGAATAAGAATGTTCTAGGTATTCTTTCATAGTTTATTCATTTGACGATCGTTATTCACCTGTTTCTCTAAGCACAATGCATACACGTGCGTTTTAGCAACGTGGTCTATTCTCGGCTTCTCCTTTTATTATTATTAGTTTCTGTCACTGCGTGCATATCTTGACTGGTGATTGAAAAAGAATCCGTTGCTGTATGGTTTTTCGAATTGGGTATAAACTCTGTCAAGCTGGTATGAAGTTGAAAGGTGCTACTTGGTTGAAGCATCTTGTTTCGTAAGAAGTAAACATCCTGAAATAAAAATTTCTAGGCAATTTTTGAAAAGATAAATGTAATCTTGTTCATTATCTGCATATATAAGTAAAAATACCAGTAACAAAATTTTGGAAACTTAGAATTCTATTCAAGATACATTTAACTGTTGATGAAGCTGTCTCATTCTATTTTAACCATATTTTCATCTTTCTATGCCTGTGAGTCATTATTTTCACCGATGTGTAACATTAAAAACTCTCTTAGAAATCGTTAGGCAGATGACTTCAATTTAGCATGCATTCTACTAAAAGTAACATCTTACAATCCTATATTTGTCATCTTATCTCCAACAAGAGAAATTACACTATGTTGCTTTAATTGTAATTACGCGTATAACTGAAACATTTACTGCTATTCAGTTCAAAATGTATTTTTTCTCTATGAATAAAAAAAATTTGAGTTGTTGGAATATAGTGTTATTATTTTCCCAATAATTACAAGTCAAAATAATTTGATGGCGCGTCTATATCTCATTAAACATTTCTTTAGAAAAAATGACATGTTGATCCATAAAGGTCCGCCATTCCTGGTCTAAAACATAGTTTGATTGATTG
>JAOUZG010025416.1:117848-132376 GCA_026289955.1 Argiope argentata
GTGTGTGTGTGTGTGTGTGTGTGTGTGTGTGTGTGTGTGTGTGTGTGATTTGCACAAAATATTAGATATAGACAGCGAAAAAAATTTTGCATAAAAGATGTTTTCAATATCCATTTATTAATTTACTTTCTGAATTTTAATTTGTTTAAACTTTGAATTAAAATAATTTCCCCCGAGACTCAGTAGATGCCGTGAACAGTATTTCCAATAAAAGAGACATATTGAAATTTCTTTTCATGGTTTACTCATTCTTTCTTCCAAATGGAAATCGTTTTCATTATTACTACAAATATTTCATCGCTAATTTTTTTCCCCCATCGTTGTTGATGAGTTGAAGACTCGGCCTATTTTCTCATTTTGAGCACATTTTTGTATAACTAACTGTATGATTATGATAAAACTTTTTGAAATCTTGAAATTATAAAATTTTAATAACGGAAGGAAGTAATGAAGTACGATCTTTGAGTTCGAATATTTTTAAACTGCCTAAACAAGAAAGTTTTTTTTCTTCTTCTTTTTATTAAATGTGGTTTTATTACTTCCGTTTCAAATTAAAATACAAATTTTTGGTACGATAGTAGAAAATCGGTAAATACGTAGTGAAAAAAAAATATTGTAAGGCTTCAAAATAGTATTATGTTAGATGCCTACCAGAATTACAAATTGAAAAATATTTTACTGAAAAAATCCATGAAGAGAGCTAGGCGCATAAATGTTTGACTGAAAATTGTTGCGATCACGAATCCGGATGAACCGAACTGAACCGATCGATCGCCGGAATTTATTTATTTTGCACTTAACTATCAACACTTATTTCTGGGATCAACACTTATTTCTTATTTAAATAGCATGTTGTAGCCTTTTAACTAAACATCTTAAATTGAAGTATTCATTTTAGAAGTAAGTTTCGAAATCTTTATAATAATTCGGTTCTAAAAAAAATCCTTTGGCTTGAGACTACGGAAATTTACTTACCTTTCATTTCATTTGGACTGAAATTAATTATTTATTACTTATTTCAATCGGAAATCAAATAATTCTTTTTACGCTGTATGATGATAACGTATGTGATTTAGTATTTCTCTTTTTAATGCAACAAGATTGTAAAAAAAGCACATAATGCAAAAATTATAGTTGCAGACAAGAATCATTGTGTCTGTAATGTATATTTGTATAATATAACGTAATGCAACTAATAATTTCTTTATTTTACTTGAAGATACTTGTAAAAGTTAATACATTACAATTTTATCACCTGAAATGCTGATTGTAATAATAATCTTATATTAATTTTATTGTAGCATCTCAAAACAGTTTCATTGTCATTTTTCACCAATAATAAATATTTTTCGGGGAGATCTAGTTGCGTTACTTTAGTTGCCTTTGCCTTTTTTTTAACATAATATTTTTTTTATCGTATTATAGATTTCCCAGTACAGTGATAAGTCACAATTGCATGATTGACTCTGATCATGATAAGTTTATTTCAATCGTTGATTGCAATGAATTTTTATTGCTTCTTTGGAATTATCGAATTAATATGTTTTCAGTATGTTTTTGTCTCATAGAAACGACCGAGTCTAATCTTTCATAGTTTTCATATGATTTGTTATGTTGTTTTGACGTCAAAATTCAAAATCTGTATGAAATGTTAGATCCAGTTGATGAACTGAAACAATTCTCAAATACATACTCGATTCGCAACCCAGTATGACGGAAATGAAATACAAAGCCCATTATATTGTAAAATTGTTCGAAAAAGTCGAGTTAACAACACACAAGCTAGTTTAATTTGTGATTAAATGGTTTGGTATACCTAATTATGTTCCAGCATATATCCTGCGCATTTGATTTCTATTTTTTGGTAACTACGTAAAAAGTAATTCAAAATCTGAGCAACGACTGTCTAATTAAATCAAAAGGAAGTAATTACAAAAAAGTGGCTTTTCACTAATTAAGAGACTGCCTACTGCTTAAAAGTTCATTTTTGCATAATTATGGAGGAACGCTACGTATCTGATACAAAGTTATCGCTAAGTTCCAGGAATATCTTCCAATTAAGGCTTCTTTCAAATTGACCGTGGAGTTCTCGGAACAAATGAATGGCAGCGCGGAATGCATTAACCATTCATCGGTTGAATTGCAAAAGGCCGCGCCGCTCCTGTTGCTGCATTGTGCAATTTTCTTTTGTTGGTTCATGCTGCATTTTGCACAATCCTTTTTTTACATACTTCCGCTTCGTCGCTATAAAACAGAGTCGGTTTCAGGGTTTATGGCAGTAGTTTGCAGGTTTATGCGTTCGCTGACTCAAAAAGAGGAATACTAAAATGCCAGTTATGAATGCAAGTGGCTACTTTTTTTTGTTGTGGTAGTCTCGAATCTTAATCCGAAAACGCCGATTGGGTTCCAACCTTGAGACGAACGAATCCGCCCCATTCGAATGGTGCTGCTGCTTCCTCTCTCGCGAATGCATCTGCTGGAACAGGACGTTAGTGAATGCTCTGGAGTGCATTAAAAAACAAGAGAATGGTGCCGGACGTGTTCTAAAGCTTGAATCCCCGCATTTTAATGTTTCCCTCTTTCTCCATAAAACCCTATCTTTCATCTTTCCAACTGGCGAGAATTGTGTGCCGTTTCAGGAAACCCACAATGGATATCAATTGGGGGGTCGTGATATTACTTTTGTCACATCCTGATTGCAGAGATTGGTTGGAAAGTCAAATTGTCAGTTATGAGGGTGGAACAAAGAAGGCATAGTTTCTCTTATAAATGGAATTGAATTTTCGCGCTGTTATTCTTTCAAAATGCGTTTCAATTGTCGATCGTGTTATCCGTTTCATAAAGTATACTACCAGTTCTAGATTCCTCTTAATTTTAATTCCTAATTTTCAATTAATGATACTCAATTTGAAGATCTATATAATCGGTAAAGCTATTGTATAACCATATACTGGTTTATTAAATACATATGCGCACTAAGTTATTTCGTATTCTATTTCATAAGCTACTAACATTGTTTGGTTTGTGCTACTGGCTATCTTGATATTATTTAATATGCTGCATTTTTTATGTTGTTTTAGTGCGAGAACAAACGAAAAATGCTTGAGTTCCATTACAAAAATAATCTATGCATTAAAGTATTAATTTATTTTGTTTAATGATGGATGGTTCATGACAGTGTCTGAAGTTTTGACTTTCGTCCTAGATGCTGTGGTGGTTCATTGTTCATTGACATTTCATGCCTTAAACATTCGTAGAATAAATTATCTCATGCGCATTCCACATTTTGATAAAATTGGTTCGGTACGTCCGGATATAGAAAAGATATATTACTTTCAACTTCTTTATTCCTAGAATCGCTACTCATTTCCAAAAGGGAAAAAAATCCATTGTTATTTAACTATTACTGATGGGATTTCGCAGATAAATTCATTAGATCTCGAGTTGATGAGTATCCGTCGTTTGAAAACTGAAAAATCATTTGGCTTTATTTTGTCAACCACATTCTATCGGAAACCAATGTATGCTTGTGACGTAATTTATCGCTTCACGCGCAGGCTTCTTCAAATAATGGTCTTATCTAGAAACATGAATTTGTTAATGGAATCTCGAATGATATAATACATAACTGATAAATTTTTATCTTGAACTTGGATAAGAATTTATTGTCTGTTACATTTCGGTATGCCAGTTGTTTTCATATAGAATGTTTCAAATTAACTCCTTATTATCGTAATCTGTTATTTTATTTATCGGTTTGGTTTACTTTTTCACATACTTGTTAGGAAATATTGATTCAAAGAAATATTGATCTGTTCTGTTTCTGATTTTTGATTCTGATTCAGTTTTCTGAACAAAATTATCGTTTTCTTCTCTAATATTTATACATCTACTGTATTAAAATAAATCATTAATGAGTCATTATTTAATAATCAACGAAAGAAGCCGAAAGTTATTCAATTTTGTATCTTTTAAAGTTAGATATTTTCATATACGTTCATATTGGTAGGCAAATTGCGATTTGATGCTAATTTATCATTACATTTGTATTGTTAAATTTCGTTTTACGAATTAATTTCATAGTGTTTTCTTGTTCTTGAACATCTAAATCTAACATTTCACACAAGTTTCAAAAGATCTTTTTTTTTATTTCCTTGGCACGAACCTCACAAAGAGGATTTGATCGTGAGATTTTGATGAATCTCCGTGTTACAGACTTTCATGATTCTGAAAATACATTTTTACGATTATATTTGTCTGTCGGTCTTTCTGTGAAAACGCTAATTCAAAAACACTATGAGCTATCAACATACATAAAAGTTGACTTGTCGCCTTTTCACCAATTTTGTATATTTTTACCAAATTTTAAAGGAAATCTGTCTAGCTCATGTAATTCTGCTAAAAACTATAGTCACTTCATGAAGGAGATAGTCCTTTGTTCTAAGGACGGGTGCTCCAACTATATTGTTCTCGAACTCGGAAGTTTACCGTTTCGTCTGTCTATATCCACATGAACACGATTATTGATAAACACAAATGGCTAGAAAACACAAATGGCTGTTGTTTTTATCCTAAAAGTATATAATTTATAAAGGAACTGGAAATTTTGCATTTATCGGTCTCTGTTTCCTTTTATGTAAACTAATAACTAGAAAACAAAAAAAAAAATGAAATTCAATTTGATCGTGTCATCAACATTGTAGATTTGTGTCAAAGCACACTCAATTAATGGAAAAGAAGACATCCAAAACCCATATTGAATTTTCTTGAATTGAATGAATGAATATCTCTTGAATGAAAGAACATTGAATATTGTCCCAACGCCCCCAAATGTTTTTTATATCTGTTCTGCGCTTTTATTGATAGTCCATGTCATTTCTATTATTTCCATTCCTTACATAAAACTGAAGAATTTTCAATTTCAGAAAAAACCTCCATCTATAGTTTAAATAACACAATTACTTTTCATTGAGATATCTTTATTTTAATATCAAATACATGAAAAAAAAATATAACATGTCATATCTATCAGTTTCACTTATGGTCAAGAAGAGCATTGTAAGAGGTGCAAGTTAATACTATTCTGTCTAACGGATGTAATTGCATCATTACCTTTATTAATATCGTATCATATTAGTTTGGTCCATGTAGGCATCTGATATACCTCAGTGGATTTACACGCGCCCATCGAAACATCCGAATTAGATTAGATGGTTTTGATCACGAACGGACGCAGGTGAGAACTAAGGTTGAATCGCAATGACCAGCACCCGACACGATGCAACCCTCTCGTCTTGGAAGTGGAGATAATTCGATCTTGTAATACTCATCAAGGAAGCAAGAAATAACCATCATACCAGAAGCTGTTCATCCCTGCCTCCGAAGTTCCCACGAAGGGAATCAGATATTTGAAAAAAAGTAGTTTTCTCATATAAAATTTTTAAGAAACCGTCACTCATATAAACTATTAATTTAGGAGAAATGGCTGGTTGTAAAGATTGGTGTTTATTAGATGTTCGAAGATTTTCGGATATTGTAGCTGAGAATGAATGGAAAACAGTCGCTTAGTTGTTATTAAATATTTCTTAAATTTTAAAAAACTTTGTGTTTAACATTTTAATTGTTTGACCCAAGTGTCACAAGTGCATCGATATATCGAATTTTGGTAGTTGTAAGCAAAAAAGAAACCATTCATAATGATTATAACTCAATATTAAAATTACTTTAAATTGCATAGGTAAGTCAAGTATTAAATGAATTTCCATTTGAATCAAAATAAGAAAATATTCCCAAAGCAGAAAGTGCCGTCTTATTAGATGGTAAAGAAAATAAAACAGTTTGGTGGTTAACTTTGTTCTGTCAAAGAATGTTCGTTTTTATATTCATAAAAAGAAAAGAATAGAAATAAGTATGTAATTTATTTTATTTTAATTATTTATTATGTCTAGATATTTTTCTTCTATGCTCTGACGTGCGAATACTGCATAATTTTTAATAGCTTTTTGTTTATCACCTCGGTTCTGATTCCTTAGTATTTTTAATGCCTCTTAAAAATGCCTCAGTTGTGGAAGTCTTTTTATTGAGTTATTTATCACCACACTTTCAAGCATGTGATCCTCAATATTCTTTTTTTAAAAAAAGAATTATTTCTTTAATTGTGCAGTATATGTTCGTTGTTCCAAAAGTTGCATGCTTCCTCCTTTGAAATTATTTCTTCATAAGTAATCAGACACGTGATATTGAGATTTGTGATATTTTAGTTTTTAAAGCTTGTCTAATGAAAGCTACTAAACTTTTTCCAGTTGTCTTATTTGAAATTCATCACTTTTAAATGACTGTGCTTCTGACCGATGAATCTTCGCATTTTGTCATAAATGCATACAACTGAAAAGGGATTGTCAGTGTAATTGTAAGGCAGACCTAATAATTATTGTTCAACTATTAAAAACTAAACATCCCATATAATAAGTTATATAACAGCTGTATACTCTTTATTTTTTTTAAAAAAAATCACTTATTATAATATCACTTTTTCACATTTGACTTCTTTCAAAATATACATTTTTTTCATTTTTCAATTCCTATCATTCGTTCACACTTTCCCTCTATATATCTTGTTCAAATATATATTTTTAAAACTTGTAGTAACTGACACTTGAAGTTAATGCAGTTTTTTGAAACTGTATCAAATTAATTAATTAAATTTTAATATTTTAAATAGAGTTTTATCAGTTTGTACAGTTAGTTCAATCGGTAAAATGTAAAGATTTCAATATTTTTCACGTAAAGGTGAAGAATGCGAGTTCAGTTATCGCAAAAATCTATAATTGTTTGATTTGTTACATTATTTATATTAATTATTTAATAAAAAGTAACTAAAATAAAATTTCTTTGTTGAACTAAGTAGGAATTGACTTTCATTTTTTTTTATATTACTTGTTAGTATCATTTTTCTTTCGCATATTCTCAAAAGGACGTGAAGTCTGTCATTATTTGCCATGACAGATCGTTTGATTAGAAGAGAAATTATTTCCTTTTAAGATTATTGGATCAGAAGATACTATTTTTATGTACATCTATGTCTCTTTTTATGTCTGTCTTTCTACCTTGCTTTCTTTCTTTGGAGACGATAGCTGAGTTGCGAAATTCTTATCAGAAACATCGTAGCATGACAATGTTTTAGGTTTCATTAGGGTGTCTTGTTTTCGGTGATTTCGACAAACAACTTTTGTGTATCAGGAAAAGCAATACCTTCTTACAAATTAGAAGAAGAAGAAAAAAGTTGTCGACTTAGAAATGCTTACTTAGGTACTTCCTTATTAATGGAAACAGTAATAAGGAACAGTCTCTTCCCTAATGGAAACAGTATGAAATACTGTTTCCATTAGGGAAGAGATGAAATTTTCTATTATATATATATATATATATATATATATATATATTGTATTAATAAGTTGCAAAAAGTACTTAATTTAAGTGAAATATTACTCTGAAAAACTTTTCTCACTAAAATAATTCATATTAATAGAAATAAAAAACATTGTGTTATATATGTATGTTCTATATTTCTTCCTAAACGACTAGTAGTATTTCAACCAGACTTTCTCGTGTTCTTTAGAATAAGAGAAATGCAAACGATAATTCATTATTCAGTTAATTAGAAATTAACTAAAATTTTATCATTTTCCTACAGTTATCTCTGAGCAAGTAATTTCATAAGAAATATCTTAATATCGTCTTAAAATTCAAAGCTGTCCCTTTTAAATGACACCAGATTTCTTTTTGTGCCATTTTTCTCCTGTTTTTATTATTATTATTATTAATTCTTTTAAAATAATGTTGACAGTTTGAAATACATTAACAGTAAGATACTGATTTATTCTACCCGTTTTTTGGAATTTCTGTTTCTTATCTTTTAGTATTGTTTTTACATTTGTTTACAATTACAGTACCTAAAAGAACAGAAGGAAAGGACTGATTAGTCTTTCATTTTCAAACGATGACAAGTGGCTAAGAGCAATCAATCAAGTGCTGTGTGTGAGATTATTATCATTTATACTAGATTAGTTTTTATATTGCAAATGTTATATTAAAGTATTTAAATTCCGAGAAGCGTCTAGAATACCAATTATAGTCCCTGCTAACAATAAATGTGAAAATATGTACGTGTGTGTTTGCGCTCTGTAGGCCAGGTTGTTGGACCAACAACTACAAATTTGGTTCATATATACTTTGGAAAATAAGAATATGCATTTCTGAGCTTTATCTTTAGATTCAATGAGTATTTTAATTAAAAAATGAATGCGAATTTTATTGTTTTTACGCAATTTTTCCTATATTTTGACAATTTTTTTATTTACTTTTTGTCTAATTTCCAATAATATAGTACATTTGTTGCCCTGACACTCAAATCATTTTCACTATTTCCTCAAATATTCAATCGCCAAATATATTTTTTTCATTGGTGAAAGCTATAGAAGAAAGATTTATTTAATATTTGTTTAGTCTACTAGACAAATAATAATAATAATAATGTTACAATATCATGAAATGTAGAAGATAGACAAACCAGATATTTAGTTTTTAATAACTCTATGAGGTAATGAGACCATCTCCATTAGAATCTTAGATTCTCATGTATACACGGCCACATTGAAAATAAATAAATAAATAAAACTCTGAAGGTATGTATTAAAATGACACGGCTTTAATGTCTGACATTATAGTGGAAACATGGACATAATGATATCTACACGATTTTTTTTTTTTAAATTAAATATAGTCAATGTTTTCGGTGAACCAGCTAGTCGCCTGTGGAATGGTACAGAATCAAAATTGAACTTCCCGTTGATAGTAGTTTCTAAACATTTTCAACAAATTGTATCTCATGTTTTTTACAACAATTTGTCTCTCTTTCTTATAAATTCTTGAAAACTTCTTCGGTAGTTTCATTTAAAACCCGGAAGTCCTGCGTCACCTCAAAGGGTGTCATCATTAACTAATTTTAAACGAACCATTTTATCTGGAGTGACGTCACGAAATTCCTGATTCCACTTGAAAATTTAATAGTCAGTATTCGATTAATCCTTACATGATGTGAGACATTTGGCCTTGTCATCTTGATGAAGAACAGGATGCAAAGAAGAAGGATTGAAATTATCATCGCGAATCATCGAAAACTTCAAAAAAAGAAAAAAATGGAATGATCAGATTTACGTCTGAAAATTGCAGATGATTCTGTTCTTAAAAAAAACTAGTTTACATCCCATATTTTTATTTTATGGCTTTTAACGTTAAAGCTTAAAATTTCTTATTCTAATTTTCAATCGTTTTTGAGCGTTTTTGCCACGGAAATAATTGTCGGAAAATAATTTATCCCGATTTTAGTCACTACAGTTAAAATTATTAACCTTGATGAAACTAATTACTTATACGAATTGTGCAAGTCGTGGGATGAGGATTTCTTCACTTTGCATAGGGGAAGGGGGGAAGTAACCATGAATATTATAGCTTGCAAAAGAGGATCGTTCTAGTGAAGATGATATTGCACATGTGAGTTAATGTTGGTTCATAACAGATTATTTTCTGTGAATTTTATGTTGTATGCCATGCATTTCTGCACATGCATTCTTAATTTCTCATATGCGAAATATGCAAAAGGAAGTGTTATTATCGACCCCCAAAAAAATCAAAATCAAAGTTTTGATAAATTTACACGTTTTTGATCCCCCCCCCCCGTGTTTGAAAAACACATTTTTGAAAATCATGTCTGTTTGAGAACGTTGTAACTCAAAAACGTTGTGCTACAGGATGAAATTTGATATATGGTTTATAACAATATATGGTACATTATTGAATTTGGTACATTACTCCAAATTTTTTGATATTTGAACAAAATCCTTTCAGAAAATATCGAGCTGTCTGATTATTTGTCAATACAACATCTACAAAATGCCCTTTAGTCTGTACTTTCACTGGCATTTAAATACGATACTCAAAGCTTAGTTATAATTTAAATATTTGAAATTTAGCATGTGAATATGTGGCTGCGTGATAGTCTAAACTTCGATTTAAATCGATTGCAAAAAATGTGGCTAAAATATGTTTTTAGTTTCTTAATACTTGTATATTAACCTGTGCCAGCGATTTATTCGCCAAAAACTCACTAAACATCGTACGCCAACATGCTCTTTTGTAGCTATTGTTCGTCATTGGCATCCAGCTAATGATACCCTTTACTAAATGTACCTGTGTATGCGAGAAAGTTCAGGGAGACTGCTGCTTTGGTTTACCATATGAACAAAGTAGTAATTTGCATTGTGATTTCCGAAATGTTCATTGCGATTTGTGATAGGTTTTCGATTTCGCTAACATTTAAGGTAGGCACGATAAATTATTGGGTTAGGACAATAAAATCTGGCTGACCCCTCTGAATTAAGCGTCTTTCCACAGTGTATATGTAATTGTTTCATAAGTTTTAGCTACAGATGCTTCCATTGAAAAGTTATTTTATTATTGAGCCACTTTACATTCATGTGATAGACATGAAATGCTCCTTGCCGGTTTAAATTTTTATTCCTCTTTACATTTCGATGGAGTTAAAGCGATGCCAGCTTATAGTGCAACTTAAGATAATGTGCAATTTGAGGGCATATGTTAGTACATTTGGCGTAGAAAGGAATTTTGTTCAAGGCATGAAAGTCTTAGAAGTAGAATTTCTGTTCATGCACTTGTCGGCAGCATTACATTTTTATGCGCATATTATGGACATTATATTTAAAGATTAAATATAATAAAAAGAAAGGAACCAAAAATTAACAAATCAATCATAAAGCTAATAATTAAAAGTCATTTTAAAGGCTTTGTGGCTTTATTAGCTGTTTTTTGCATCTTTGGAAACATTTAATTGCAAACTCATTTTACATGTTACTTTCTCACAATTGTTTATTTTTATCTAAAGATTTAATTTTTATGTGAAAAGGGAGGCTGATTGACCCGATAATTAAATCAGGATGAGCGATTTCAATTTTTTGAAACTCGATTTGAACGAAGCTTTGCCATATTCAATTTTGATGCCGAGCGTCAGACGTCTTCCCACTTATGTGGCGTGGAAGTTTGGAGAAGGGTGTCATAGTTATGTGATTACAATTCAAAATTACGAGGTCCATTCCGAAATAGTTGCTTTAGAAAAGGGTTTTAATATAGCTAGTTTATTTCATTCATGATTAGCATTTTATTGTTAATCGAATATGAGTAACGACTTCCTTTCCCATCTTTAAATATATAATTAATCTTTCATAATTCTCTATGCTGATATGTAAATGCTTTTAAGCTTTCACGAGAAGTCAGATGGGCTGTTTTACTACATGTGCATTAAAAACCTATCATAAATCAATAGTGGATGACTTCACATATTTAATCAAGGCTATTACAAAGAATTTGTGTCCTTCCAATTAAGTCGCTATTTAGTGTTTACTTTCTCAAAAAATAACCGCGATTCTTCTCAATTTCCGCCTTTGGTTTATTTTTCTAGCTCGGGACAACCATAAAGATCTTGATTAAAGCCCTAATGTAACGGTAAAGGATTGTTCCGAGCATTTTAAAATGCCAAATTCATGTTAATTAGCTGTGGGGGGGGGGGGGTGAATCACGATCTCCACTTGTCACTTTAAATAAGATTCATATATTTTGGAGCGCTTCCACGTGTCCGTTCACTCCATGCGAAATTTGACACGTGCCGGCCCTCGATTATTACCACATCCTTACTTCATGTTCATTAAGAATTATTATTCGTGAAAAATAAATAAAAGAAAGCAACGACTGGAGATCGTTTCAAAATACGTCGTCCCGACATCATTATATTTTTACCGTTAATTAATTGGTCCGTTTCCTTTTCGATTCATGTCATTTTATTGTCCCTCATCGTCGGACAGGCCAGCCTTGACTGGAGCAAATCTTAAGCTCTCCGGCCATGGCAACAGCGATCGGAGAGATTTGGCGAACTCATCCTTGGCGCGATTCTCGCCAAGGCGAGTGGGGGAAAAAATCTTGACACTGAATTCATTCCGGTTGGCCGTCGTATAACTCACTCACTTTTCAGCGCGCACGTCTGCCAAACTGTCGCGACGAAGAACCGCTCCTGAAGTGGAACCGTTATTTAAATAAGCCGGTTCGGATCCCGATCGCTGCTTGTGCACAGCGAAACGTCGTGCTGTAAGAGTCGAGTCTGTGATATCAATAGACATTTAAATAACTATTACACTCACCCATCATGATGCTCATTCAGTGATCACAATCTCTAATACCCCTGCATTCATAACAGGACTGCTGTTTTTGGAATAATTTTTTTCCCAACACAAATGTGCATTGTAGACACCAACAAAATGCGCGACCAGTCGGCGGATAACACTCCCACCAATACAAATACCAATAATCCGGCTACCGCCATCATCCGGCCTCGCATTATCCGACCCTCAACGCCGGAAAACGTCGAAGATTTGAAGGGTCATTTGCTGCACACAAACTCTCACACTATTATTGGTTCTTCTCCCACAGAGTGCCTGGGATGTTTCCACGATGTGTGTGTGCCCTTCGCCCCTTCCCACCTGTGCCAAAGGAACTCAGGAGAACCACCACCAAACACCTTGGACCGCGAAGTAGTAAGTACCCTTTCATATTTTTGAATCTCGGTCTACCATTTCCTTTCTCTTCATTGATACTGTTCTAAGTTACAGAAATTTTATTTAAAATCTCTAATGTTATGTTTTATTTATCGTGTTTTTAAAATCTAAACTTTTGTACTCATTTTTTGCACGATTTTTTTTTTCAATATAACTCTAAAATTTTGATATTGCACTAATATAATTTTTTTAAAAAAAAATTGGCTGAAAGTAATCGATTTGTATTAAATTATTTCATCTGAATAACTAATAGCGTTTTATCCTTAAATAAACTCATTATTTTTATTAATTTTAAATTAAAAAAGATTTTCCTATCAAAAAGTTTTAAAAAATTTTGTTTTATATAGTAGTTTTGATAAATAGGAATTACTGCTATTTGATCTTGTTGAGATTATAAGTTTCTTTGAACCTCATTTCAAATTAAATTGTTTTATTACATTGTAGCATAATTTTTAAAAGGAAATCATTAGAAACTACTGTTCCAATTCGTTGTACGCACGTTTTCCAAAATTCTCCGATTTGTTTGCTTTTCGTCCGGTGCTTTTGATGTGTACTTGTGCCTCTCTACAAAATGGATCGATAGATTTTGATTTGAATCTGATCTAGCTTTATCCGCCTAAAGATGCAGTCTAACTTCACAGAAAAGATTTCCCGAATGACTTAAGTTATCTATTTAATTCTATTCTTTAATATTAAAACAACATACAACTGTAAAACTAAAAATGAAAATACGAATGATCTTAAGAAACAATTTGTGACGAATAAGTTATCTTGCTATTAATGATTTTTTAAATTGGATCTGTGAAATATTTAAAAATTTAACTTAAGCATTTATGGGATAGTTTATCAATTTTTATTAAGAATGGTCTAATTATGTAAAGTCTTTCCTAAATATTTTTCCAAGTTTTTTTCCTTCCTTGGTTTTGTAATCTATAATTCTCTCCTCATTTTAAAGTATATTTCAAATATTGTATCATTAATTAAAATTTTTATCTATCCTAATTATCATAATTTAGTTATAATTAAAACTTTTTTAAGCTTGAAGTGTTGAAAGGAACTCATTTGAATTAATCTGCCAACCAATCAAAGATGATGAAATTAATTTTGTTGGATTATCAATGTTCCATACTTTCACGTGTTTTATTGAATTATGCACTGAAGTGGGAATTTAAAAAATCGCAATTATATTGAAAACTGTCATATTATATTCGATTATGGCGTCTCTTTGCCAATGAAAATTCTTTTAAATTATTAGACTGCTGAATAAGTCATTTTATGATAAATCGAATTACTATTCAAAGAATGACTTATGACTGTTCATTCGATATAATTGCTTTATCTGAACTTCTTAATCATTTGTATAATAATTGTATGTTGAATCTAGTGAAGCTAGTGTTTGCATTCTTAGGCTATGAAGAAATTAATATTATAACCGAAATTATGATTTGGTGCAGTTGTGGAACTTATCGTGTAATTGTTCACCCCATCTCATCTGAAACAATTAGATAACACGCTTTATCTTGAATAGATGACTTTGTATCATCATAATTATTGAACGTGTATTTGGAGTTATGTTAGTCTTGTAGATGTTACGTATTTTCCTCGTTACTTATGGAAGAACTCAACTTTTACCACTTACTTAAATCTAATATGGAAATTACAGCATTTGTTATCATTTTTTTAAATATAATTAATTTTTTTATTTATATTTATTTCTGTGGAGAATTAAATTAAACTATCTGATATGTCAATTAAAACGGCTATTAAAATGTTCAATTTTTTACAATTTCAGAAGTTTTCACCCCCTTATTGATACTTCATATGTTTTTCTTGTGCAAATGATATATA
>JAOUZG010025416.1:137376-172178 GCA_026289955.1 Argiope argentata
GTTGAGTAAATTTCAAATAAATTATGAGTAACTGTAACCGGGACATAAATTTGGCGCGTTTCAATAAATTGCATGCCAAAATATTCAACTCCTTCGTTATGTTTCGTAGCATTAAATCGATATGCTGGATCTTGATTGCGAAGGTCTGTAAATATTAAACGCCTGATCATGAGTTGACTTTCGTTTTCTAAAGGCTGGACTAGTCATTCGACTTATGGTGCAGGTGCATCGGCACGTGGTTTTCATTACGTACTTGAAAAGCGTGACCTTGCGTAGAAAAAAGGCAAATCCCTTTTTTCTTCTAGTCCATTGTTTAAAGCTGCGGCTTTAAGTGATTTGAAGGTCACCAGATTTTTTCTTTCTCTTTCTCTCTGTTTCGGTGATTTTTTTAAAACTTGGCAGTGCAATGGGATTCCCTCCCCCGTCCCCTCTCCCCATTTTGTGTTCTGACTGATACATATTCGGATGAAAGAGTTTTTCATTTTGTTGAGATAGGAAATAGGAATTGTTTTAAATACCCATGTTCATTATCTGAGAGAGCACTTTTTATTCTGGGCATGTCTTTGCAATCAGTCCATTTCCGATTATCGTTACTTTGATTTTGAAAAAGTTTAAATGTTGAAATAATTAAAATTTCAATTTTTATATTTCTTATAAAATTAAGAAATACTTTTATTATAAAACAATTGTTGTATTTATTTATTTAAAAAAGTAAGAAGAATGTGTGTCTTTAGTCCGCAGCACTATTTATTAATCTTTTCCCCGTTGTGCTTAAAAGAACGAGGAGGAAATGTTAAGGATAGATGCGAATCCGTGACACACCTCTCTAACAAAAATTGAAGCGATTTTCAACGCTTTTTACCTCCCTTCTTTTACGTTTTCTCAGAACTTTAATGGATCGCTTGCCTTTCGACTAGTCGACCGCTTCGTTTTCCTTTAATACATGTACATGTTCTGCGACATGCACTCGGGTTCCACATGAAAGGTTTCATTGCCGAGGCCAGATTCTGTAGAGCTACGAAATGAATCGAGTTTTAAATCCTTACCGTCAGTGATATTCTCGAACATTTATTTATTTATTGTATTGTATGTAATCTTGTAGATTTAATGGAAAAAGGTGGTAAGAGGGATATAAAATTCGAATCTGAAACATGGATATCTGGATGATAACAGAAATGTGGTTATGTTGTAGATTTGATTCTTCTGTCTATATTATATTGCTCTAAAATTTTTAATTTTAAATCGTGCATATGCAATTCACATGAGAAAATATTTAGGTATTTAAAGAAATAATAATATATTTAAAAGTATTCTTCAAGATTTTTGAAAAAATAGAGGAAAATTGATTTTATTGAAGTTTTCTTAATAAAGTGATGTAATAATGATTTTTTTTTTTTTTTTGCTGTAAAATGCACCTAAATTATTGAGGGAAAACTTTAAAGCTTCGATTAATTTTAAATTTTAAAAAATGGAAAATTCCTTGTATAGTGTCCTACTATCATCTGAGAACTCCATTATAATGACATTTTAACTATAAATCTATCGGATATCACACTATGCAATTTTCAGGAAGAATTCAGCCTATAAATTTAAGCGTGTGTTATATAATATTTTATAGAGTAAAAGAATTGAAAGTTATGAGTGGAGATAAAACATTTCACGGTTAAAGATCTAATTTAATTGTGAAATATCAGTATGGAATTGAAAATATAATTAGTTCTTACTGTTTAATTCTAGTCCTATGAATTTGTTTAATTTCCTAGTTAGATGGTACGTCCTATTTGAGACAATTAATTTGATTTTAATTCGATAAAGTGAATTTGAGATATTGAAGCGTTTGCAGGTGTATTCTTACGTTTTTAATTACTTAGTACTTTCACCACTTAACTGCATATTTGAAATTAAAAATTCAGTAATTCTTTGCGCGTTTCAGACACGTCATTGTGTGCGAAGGGGTTAAGTGCCATGTCGGCATCCAACATTGCACTTTGAGGTCAGCTATATTCCTACTAAAGAGGGGGTGTTGGAAATGCTAGATCTGCTTTTCCGGTTTCAACTTCAGCTTTTGTCCGTCGCAAGCGAACTGTTTCTTCTTGCTTCCGGTATAGTTACCGGACAGCTATTGTCCTGGCACTGCTTCAGTGACATTTGTTACTAATAGTTTCGATTATTTGCGTGAAAATGAACCAATGTATGAGCTAGGTATTTATACATTGTAGCCTTTTTTTTTTAATTCTATGTTTGGAATTTATTTCTGTCATAGTCGAATAAAATACACCTTTTTGTTCTTTTGAATTACATATTAGAGTGCTCGAATGTTGTTTATTTTTATGTATTAAAAATATTTAACGTGTTGAATTTTGTTTTTTTAAAAATGTATAATCTTAAGGCGAGGAGGTGGGTGTAAAAATATTGGTTTCGATTACAAATCCCTACCTGTTTCTTATCAATTTTGTGGCTTTTAGGGGAAGGGGTCGAATGAAGAAAAAAAAATGGAGAAAATAGTATTGTGTATATTATAATAGTATATTTAATGAAGCTCGCAATTTGCTACCAGATCATGATTTTCTATTTGTTGCAAATTTTATTAACGAAACGTAGCGTTCAATTATATGTTAGATAAAAACCGTAGTTACGTTTGGAATTTGATGAATTCTACTCTTTAATAATGTAAAGTAGAAAAATAATTACGTGTGATTAACCTTAATCGTTCATTTTGTGTACTGGTGGCATTTTTTATAGACATATTAAACTAAGAAATAAAAAAAAGATGTAAAAAATTGCAATACTGTTAAAAAATGAACACCACCTGTTCTCATCTAGTTGTAGTGTAGATTAGACAGTACGTTTTTATCTATATCATCCGCTGCAGGTGTAATTTGTACTTCGAATTCTCAAGAATTTAACGTTACTCTGTGTTAATTTAGAATTCGAAAAGAAAGAAATATCAAAACCAGTATTGGAAACTCGTAAAAACTGTCTTCAGATGGCATTAAAAATATTATTTTGTGCTGAATTTTGTTTCTTTTCTTTTATTTCGTTTTTCTTCTTCGTTTTAAAATTCTTTCAGAAAATTGCCTATTAGGTATTATCAACTGCTGCCATATAAATTCATCGTACAAAATATAAATTATTAATAAAACTCTTATGGCTACTTAATAACTCGGCGGAATACACGGTAGTTAATGGCGCCAAATGTTAACCTCATTTTGTATTCGAACGCCTCTTCAAATCACCTGTCCACCGATCAGGCTTGAAAGCTATTGATAGAACATGTGGGATTTAGCTATATTGTTTCGGATTTCATGTTAAATCTTGCTTGAAATTCAGCAAGTAGCCTTGAACAGGCAATGCACGCGCCGCGTTATTCCTGCATTCTCTATTTTCCCCCTCCTTCTCTCCCCCACCCCCCTTTTTTTTTTTCCTGCCTTCCACTCACCGGTTCCGCTTTCGAATGTGTCCGCGAGAAAGAAATGCATTTAGGTCAGGGGAATACGTTGAACCCTCGTTTTATAGTTCGTACCATTTATTTCATATCCCTCCCTCCCTCCCCCCTTTTCGAGATGCAAATTGGCTTTCTTTCTGAAGGCTTGAGAACAGGAGAGAAAATATCGCAGAACTTAGCTGACCTAACTGATGAGGATTTTCTTGCTCGATAAGAATAAAAGGTTTTTCCCCTAAGTGTGTCACTCAAAAATTTGAATGACTTTTTTTTTATCCTTTATTATTTCATTTATTTTTTAATTTAAACACAGGATCATGTGCATTTTGAATATCTTTTGCTCTTATGAGCTGCTTTAAATTTATTTTATGACATCCCTTCTTATCTTGCTTATTTCTGCCCAAATAGTAATTAATAATTTTTTTTCTGAACTGTATGTCAATTATAACATATTTATTAAATTTAAAAAGGAAAAAAATGGAAAATTTTCTCTTTAAAAACTTGAAGCAATTCCTAATGTTTAAAGGTGTGAAATGTGTGCTGTTTAATACCCTCCCCCCGCAAAAAAATGTTAAAAAGAATGGGAAGTTAGACTATAAACTTGATGTGAAAAGAATTATTTTAATTAAAAATTAATTTACAAAACCTGTTTTCAAAATAAAATCAAATATAAAGAGTATGCGATTATTTTCTTTGAAACATAGGCACTGGATGGTCGAACGATTAGTGGAATATGTAATACGAAATCCCATTATACGAAACTTGCATTACTAGACGAATTTATGCAAGCTCAAATATGCCTTTAAACTATCTTCTTGGTCCTTCTTATATAAACAAGAAAGATAAATGTGCGTTTTCTTTTCTAAACAAAATCGAAAATTGTGAAAATGCTTGATTAATGCTGTGCGTAATTGTATCTTGCTATGTGAGAGTTTGTTGCAATTTTTTTTCATTTTGTTGTACGGATTTACATTATGTGTGAGGCTTATTGCATTGTTCTTGGTCGATTGCGATAATTTTTTGCGGCCTTGTAAGGTACCTGATTTGCATCTTGTGCACATTTTGTTTCACTCTGTTTTATGAGTGACATTTTTTTTCTGCACTTTTTTTAAATCTTTCACCTTGACTTTATTATTGTAGAGAACTTTTTCATTATTCTAGTCCAAATAAGATGAGATACAATCATTGAAATTATTAATGAAACAAATGGTGTCTGTCAAGTAAACTAAGCAGAAAACTCGGTTTTGTTTATAGTTTTCTTTTTATAAAGCCTCTTCCTACTGAGCACTTCGCAGCTTCTTCTGAAATCGTCAAACTGCCATCAGACTTAAGAACTCTGTTTATGAAAATCTTTTATCTTCGGCAAGGCGACTCGTCCCATTCAAATGATTTTCAAGCGTCCCTTTCCTGTGTTTACCGCGCAAAGCACGGCCGTGCGAATCCGTCGTCAGTCATCATCCCGGTGCTCAGATTAAGATCTGTCTCATCCAAACAGATCCCAGGTTGTTTTCGAACAGTTTATCATCCAGGAAGCTGGTGATATATACCGAATCTCGCGCCGTTCAGATAAAACCCATTTGACGATTGAAACTGTCACTTTTGGAGCGATATCTTTGAAGACCTTTCTATGTAGGCTGTCGAACGAGAGAGATAAGGCACTCTAAATGTCGAACGATATCATATCGGAAAGGCCCTCTTCCATAATAACACATCTGATTTCCAGCGGTGCGTCACACACTGACTAATTATCAGTTACGGATTTGCACAATCTATGTGTTGACTAACAATACATGGTATCCTAGTGATACGGCGGCTCATTTGGGAACCAATTGCTTGAACCACTGAAACTGTTATAAACTTCTGCTGCGGTTAACTCATTGAAACCCGCCTTGTAGATCTAGGAATAAGACATGAGACATTGAAATCTTCTGCATCTATTTCTATTTATAATCATGAATTATAGTTTCTATATCTTATATTAGGAAATTAGAGTATGGTTTGCAAATACTAAAAATCGCAATTGCAAACGATAAACTTAATTATGTATATTTGACCCTGTGCTGACTTTTTTATGAAAATATCAAACGCAAATGGAATATCAACTGCTCGTGATTTGAAAATTCCATAAACAATGACACCACTTTTGAGAAATAAAAAATTAAGGTAGAGATTTGCACTTATCAAAATCAATCAGAAAACCTTTATGTATATATATGAGACACGTATAGTTTTATTTTTAAAGAAAGAAGTGAATGGTTTATTTAATTGGATAAGATGATATATCAATTAAAAAAATTTCTATTATTATTAAAATTATAATTTAATGCCCTACTATAAAATGTTGATGGTCTCAGCCCACATACAAGACATTACAAAAGGAGAGATAAATCCTATTTCATTAAATTTTCTTACTAGAATATTATTTAATGAAACATTTTTTATAAGATATAAAAATTGGAAATTGTGATGGAAAAAATTGTATCGCCACCGAAAATCGCCTCGCTATATATAAGCCAGGAAATGCGGACTCTCCTCTTTTATTACTTCCACCTTTAAAGAATTGTTGAAAAATCAGTCCGTGAACTCAAAGAATTCCAAATTTCCTGCTGTGTACGGTTTGAATGAACCCCTTTCCTCACCGTAACGGCCACGTGTAAGAGAAAGGGGAAATGGTCCTAAATTTTTGAACTTCTTGACCAAAACTAGGTTCATCTCTGACGGAGATGAAGGGGGGAGGGAGTAGCGAGGCACCAGTCGCACTCTAACCAGGTCATCCACGTGCGCCGGCTGTCGAAATGATTTATGTTTTACCTTTTTTTATTTTTCTTTATTTCTTTTCATTCTTTCTTTCTCCTTCACTTTTCCTTCTTTCCCATTTCCCGAGGTTTTATTCACCTTCCCTCCTTCCTCTTCCTCTGGCAACTCTTTCATTTCACCCACCTTTCGAATCATTTATAGATGGCTGTGAACTGCATTACGTGTCGGTGGCAGCACGAGGAGGGGGGGGGGGGTTGAATTGTGCCATTCGCTTGCGTTATTCCTCATTCTCTGCAGTGGAAAGATTGATTGAATTCGCGTTTCTATGTAAGGCCGAAGGAAGGACGTCGGATATGTCCAATCGTTTGATTATCATTCGCTTGGAACTAAGTCGATACCACATGAAGACTGCAGGTTTGGTGTAGAGTTGATGCTTATCTGAACCAAAACTCGACAGTCGTATCTTCTCGCATTTAAAATTCAAATTCACCTTCCCTTATTTATGATAAAAATCCGTTATAACGACGTTGTATTATTGTGATGAAAATATTTGTTATAAGGGACTGCTCATTAAAAACAACTCATAACAGAGAAATGCTAAAAATTTGTATATCTCTTCAAAGTGCTCTGCTTTTCTGAGATTGGAACGTTTGAAAGAAGCCGGTAATATCCAGTGCTCCTATTTGCTAAGCAGTGTTTCAGATATTTTCCTTCATTTCGTTTTCCCCTTTTAAAACGCCTTTAGAGAAAAAAAATGCCTGCTTTCCGCTCAGTGTTATTGCGAAAGCTTACTTGATTTTTACTTATTATAAATAAATACAGTTAAACCCCTGGGAGCCAAAATGTCTCTGAAATCTCAGATTCAGAAACCTGTACGGTATTGCACGGTTATGATCGTTACTTCAGTTGACCCGAGATTTGTTGAACAATGCGACGAGTCAACGTTTGTAGAGTTCCGTTTGGTGAATAAATGATGTCAGATTGCTACACGAAAACGTTAGGAGTGACACAAGAAGGAAATGAACAAAAAGAAAACGGATTTTCTAATTTTTGTGTACCGACTGTTATTGTGATCTTCCTATTATAACCTTAAAATTTTAATTTTAATAATATTTTTTTAAAAAAAACGTACGTATATCTTAAGGAGAGACTTAAAATCTTGATGCATCCAAAACTTTCACAATTATATGTTGCAATGGGATATAAAATAATAATGGATAAACATATCTTCACTGAAAAAAAAAATCTTTTCTTTCTTTCAAGTTTGCATTTTGTAGTTCATTTTTCACTCTTTCTCAATTTGCTAAAATTCTGAAAATGTGTTGTCGTTTATTTATGATAACAGTTCGATATTTTCATATTTTCAAAACGTAATTCTTAGCTTCTTAGCTAAGTTTTAATTCAATACAAAATATACCGTTTGGTAACTAATTTATAAAAAGTTGATGGTAAGATTTCTTGATAATGATAAAATATGTGACCCAGATAATAAAAATTGAAGTATTTTCAAAACTCTCTTTCACTTGGTTACTAAAATATATTAAAAATTGGAACTTTAAAATAACGATCACCGAGTCTTAGACGCTGTAAACAATGTGGCTCAATAAATTAAATTACTATTATTTTTATGAGAAAGCAAATTCATAAATATTCGTTGAAAATTATGAATATGAATTGGCGATTGAAATACCGGAGTGTTTCAAAGCTTCCTTGTGCTTTTATGATTTTTTTAAATCATCAATTAATTTTTTTTCTTACATTCTGTAATAGTGCAATAATATAAACCTGTTTTCCTAAAAAAAATGCACTTATTTCATCTTCAATAACTATAATCATAAATTTATCAGAATTAATTTTAATGAAATCTTAATATTTATTTATTTTAATTTATAAAAGTCGAACTGCTCTAAAATTATTATTTTCTTCAAACGCCTGAATTACTTTTGGAAATCAGACGACAATTTTCTTCGTGTTCTGATTCTTCGTGTATTTTATGTGACGAATGTAAAAGCGCGGAAGTGGAATTTTTAAGTCGATTATGAATTCGGATAGATCGATTATTTTCTATTTTTGTCATATAGTCAACAACAGCGAGAGCATTTACCCCCTTTCTAGCCAGACGCCGGTTATGTAACAGCATTGCATCAGCCCCTGCTCCTGTTTAAATCGATTACCGGAGTTCTTCCTCGCTTAAGGCCCTGTTTGGTTATTGTAAAAGGATTCTCTCGTCTTTTAAACCGCAAAGTTTGCCGCTTAACGATTTCGAAGGCTTTCTTTTATACAGATTCTATAAATAAAGCTTTGCCTTCTGCTCTGTTATTTTACATTATAAGGTCCTATAAAACCTTAAACAATCATCACTTTATTTTGATGAAATTTAATAATCTGGACACATCTCTGGAGAATCTCTTCTTTTTTCCTCTACCACTATTACTGGCGTGGATGTCAGTTAATCTGCTTATTTTATTTAGAACAATAGTCGCCGGAATTAATACTTTTAAATTTTACCCTACTCAGAATAAACGTTTCATTTCTGAATCTGGTAACGGTGAAGCAGTTTTAAAATACTTTTATTTTTAAACATTGGAACTCATGTCTGTGATATAACTGGATGTATAAAGATGTTGACAGACAATTAGTGGAACTGCATTGCTTAATGAGAAGAAAGATGTAAAGCTTTCTAAAATAATAATATTATTATAGGTCTATCGAAATGTGGAATTTAAAAATATTTTGTTGAGGAAACCATTATGAGCAAGTTAAAAAAATAATGTTTAATTAAAATTGCAATAACCCCTGATCCTGGCGAAACCAACTGGTCGCTAAATGTGAATCAACAAAATATATAAGAATTTTTTCAAAATATCTCCCTAAATTACTTTTGGGTAACTAATATTTTCTAGGAAATTTTCATATTATATTCCTCTGCAAAATTTATATTTTATCAAGTTGTTATTACTCTGTCGAAGCCCTTCTCTCGTCATTATCTATGTATTGAAAAACGAAGCTAATTTGTCATCCATCTAAATTTACAATACCATAAAAAGGATCATACGTTTATTTTTTATGCTATTATTAAGTTTAAATCATTTATTTTGACAATAACCTGGGACCACTCAATAAGTATCCCAGGTTTGGAAACAACTTTATGGAATTCTAAATTTCTGCTTTAAATATAAAACTGTTTGGCATCACATCATTGCTTGGTGATATTTAAAATCGAATTGAACATTTTAAAATTTGTGTAATGATGCAATGCAATATTTTAAGTGTAATGTCAAATGGGTGGTATTTTTTTGAATCAATTTTTTTATTAATTTTATTTTTCTTGTATAAGTTCTTAAGAAAGTGAATATTTAAACTTGTGCTGCCATCTCTTGTCTTTATTGCATGTTAGGACATGTATTTTTGCTGATTTATTGTCATAAGACCTTTGCATGCCTAAAAAATATTATGTAAGTCTTTATGGTGTAATTCATAATCCTCTTGGAAAGAATTGATCTACTTTTCCTCTATCTGTTTTGGTATTCTTTTCTCCCCCCCCCCCTGTCTTTGGATTTTATTTGAAAAATTGTATTTTCTTGTAGCCTCTTAGCCAGTGGACATCTTCCAATGTGGTTGAATGGATGGCTGCACTCAATTTGTACAGATATGCTGAGCTGTTCAAATCCAAAGATATTAAAGGCTCTGACCTTATGACACTGGACAGGGATAAATTGATGGTGAGTTAAGTTCTTTTTCATTAGTTTCTTCGCTAAATACTTTCATTGTGTTTAACAATAGTTGTCTACTCGTCCTTTGATTAAATACTTTTATTTTATTTCAGAGCATGGGTGTAAAAGATGAATTTCATCAAAAAGCAATCCTTGTTTGTGTAGATGATTTGTGTCAAAGGAATAATTTAAATGTAAGCGGATTTTAATTTGCTAAAAATCCATAAAATTACATATAAGAAATGAAATGAATATAGAAATCATGCAATTTTTATGCCATGTTAACGTTTTTGAATAGTTTTTAGTCTTTAATATTAAACATATGTTTATTTAATGTTTGCAGGATTTGCTTAGTTAAAACTGTGCTGTCTACTAATACAACATTGCTCCTACAAAAATTATCTTATCTAATGCTAATTAAACTAATCTAAACCAACCCTACTAACACCAAAAAAAAAAGGCTTCCAGTTAGACTCCTGTAATTCCTTGATTGTAGTGGCGATTTTTTTTATTAGAATTGCTGATCATAAAAAGATATAAAAAGAATAATTTTCTATATTAATGTAAATTTGAGTGTAAAAATACAATGTTAAATTTTTTGTTATGAAACTACTTTATTTTTTTTTTCAAATGTGTGATATTAATTATTGTTTTTCTTTCTTTCTTAGAGATCTGTACATGAAACTAAAACACAGAATTCATCCCTTAGAGAAGGTATTGTATTTTTACTCACCTTCAACAATTTTCTTATTAATTTATTTATAGCTTCTCTATTGAATCTATAAAGGTGTATATATTGATTTGCTTTTCCTTATTTAGGTTCTTCTCCAACTAGCAATAACCATCAGCTTCTCGAACAAAGTTTTTCCTGTGTTTTGCAGTGCGACAAATGCCACAATTACCTTCATGGTGTGATACATCAAGGTGTGGTATGTCAAGGTAAATAATTCATATTTAAAGGGCCAGCATTATTAGAAAGTAATTTTGTTGTTGTTACATTTTATGGTCTAAATTGTTGCTAATTTGACATTTTTCTCCCCTTTCAACATACAGAATGTGGTTTAATATGGCATCGTACCTGTGCGGCCACTGGTTTGCCTCGTTGTAATACTGACAATATTGAAAAGGCCAATAGAAAAAGTTTAATATCAGGTATATTTCTTATTTATTGTACCTAAAAATTTGTAGTATTATATAAAACGTTTTTCAGCTTTGTGTTAAGAGATTTTAAATTAGTTTAATTATCACCATTAGTTTAGTACTCTGTCCTATTTGTTAAATAATCTTTAAAACTAATACATAAGAATAAGATAATTGGTTATTTTATAAAATTGATGAGATATTCTTTATCTTATTACATTTTGTTCAATTTAATGTCTATAATTTTGAAATTGCAAAATGGAAACTTTAAATTTGTAACAATCCAAAAAACATACATTTATTTTTTCTCATTTCTTCAATAGCAATTTTTGGAAAAGATCTCAGTTGCCAATTTCTACCATCAGTTCAGAGTGCTCCATTACTAGTCATCAGGTGCATCTTTGAGATTGAAAGTCGTGGAGCTGCAACAAATAGTATGATAATTTATAAATGTTTTGTTACTGTTATCAACACATAATAGAACTAATAAATCATTCTGATCTATTGAAATTAACAACAAACTAATTTTTTATTGATTACATATTTTTGTACATTATCATCTATTTTTAATGTACTTTGTTTGAAAAATTATATTTTAAAAAATTTCACAATGAATCATATTTTATGTGCTATTTTTCACTTTTGTTTTAATTTCATGTATCCTGTAAAAGAATTTTTAAGCATATACAGTTTTTGAAATTAGAATTAAATATGTTTTTCTCTTATAGATATAGACCTGTATCGAGTCTATAGGACATCAGCACCCAGTGACATTGTTGCCGAGCTTCGGCAGAAGTTGAGTGAAGATGTAGAACGCACAAATTTAGCCAGTTATGAACTGCATTGTATAGCCAGTGCCTTAAAAAAGTATTTACGGGAGTTACCTAATCCTGTGTTTCCAGTGCAATTTTATGACAAATTTATAGAAACAGCTAGTAAGTATCTTTTTACTGATGTTGAGCTGTTCTCTGTTTGAAGTTTTTAATGAATTGTTATAAAAAACTGAATGTGAAATTTATTTTTATTTTTACCATTCATTTATGAGTGTAATTTTTAAAGAATATTTCCTACCATAAATAAGTTGTTTGCAAAATGATATTTTTTTTTAAGCATAAACTATAAATACATATACTTTTTAGAAATATTTGTTGTCCACTTAGCAAAAAATCACATTTAATAATGATGTGAAATACAATTTTCATATATTTTTGTTATGAAATAGTTTTAAAAGGATTTCCGTAGTAATGGTAATATGGTAAGGAATATATTAAATTAAATTACTTTTCCTTTTAATCTTTGTTAATAATGAAAAATTATTTAATTTAAAAAATTAAATATAAGAAAGGAAAAAGCCTCTTCTGTAGTCATTAATTCCAAAGTTTATATAAATATGGTATAAATTTTAGAAAAATTGTGAAATATCTAATTTTGATCTCACAATAATTGCAGAAATTCAGAATAATGATCAGTGTGTTCAAGCATTGGAGCAGCTGGTTCATCAACTTCCCATTCATCATAAATCCACCCTTCAAACATTGATGGCTCATTTTTGTCGAGTATGTCGACTGCAGTATTCCAGAGGCATTAAAGAACCTCCCACAATTCTTATCCAGATGCTTTGTCACATTCTCTTAAGACCACCTTGGGAACGCATAGTGTAAGTATAATTACTTTTTGCTTTATCTTTATTTTTATTTATATATATATAGAGAGAGAGAGAGTATATATAATTGACTCTTACTTTGAAAAAAAAAAGGCTTGTTTTTAAAAAAAATAATCAAACTTTTAAATTTAAACATATTTTGAGGGACTGAAGTTGGGAATAAATTTCATGAAATATAGCATTACAAATTTTTAAAATATTATTTTATTATTTAATTATATATTTCTGTTACTGTTTTTGTGCTTCAATAGTTACTTAGTACTTTTTTTCTTCTGCTTTTCTACTGTATATTGCTAAAAGAAATATACATAACTTCTTAAATTTTAAAGTGAAATTTTCATAATTTTTATTAGATGCATAAAGAATTACATACTTACTTCTCTTTATTACAGTCAAATAGTTTATAATACTGAAGCACATATCAGAGTTGTTGAACTCTTGCTGCTTAAGGGAAAATGGGGAGAACCCATGCCTGTTTTCGATTCTGCACCAGGTAAAGTTAATCAAATTTGCTATTTGCTCAATTGGCTTTGAAATTAAATATTAAATAAAACTATAGTGTGCTATGAAAATGTTTTGAAAAAAGAATATTTCTGATTTGTAGCCCTCCCACCTCGTCGCATATCAAAAATCAGCCAGCCATTTCCTGATTCAATACTTCATGGTAATATGTCCCCTAATAGTGGCACTACCATTCCACAGAGGCCCAATGAGGGACCAAAAAGTCTTGCAGATGCAGAGTGGTATTGGGGTGACATCACTCGGTTAGTATTTCTTATATTTAAAACTTCTTTAAAATTTTCGTGTTTCAAAATTGAGTGTTTATTTGTTTATGGAAAGAAGAGAAAAATGCTGTTAATGAATTTTTATTACAAGTTGATATATCTTCTTGTTCCCTCTGTCCCCCCCCCCCAAATATATCTGAGATTTTTTTAAAGCATTTTTTCCTTTTTAAACAACTCATATTTAAAATATTATCTGCTATAAGGTATTTATAATTTATTATTTTATGTTTAAGATTTTTATACATTTCTGTTCTTTTTTTTTTACTGTGCTTACTATTATAACATCATTATTTTTTTAAATTCTAACAATAAGGCCACAAAACACAGAACATAAATCAAGAAATTCTGGCAAATTAATTTATTGTTTGTACAGTTACCAAATAGCTAGAGATACTCTCCAATATTGTTTTGATATTGTGCAACATCTTTATACTACAGGAATCATTGTTTATTTATTCAATATCATATAACTATTATGACTGTATGATCTTCATGCCATTTCATTATTATAGAACTTTTTTTAAGATAATTTCTGAAATTACCATATAAATGTAGGAAAGAATTGTAATGAAATATATTTTAGATCAGCCAGCCATTTGTATTGGGTTGGAAACATAATACAAATTTCTGTCCTAAAGTGAATTTTTTTCCAGTGATTCTAAAGAATTCTCTTCATATTACAGAGAAGAAGTGAATGAAAAACTGAAAGATACACCAGATGGCACATTTCTTGTTAGAGATGCTTCCAATAAAGGATCTGGAGAATATACTCTTACTTTAAGGTATACATTACCACCTTACTGTTCAAATGAAGGAATCTTTTTTTTAATTATGAAATAAAATATAATTTTATTAAATTTTCAGCACTTTAATAATTATTTCCTTTTTCTCTTGCAGAAAAGGGGGTAGCAACAAATTAATCAAAATATGCCAACGGAATGGAAAGTATGGCTTTACGGAACCTCTAATGTTTAATTCTGTTGTGGAATTGATTAACTATTATCACAATGTATCCCTTGCTCAGTACAATCGCACATTAGATGTCAAATTGCTTCATCCAGTCTCCAGGTTTCATCCTGTAAGTAATTTATTTTTGTTGAAATTTTATTCAGAAATATTTAAAAAATCCATACTGTATACATTACATACTGTTATAAACATGTACATACTATTATAAACATGACTATTTCTGTGAATGTTTAATCAAATTGCATTGAGTGGTCATTAATAGTTTTGTTTGTTGCTTAGATTAATTCCTTCTGAAGATATTCTTAAATAAATCTGTATTAAAAGAAGAAAGTATTTTTGTAGGTGACTAGAATACTTACAGTCATAATATTTAGTTGCATTATTAATGCTCCATGTAATCCAAATTTTAAAATTTAATATAGGGTTGTTGTTTTTTTAATTTAATGCTTATGTTATTTTTTGGAACTTTTTTCTACGCATGTTTGCCCATAGTATTGTTTGTCATAATCATGTAGGGGGGAAATAAATGTGTTGGGCAGTGAAACAGCCATTCATTTTTCCAATTAAGTTATTTTGATTGTGTTTTATTATTTACTGAATTTAAATTCTAAAATTGTAAGTTTTTCTTTAAAAATTCAAGAACTTAAATTAGAATTATATTTATAGAATATCTCTCCTTAAATGAGTTTTTTTATTATTGATATAATTCGGTGTTGTTATTTTTTTAACAGTTTACAACAAATTTTTACTTGTAAGAAAGCTATTTGAGCTATAATATTCCAAGAATCACTAAAACTATTTTATCATGTTTTTTTTCCACTATTTTTTCCCCTTTTCTTTTTGTCTTTGCTTGTATTATATTTTCCGTAATTTGTTTCAATTCTTGTCTTAATTCTGAGTGTTTTATCATTATAGATTTAAGTCAAAAATTATCCATAAAAAAAATAAATGTTCAAAAATTGATGTATTAGTTTTTATTTTTCTTTCATTTTATATTTGAATACAATTTATATAATCTGAAATGTTTACACATTAATCACCATTTTATTGAATATTTTTTTCTGAAATGTCATTGGTATTTTTTAATTCTGCTAGATTTCCTTTTTTAAAAAAAATTGTGATTATGCTTGAAAACTAAACTCAGTTTCTTTGCATTACAGACTGGAATTGACGAAGATGAATCGATTGATGTTGAAAAAGTTGGAGAGAAATTGATGAAAATCAATCAAGAATATTTGCAGAAGACTAAATTGTATGATCAGTTCTATGAGGATTATAGTAAGACCTTCCAAGATGTTCAGTTGAAAAAGCAAGCACAGGATGCCTTTGTAGCTACATTAGCTGTTTTTGAAGAACAAATTCATTTACTAGAAGACAATCTTAAAGGCGCAGCTCCATGTGAAATTCAGCCGTAAGTATTTTACTGTGAGCATTTTAACTAATTGTGCACAGTAGTATCATTAATTAATTAGCATTAGTTAATGCATTTTTTTAATATTTATTTTCTCAAAAAAATTTATTGTATGAAATATTATAATTCATCTTGGAGATAATTTGTATTTCATTGAATATAAATACAGATACTCCTTTGCGTTTTTAACTGAAATCCCTTTTATGTAGCTATTCAGACAAATAATAATGATGACAGTTTACATCTCAAGTAAATTAACAACCTTGTACAAATATTATAATATAGTAATTATTCATAATTCAATGTAGATTTTATTTAATAATTTTGCAAACTATATTATGTTACTTCAATAAATTTTAGAATGATAAGAAAATTCAAAATTTTCAAGAACAAACTGTTGCATAAATTAAATTGATATTCATGATTAAGCAGTTATTTTCTTTTATTCAACTTATTAAGCAATTTGATCAGTAATTTAAATTCTTTGCACAAAACATCTCAGATTCTCTTTTTCTCAAATGCCAAATTTAAGTTGTTACAAATAGAAAAAAAAAATCTTTGAATCAAATTAAAATTATATGTTATGCTAAATAAAACATAAATTTGTAAAAAATGAAAACAATGTAATTTAAATAATCACACTTAAATGTGTTATACAAACATTATATGTATCAAACTTTTTAAATGAATGAAACTACATGTCATTGGAAATTATTATTTCCAGGCTAATGGAAAACTATGAGCTTCTAAAATCCCGTCTACAAGCCTTAGAAGAGAGTAAAAAACAACTTGATATGGAATTGAAGCACCAAGCTGCCTTCCATAGGTCTCTGGACAGAGAAATGAATACACTAAAGCCTGAAATTATGAGGCTTTACAAACAGAGGGAGGACTTTCAAGCGTAAGTTTACTTTTGCATTTAATTTCTATTTTAGGATTATATTTTATATTTATAATAGAAAGAATTTTTGTGAAATTTAAATTTTTATTTTTTATGTATTACCATGTCTATAATTCCTGTTATTTTTTTATGTTTACAGTATGCTGTATGCAAAGGGAGTTAAAAAAGATAGGGTATTTAAATTACTCCAAGATTCATGCTCTGAAGCTAGAGATATAATAAGGTGAGTATTGAAAAGAGATATTAATACTTCTCCCTTTATTTGTATTTATTTAATCATTATATATGTCTATTTTGTTATCTTTAACTTCTTAAAGCTTTTTTTATTTCCTTTTTTTAAGTCATTTGCAATTTGAATATTAATATTTATGGATTAATGTATGTATTAAGTAGATTGATAACTTGTATGGTGGGATTTTCCCATATGCCTTGTGAACTGTATATTTGAACATGGTATTTCAAATATAATTGATTTTGTTATCATAAATAAATAAAAAAGATGAAACAAGATTACTCTTGAGAGTGAGCTTTCATATTAATCCCGAATTTTTCATCTATATATTTAAATTCTTAGTAATTTTTTAATGAATATAATTCAGTAAATTTGAGAATTTCTTATTATTTTTCTAAATTATTTGTGGCATTTCTAATAGTTGTAATGATTTAATATATTTTTCTACTTTTATAATGAGATACTTTTATATATTTTTTATATTAATAAATATGCAATTATTAATTAAATATTCTGTTCATTTTAGGGAGAGTGCATTTTTGCAAGATGATGAGGCCCTACCCCACCACAATGAGTCACTTTGGTTTCTGCAAGACATCACAAGGAACGAAGCTATACGTCTTCTGACGGGCAAGCCAGATGGCACTTTCCTAATAAGAAACAGTCGGACACAAGGACAGTATGCCCTTTCCATTGTGTAAGTTCATGCTGAAACAATTTTCATGGTTCATTGTAATTTTGTTAAATATGTTTTTTGCTATTTAATTTTTTATTGCTTTTTGATTTCTGTAATATTTCAGTACTATATTTTAATAATATTTGGTATTATGAAAACTATAAATGCATTTCTAAGTTTTTGTAATTAAAAATCACATATATTTATTTGTTATAAATATATTTATGTATAAAGATATTACTTCAATTCATGGAATTAATTGACAGTACATATATTCTGATGGCTGATTAACATGCTATACATTTTATTTAACAATTTTTTAAAATCAGTTTTGGGATTTTTTTTCAATTAATATCATATTTAAATTTTACCACATTATAGTAAAATTAATTTTTTTTTAAAAAAGCACAGTAAAATTACAAAGTTCATATCATTATTATATATGATAAAAATTTATGTGAGAGTCTTTTATGAACACTAAATTCATTCATATGAAAATGGAGTTTTTTTGTGTGTGTTTTTTGTTTATGTATATTTCTATATGTAGAGAGAATTCACTTTTAAAAATATCCTTTAAATAATACATATTAATTGTGTTTAGTTAAACAATACCTAAATAAAAATGGTTTAACTTTTATGTTTTCTCCTTTTCAATTTGCCTTCATTAGCATAGATTAACTCCGCAAAAATTTTACTCATTTTTCTTAAAGGTGTACCACCCATTTCATTTTCCGTGGGGAAAAAAGTTTACCAGTTAATTTTTAGCTCCTAACTTCCTAAAATAAGCCTATAAATTACTAACTATCAAATATATAATTATGAATTGCTTTTTGAAATATAAAGTGTTATTAAGTTAAAATTAATAACCTTCAAATATTAAACCATTATCATTAAACTTGCATAATTATTTTTAAACTAATTCGATTTATTCTTCTATTCTTCAGGGCAGACGGCAAAGTGGGTCATTGTCTCATCTACAAAACAGATAAAGGGTATGGTTTTGCAGAGCCTTACAACGTCCATCCCAGCCTGAAAAGCCTGGTGCTGCATTACGCTCAGACGTCTTTAGAAGAGCACAATGACACTCTAAAGACAACTTTAGCATATCCAGTTTTCAGCCTAGACCACTATGTCACTCAAAGTACGAACTGCTAGGGAAGGGCTGCAAAGGCATTCAATTTGCCTTCTTGCTTATTTGTACTGCAGGTTGATGCTTCAAGATGTGTGTTTGTGTGTGTTCATCAAACAAGTATACTCCATGGACTATCTTTTATAAATTCCCATATTTTTTTTACCACTGTCACATTCATTTCTTCCCCCAATATGACTTATAATGTAATAGTAGTGATGATGAAAGAAAAGATGAGTCTGCAGCATTTTAAATGTTATTCCTTATTGAAAAGGAACAAAATACTGAAAACTTTATTAGTATGGGTGATTATGAAAAAAACAAAGACAAACTGTTTAAAGGATACATGATATTTATTTGGCCCGGAGACATTTAAATTTAAGCAAAAGAGAGTTATATATCCTTTAAGGAATTATTTTTAAAAATGCATCTTAAAAACAATTAAAATTTTCAAATTTTGCAGATTTGGAATTTTATTGCATCCTTCTTTCATTAATATGTTTTTATCAATGAAAATTTTTTAAATCATTTCAAGCATGCTAAAAATAATATGAAGACCTCTATATTTATCTACAAGATTATCTGTCATCTGTATAACTCCATCTAATGTCCATTGATTGGAGAGAAAGATTTCAAGTATATCCTAAGAATTTATTTTAATTTCAATGACAATAAAATTATGGTACTATTATTTTTTGCAGTTTTTAAAAATAAATTCTATAAAACTTGTGTTAAATAAAAAGGAGAAAAAGATAATAATATAGAAATATATTTTTTCTGGTGTATAAGAATATATTAAAACAATATTTGTTTGAAACAAATATTACAATTTCTTTAAAGTGTGTAAAAATTGATATTTAATCCATTTTTTTAATAAATCCATTCATAATTACCCATACATTGAAGCATTCTAGTAAAGTTTCTTACTCAGAAAATTCAAAAAAAAAAAAAAAAATCAGCTTTGTATCTTGAAAAACTCAAATGCACATAAATTATAAATTGAAGCATTCAGTATACTTAGTAAATGTCTGCGTGATGTCCAGTGTCTTAATATTCATCTGAAGTGAATTCTGGGACATTTCACCTCTTTTCTGTCAATCAGGAAGACATTCTTACAATGTTACATTGTAGAGCTCGTTTGCCAACATTCATCGTTCCAAACTTTCAACTTACTTTGTAGAGAAATTGAAACGTTCCATTCATTAAGCTGATATTTATTAGTTTTATAAATTCCATTGTTACGTACGTTATCTGTATGAATTCGAATTTTATTTTATTTTATTTCATTGACTTATTAGGATTTTTATTGATTTATATAAAAAAAAATTTTTTTAATCTGAATTTAGTTTTGTGTGTATAAATTTATAGCTATAAATTTGTTCATTCTCCTCATCATTTTGTGTTTAAAAAAAGATAATTTGTTATAAAAATCTGAAAATAATAAATTTTATATTATGTTGATTGTTTCATCTGTGTATTGCAATTATGCTAGTCAATGCTTTGATTATCACAATTTTGAATATGTGTTCTTTTTTTATTATTATTATCATTGTTAGTGATTATTGTAGTTCTTGAATTGTATGCATGAAACTGTTTTTAACCAATTTTTGTACACCAAGTATTTGAATGGAGAAGGATGTGACAATATTGAAGAAAATTGTTTCTTTGTGTAATTCAAATTGTGTTGTATTAAAGATAGATGAAAAAGTGCTTTAAAAACGAGCTCTACAAGAGGAGATTTGACAATGATGTAATTGTTTATTTCATCTTGTCACGTGATAAACTTTCTGTGATGTAATGTATTTTTCGTCTTAAACGAAGTTTCGTAATTATGACACGAAAAAATCGATGTTATTTTATCATTGTAGACTAGTGTTCTGTTCAGTAAATGTTAATTAATTGTCTTCAATTTTTTCATGAAGTTATGTACATATTTTGAATTATTGATGTGCTAGTAAAAAAAATTAATTGTTAAAAAATGTTCTATTTTTTATTTGCTTTTGTCTTCATTTAGATTTTTTAAAAATTATACAATTCAAGAAATAAAATACACTCATCTTAATAATTTCTAAATTATTAGTTCATTATTTAAAATATAAAGTTTAGTAATTATGTTGTGTAATTGAATTTTAATAAAATTATAACATCAGTCTTAATTTTTTTTTCAATTTTTGTTCTTTAATTTCAATATTTCTAAGCATATTGCTTCATTAATTTTTTGATTTAAAAAAATCCTAATTTTGATGTTTTAACTAAAATGTTATTTTTCTTTGACATTTTTAAGATTTAATTTTTATAATTCTTACTCAACACCTCAATTTTTAATTTACATAAGTAATTGCTTTATGAATGCTGAATTTTCTTAGTATATTACGCTTTTCTTAAATTTATTTGTTTAAAAGAATTCCAAAATGTTGTTTATATTTATGTTGAAATTTTTTACAACACAATTTTTTCCAACTTGCATTAGAAATTCTCTTAGTTAATTTGTTTCCAAATTATTTTTTTTATTTGCAGTATTTTTTTATAAAGGAAAAAGAATGAGAGAATATTAAAATTTCAGTTATTTAAATTTACCCATTTTTTTTAAGTTTTAATATCTTTTTAAAACTGGTAACATTGGAATATGTATACTGAAGATATGTTGAAGTATTAGTAGTTAAATTATCCCTATCAAGAATTCAGTCTTATTAAGAAAATAACTAAAAGGCCAAAAAAATCGATTATATTTTTAAACAGGGGGGGGGGGGTAAAATGTCTATAGAAAAATAGCTAAACCTTCTCTAATGCAAATATGACAGTCAGCACCACGTGCGATCTGAGCCTTGACATATTGATTATAAATGGTAATGGTATGGTAAATAAGTGCAGTAGAGTTTATTATGCAATAAATCTATCCAATAATTGTGCTATGGAAAGCCTTATAAGGTCATTAATAGATAACATGCCTTTGTACACATACTAGGAAAATGCAACCAAAGCTAAAACAAAAGTAGCAGATTATTAATAAATGTCTGCTAGGGCATAAAGTGCTCAAAGAAATCTCTGGAGATCAACACTCCAAAAAAAGATTGCGCAATTTCTCTATTGACTCGAATACTTCCCATAAAGCATGTTGGTCTTTATAGCTTCTGTGGCAGGGCCTCGAACACCATAGAGCAAAACTGAAATTTGCGAATATTCATTAACTTTTTTTTTTATTCCAAGGTGGAGGTGGGACCATTGATCTGATATCTATTCAGCAGCTATTAAAATATCTGCATAACTCTCTTCTTTATATTGAATATAGAAAAATATCAATTTTAATATTTTACTTTATTTTTGCAACAATGAATTTTTTAACCAAAATATTAGATAAGACTGCATATTAGTTAAAAGTTTATTGAATATATTTAATTTTATGTATTAAGTAAACTTTTATGCTTTCTATACTCAACCTATGTTTATTATTTATTAAATAGGGTAAATATTTTAAAATCTGAACATCAACTGGCTGATTACATCCTCCCAAATCAATTAATATCCTCTTACGGTAATTTATTTTCATTTTTGCACTTACTATATAGTCCATATATACTATATATATACATAAACTATATATATACTATATATATACATAAAATATATACTTACTATATATATACATAAAAAATATAAATATCAGCAATTTTATTACTGTTAAGTATTGGCTTTTCAAAGCATGCCTCTAAATTTCTCGAAATATTAATGGATAGAGATGGGGTGACAAAAGAAAAATCAGCTCTTCTCGTTAAATTGTAAAGAATTAAGCTGAGTAAAAAATTTTGAAATATATAAAATTAGAAGCATTAAAAAGACCTATACAATCAGTTATGAAAATTTAAGACAGCTTAATTAGATCAGTAATAGATTTTAAAAGGATGTAAATTTGGGAACAAATTTTGTAATTTAAGTATGCATAGAACTTATGTATATTAAATAAATAGCTTGTCAATTTTTTTTTTTTTTTTTTTTTTGAATTCCTACTTGCTGGTACAATTGGTCGCCGAAGTTGTCTAGTAACTTCTGAAATTTAATTAGTACACACAATACCCAGGCATTTGGAAGCTTGCTGCAGATACCAGGAATATCCAATCAAGATCTAAAATTACGAAGTATTGTCAGGGTTTTTTTTTTTTTTTGTAATATCTGAGAGATAAAATTTTGGGAGATAACTCTTAGATCACGTTGGCTTTCGTTTTTCTACAAAATAGGTCTTACTTCAATATACTTTGTTTGGTTTGTTAAAGGTAAATTAAAAAGGTTTTTTTTTTTAATTCCTATTAATAAATGAGAATATCGATTTAAAAAAAACCTTCCTTTTACGAAATATCATTTCTTTGAACTTTGGAAGTGACGAATCACTTTTGTAAAGCATGTGTGAAGAATGGGAGAGAAAGTTCAAACAATTTGATAAATGTTCATTATTCGATCTTTTTTGTAACTGCTCTAATAAAATAATAGAATAACGTTTTCGTACGTTCCTCTTAAGAGTGAAAAAAGCAAGTCAACAAATAAAAGAAACATAAAAAAATTCATACTAATGAGTTAATGAACTAAATTTTTTTTCTTACATTCAATACGAGTCTGGTTTTTCTACTTAAATCATAAATTTTAATTTATATGACTTCCTACAAAATCTACTTTCATAGTCATTTTCTTTTAGTGTTCTACTTCACTAATAGATGGCAGCAGTGTTAAATGTCGCATAATTTCTTTCTTGTTCATTGAAATGGTTAATTCTTATATGATTTTATTAAATTATGGTTTAAATGTTAGTTAGTACAACCTCGCCTTCGTTATGATGTAGAAGTTTAGAATTTGAAGGACTTTTAAGCTCTGTGATGCATTTTTTAAATTACTTCAACAGCGCAAGATGAGTGTTCCACTTAAATTGTGTTCAGAGTTAAAGCGTGTCCATGCTTTCTTTATAGGATGTTTGTCCTTTCAATAATTTGTAGTTTATATAAGAGGTGAGTGTAAAAAAATATTTCTTCTATTATATTCTATTTTAGAACCTCAACAATGTAATCGTTTATTTATAAATATTATTTCTTTTACATCTTTTGTCGGGGGCGTAGCTCAGATGGTAGAGCGCTCGCTTAGCATGCGAGAGGTACCGGGATCGATACCCGGCGCCTCCAATTATTTTATAACTTTTCAACAAAAATTTATTTGTTCACAAAATATTAACATTATATTACGACTCGAAATTTTTTTTAATTAAATTTTGAGAAGATATAAGACTGATTCCGTTCAAGACAAATTAATTACATCGTCATTTGGAAATAGTACCAGAATTATATTTTGGATAAGTTGACTGTGAATTTGCGTCAGAATCGAAATACAGTTTTGGGTAATGGCAGATTTTTTTACTCTTATCTCTAAATTTATTTATTTATATTAAGTTGTTTATTTTTCAAAAAAAATGCATGCACCACGAATTCTTTGGATAATGTTAGGGGGGGCGAAAGATTAGCACGCTATTGAAGAGAAACCAGAGCGTTTTGGATAATGTTTTCCTAAATGAGAACTTAGAGCAAAAACACAAAATCGTAACTCTGTAAAATACATAAATAAACTTTGAAATCACGAAAAAAATTCAACTTATATCAAACCTTTTACTTCTACTAGAAACGCTAAAAACCTAAAGGCCCTTTTTTAAAAATTACTATGTATGTATTTCTTCAGAACGGATTGTTTGATCTAGAATTATCGAAAGGAGAATTTATGCCTTGGGATGCAAAAATGTGCACCTCGAAACAATTTTTTTTCTACATTTCCATTTAATTAGAAATTAAGTAAGACTTTAATATTTTTTCGTGATAACTTATTAAAATGTTATCACACAAAAATAAAGGCCTTTGCAATTTTTTTTTAAAAAAAATATATCATTTTAAGGATACCCATTTATTTGTTATGCTACTTATTCCTTTAACTTTGTCAATTTTTTTTAAAAAAAATATGTTTTGGCAATTTTTTAACAATAGGCTACATTACAACTATCATTGTTTCATCAACTATCTTGGCACGTGTCTTTCTTCCGTTGTTGAAAGCAAAAGGATTCTGTTTTGTATCGGTATCGTGCACAAGACGAACAAAAAAACAGAGTTACAATATCGTCACATTGGAAATATTGATAGATATTTGCGTTTATTAGGTAGGTGACTAAGCTGAAAAGTTGATTTCTTTGTAAAATGATGACATATTTTTGTTGTTGTTATTTAATATCCTTAAAAGTGTCTTTATAAAACCATTATTATTTTGTTTCTATTTTTTGGAAAGACAATGATTTTTATATTTGCCTTTACAGTTTAACCCCCTAATTGGTCGTAGTTTAGTCCTCTAATTAGCGCACTTTTCAAAAATCATAAACCATAAGCTTGCGCGATGTTTTTCAGAGGTGTCCTAGAGTATTAATGAGGGTTACAAATAAGTGTTTAGTGAAATAATGAAACATTTTTGGAAGTTATTGCAACAAAATTCAACTTAATCTTCAACTAATTAAAAACCTAATTAATTTTCTTAAAATAATTCCTAGCAGCATATTTTCTCCCTTCAAAGTATTCATGTACCAAATTTTATAGTTTAAGTCAAGAAATATGACCTATACAGCGCCAACACTCACGCACATTCATCTTTGTCAATTTATAGATGGCAAAGCTTGGCAGTCTTTGCTATTCTGAAAATCATCAAGAATAATGCATCAACCGGATAATGCAACCATCTTGGCAATTTCTCAACAATGGAGCTTGGATATTCTGACGTAATCTGAAAATCAATTGTAGAACTGTTGGTTCATAAGCAAGAGCAAATATGTCTTTACATTAAAAGCTTGGAAATAAAAGAAAAACTGTAAAGGCAAAGAGGAATTTTATTCGCATTGATATTGATACTGTCTTTTATTTTTCAGTGAATGCTAAAGAATTTTTCTAATGAAAAAAAAAATATTTTAGCACAATACTGTGGACTTAATACTATTCTTTTTTAAATCTAGTTATAGTATACAGCTTAACCATATAGGAAATATTAACAAAAAATATCTGTCTATTTGAAGAAATTTAGTTTAGAGTAATTTGCTTCCGGTCTGGTATGGTGGTTTCGGTGGTATGTTTATCTGAAGAGGTGTGGCCTAATTTCAATAGCCAATCGGGAAAAGATTGCTAAGCGTGTTATATATTTTCGGGATCGAAAACTGTTTACAGGAAACTGAACGTAAACAAATAGGCCAATATCGCTGTAAATAATGGCGAGCAAGCTGTTAAGACTTGCATCCAATATTTCTAAGATAAATTATCCCTTAAAGAAAATAGCTGCAGTACCCATAAGACATGTTGTAACATCAGAAACAGGTGCAATGCTTCCTAAGCCAGAGAAAATGCCTTTCGGTCTGGTTCGAGTTTTATTGACTGTTTTACCTGGTTTGTACCTTGGAGCAACGATCAGTAAAGAAGGTGCTGCGTTTCTTGAAGAAAATGATATATTTGTTCCTGATGAAGATGACGACGAAGATTGAATAGATTAATCTCCTCGTATAAACTAGAAAACATATCTTGTTCTCTTGCGTTATGCTGTCAGAAAATGTAGATCTTTACTGGAATTAGACAGCATTTATTTCAAATATGTATTTACTTCGTTAAAAAGAAATATATATATTTAATCTGGTGATGCCATAATGCATCTGAAGTGTGTGTTAATAATTCTATTTGTCTCCCCATTCTATTTATTTTCTTGCATTGAATGCAATAATTTTTTTATCATTCGAAAATGAAGACAGCGGCTTATACTTTATAGCATCACATTTCTTCTTCAGATCTTTCTTGTTAAAAAGTTTACTTAGATATTAGAAAATATGAGTGGAATGAATAAAGATGTGGATACTGGGAATAACTGAACTGATTTTATGTAGTAGGCCTATTATATTTTATCACATTTCTTTTATATTATTTAGTCTTTAATATACTTAAATCTTGAAGTATTTTATCATAAGTTAAAAATCAAATAGGAATTTGTAGAATGTTAATAATACTTTCGATAACTAAAGTGTGATATACCAAAAATAAACTTGTATAGAGTTAATTTCAAATCAATAATGTTTGGAAGCAATATATATTTAAAGTTTCCTGTTTTACAGTCAACTTAAAAAATTATAGATTTATTGTTTGTATTGTTTATTCTAGAAATTTTTTTTAAATGTTGATTTTTATTTTTGAATCAAATATTTTTGTTAAAATTCTAATCATTTGAGAATGATTTTGTATGTTAATCTTCATCTAGATGTTTTGTTTTTCATTTGCATGGAGTGTCTTGTTATTGACTTTATTGTTGAATCATTATTTGACTTTAAGTTCCAAATAAATCATATTTTAAATAATAATAAAAAACTTTTTCAGTGCAATCTTTTTATGTTGTGTTATTTTAGTCTCTTTTAACTCTCTTATTTTTTAGTAGTTATATTTTTTGATCAAAGTTATATCTTCCTCCCATATAGTGTCAATTAAAAGTTAAGCAGTATTTAAAAGAATGACAAAAAATTTAATTGATATACGACAATCATACTTAAAAAAAACTCTGTGATAAACTTTGAATAGAAAAAGTATTATTCATATATTCAAAATATCGTTCGAAAATAGAATGTATGTGGTGATTCCATACATTGAAAGTTTTTTTAAATATATGTGTATTGGAAATTAATATATATCACTTATATATTGATTATTAAATTTGTTAACATCATTGAATTCTAATGATTTCAATTTTATAAAAATTTTAAATAAGAACTTCATTGTTAACATGTATATATATTAGGCATCTTGTACACCAAAACAATGATATACAGTAATATAGTTGTTGTTTCAATATAGAAATTAAATTTTTATTTATTTTCCTTAGTTAATTTCTACCTTCAATACTTTGGAAATCTTTTTTTTTTTTTTGTAAGACATTCTTTTTAGAAACTATATATTTGAAACATTTATTGTGTAACAAGATTGTTATATACATATATCAAACAAAAATTCTATGCACCTTCATGGTTGAAAGTCTGCCTAATTCAAAATTACACGCATAAATATTAATATATGTAAAGAAAATGAAGTTATAGAGACTTTCTATTAATATGCTTGCAGTTAATACGTCTGATATGCAGGTTTAAAAATATTTTCAAGCAATGAACATGCACAAGTAATTGAATTATTTCTAATATTTTAAAAAGAAAATATAGCGTAAATACTAAAGTTATTCATTTGTAGTGTGGTGCATTGTAGTAATTTATGAATTTCTCAGGTAAGAGAAAATTTGAATGGAATTTTTAAATTCCTAGAATAATGAATAAATAAATAAATTCACATTAAAGATTTTAAAGATTAAACCTGAATGAATCAGTGAAAGAAAGAATTTCAACTCTTATGTTTAACTTAAGAATAATTTGTGATATTTAATAAAAATAAACATGCACATATATATTACTTTTTAAGTCTAATCTATTACCTCTCTTTTATATTTTTTATTAGAGGAATTGTTGTTTGATTTGAATACTTGGAAAGTACTTACCATACATAAAACAGGCGTAGGAAATCTGAGAGAAGGCAACAAAAAATTTTTGTACCAGGAAAAATTTGAAGACAGAAATGCAATTGCAGAATAATACTGTATATGATACTTATTACTCGAAATTTATCTTTGACTTATATAGCTTTTCTTCTTCTTCTTCCTTCTATAATACTTTTTACAAACTTCTGATTTGTTCTCTTAAAATTTTTATTTAAAAGATTCAGGTGTTTAATAAATTATCAATCAATACCAGAATAATGCATTATTTTTCTTTCGGTTCTTAACCATTACACACTTATGTTCCAAATAGATTAATTTATTAAGATACTATTTTTGTACATACTATTTTTAAATATGTTAGCGGATTAGATTTTACATATTTTATTCATTATCAAAATCTGAATGATGTGTTTTTTAGATAGTAGAAACTTATTTATTCTTGAAATATTTAACATTTTATAATAAGAAGCTGATTTTGCTATTAATTTTAAAATATTCTTCTAATTTTATAGATTTAAATATGTGTGTGTGTGTGTGTGTGTGTGTGTGTGTGTGTGTGTGTGTGTGTAAGCTATTTTCTAAATTAAAGGATGGGAAAGTTTTTGCTTTGCTTTTCACGGTTGAATGCTGTTTTCACCCAGACTTTTCATTAATAAATATGGAGGCATTAATTTTTTTTTACTTAATCGCTTTTTGGATTTGTGTTTAACTTTTATTCCATTGGCGAACATTAGCTTAGAGAAGGCTAGTTGTTAATTTACCCATTAAATTTTTTCTTGGATTAGTGTTGCAATATAAAGACTTTTATCACATTTAATTCATCATTTTATAGGGACAAATAAAGATGCAATAATATTTTTAAAGATAAGAGTACAATTTAAGAGATGATCTATTTCTCTCAGGATAGTCCATATTGAAGCAAACACTTCAGTTTTATTATAAATTAATAATATTTACAACTATGGAACTTAAGTAAAACAAAAATTAAGAGTAACCAAATAATTTAACTTCAGAACATTCTTTTTATATCCAGAAAACTCTTAAGAAGTTTAATATAGAAATTTGCATCCTATTATAAAGACGCTGTCTATTCTGAAGGATGTCAATGAATCTTGTTTTTAACTCATGTCGCCATCTATTGCTAATATTATTAAATAAAAGCTCATATTACCAAAATTATTCATGAAATAATAATTGAAACTGATTATTAGGAAGGATTTGTCAATTAATCAACTGTGTCTCCAGGATTTCTTATAAATTACTTAAAAGCATTTTGAAATGCGCATTTCATATTTTTTCAGGAACGATTGTTTCTGAATGAGCAAAGTCTTGTATTGTAAAACAATACAGATTTTCTAAGTGAATGCATGATTTCATGAAGTCATTCCAAAATAAATAAACTAAAAGAGTTTTTACTAAATTAGAATATTGAACAATTGAGATTTCCAAGCCAAGTGAGAGATGGTTGTAATTCTAAGACAGTCTAAAATTTATTTCATTTCGTTTTATTCTTATATCAGAAGAAAACAGATGAGTCGAAATATTTTATTAGTCTGCAAATTTCTTCCGGAATAAGAAAGAAGCGAATTAATCCATTTGACATACTGTCTATTCATGCTTTTCCTTGAAGCACCACAAGCCCTCCGCGTGAATGTAAGAATTCAACTTTGTATTTGTTATGAAAACTAAGGCACGGAATGGTATCACAAAAAAGTAAGAATTCGCTTAGATTGATTTCATTGTTAAATTATCTATACAAAATGAAAATCTAATTAAAAAATGTTTTGGGCATTTCATTAATATACAAATATTTCAGAATTATTTTGTGAACAGTTTCCTAATCGGTAATAGTTGCTACACAAGAAGGAGGCTTACAATATTATTCATTCTCAAATCATTAAAAAAAACACAATAAAATAAAATAATATCGGCTAAACTGTATATTGAAGACTCAACAAATTGTAAAACTATTAGATACATTTCATTGGGAACCATAGCTTTTACAAATAAATGCTGCGTGTCTGAATCAAGTGGCTGTACATTACAATTTTCGTCACTAGATGGCAGGCTGAGTGCAGCTCAGATTTTTAGGATGGTTTAAAATTAAACGTTTCAGAAAAATTGCCCACTGGAAAAAACAATAATTGAGCAACGTTATTGAAATTTGAAATCTTCATTTTCATTTGGTCTCTCACATGTCAAATGAATGCAATAAATTTATTGGTTTATACAAGTTTATACATGGATTCAACCTTATTCAATCCTGTAATGGTTCTCTTATTCTTTTAAATTATTTGTTTAATATTTAAATAATCAAATTTTTAATAACAATTATTAGAGCCAACTGGAATAAAATTATACATTTTTATAACGTAAACTAAAAAGTTTCATACAAAGTTTACCTGGATATTTGGTTTCTGTGTTAGTCAAACACTTGCAGTAAACATACTTTTTATTAAATAATTACATTTAATATAAATAAAAGGGCCAGGATAACCTGGTTAGTAGGGCGTTGCATTCGCATCCCGTGGACTGCGAGTTCGAACCCGCCAGCCGAAGATTCTCCGCTTATATGTGTTGACTGGAGCAGGTTAAATCTATCGTGGTCGTGCTCTGTTCCAGATCTAAATTACGATCTATGAATGAATGAATGAAATGCATGAACGAAGTCCACTCTGTAAAAAGGGTTTGTGGCGTGTGTGAGCAAGAGGTCAGGTTTTTTGCCTCGGGTGATCCATACACTCAAAAGCTACTGCATCTCACCTTTCGTTGAAAAGCGGAATACGAAAGCAACAACAATATAAATTATTTAACAAGAAGTTACTGATTTTCGCCAGAATTAAACTCGCATTCTTCATCTTTACGCGAAAAATACTGAAATCCTCGCATTTTACCGATTGAGCTACTGCCTATTTATTTCTATTTTCATTACAAACCACTAAGACTCTAAAGTATTAAAAATTAATTAAATTTAATTGAAGAATTAATATTTGAAAAAACAGTGTTAACATCAAATATCATCCACAGAAAATTTAAAAAAATGTGTTTGAACTTGAGTGGATGAATAAAAAATTAAATATGTGAACAAGCTTGTGTGTGCGTGCGTGTGTGTGCGTGTGTGTAACTAATGGTAAAATGGGGGGAAAAAGACGTATCAAGCAGAAAAAACGAATTGAAAATTCAGTCTGCAAAATATTCATTTGAAAAGATTATATAATTTGTACAAAGAAAAGTTGTAATTGAATAATAAGTAACATTCCTAAATAGATTTCTATCTCTTAAATTTATGGCATAATAAAAGGAAACAGTTGAGCATATAAAGCAATATTATTAATGATCTCATAGACAAGCAGAATACCATAAAGATCTGAGATTTCAGTTTGTGAGTATTTTGAATCTCAGACAGAATAGTGGAATATATACCTATATATGGCGAAAAAATGCGAATAGTCTTATAAAACAAATATTTCATTCTTCTTCAAAAACTCTACTATTATTTTTATATTTTGAATTCCAAATAAGGTTGTAATTTTCTGTATTTAACATGAACAGTAGGGAAATATAAAGAGTTTTGAAAAATCTGTTCAAACTTTTAGGAAATCCGAATCTTTATGCGATTATATTATTCATTGACCAATCATCCAAATCGGTCGACTGTATTTTGCATATCGATCACGTGTCGCAAGTTTATACAATACGGGTGAATTTCAAAATAACCTTTACAGGTGACGGTTACAGTACTTTGAGAACGTGACCCAAGCGCATCACAATGGATTCCCCATTTTAAAGAACTTTTTCTTTTCCTAATAAGATGGGTTTTCGCTTCATTGCCGTTTTAAGAAGATGATCTGATCTTGCTAATGCAATTGCGGAATAGAGATAAGTATTACTTATTCTGTTGCACATAAACCTAATGTCAAGACCCTGAAGTTAAACCTGGATGCGCCTTTGAAGGTTATAAGAGTCTAAAACTGTAATTTAAGATCTGTTGTATATCTTTAATTCTTAAGATACTTTAAAGGAACATTCTGAAGATAGCAATAAATTAGATGAATTAAGTTCATATTTTAAAAGTGTAAATAAAAAGTAGATCAGTATGCAAAGATCATTGCGCATATTTTGTACGTAATCAACTAAGCCTGCTAAGTTAAAATATGAATAAGATTTAATTATTACAGTTGAACTTGCTTTACTCGAAACTAATTCAACAAGAATAAAAATTTAGTTAATCCAACATTTCGAGTAAAGAAATAGTGGATCTAAAAACCAATACAGGAAGACCAAGCAATTTTGAAAGGAAAGATGGAGGTTTATTATCCGGCTTATGCTCCTGAATTAATTCTTAGCTTATGCCGGGTTAACTAAAGTCAAAAACACGAACATCCCAAGAAGCAATTTTGAAACAATGCATAATTTATAAATCGGCAAACAACAATTAGTTTTATTATATAGAGTGATTATAAATATAGTTAAAATATTTCTACTAATTAAAAAATCATTACATATTTTAATGAGCAAATAGTACGCAGTACTTTGAATACCAACTAAATATTACAAAACTTCAAAATAAAAAGTTGAATTCTCATCTAAGGAGCTTAATGTTTCTTTGAAAAAATTATTATTAATAATATTTAGTAAAGACATACAAAAAAATACACCCTTAAAAAATTATGCCCCGTGAGGATCTAAGATATAAACGTATTTAACTAATGAAAACAATTAAATCTACATTTTAATAAGTGTATAGTTATTAAAATTGCTTCCTTGAGGTTTTTAAAACCTCAAAAATGCATTAGAAACAAATTTATGATTTATCTATTTTTCTTCTGAAGCATCCATTTTTCACTTTTAGAGTTATTAGAAAATAATGCAGAAGGTTGTCAAAAGTGAGGATTTGTTTCCAAAAAGTCACTTAAAAATCGAGATTTAATTTGTAATTCAGAAGTTTTAGTCAATGGCAACATTGTTACCTTTTTTTTTAATGTTAAAATGTTTTTATCATGTGAGAACATGCTTTGTAATGGTTTGAGGTTTTTGAAGCCACAAAATAAATGGGCAGAAAATTGACGATTTATCGGCTTCGGGGCATCTATTTTCCATTTTTAGGGTTATTAGAAAATGGTCAAGATGGTTGTCACATTTGATTTCACCACCAAAAAGTTGCAACGTGGCACGAATCCACCACTCGATTCTGGATATACCGACGCATGCGTATTGTGATATTCACATGATTGTTTCACGCCTGTTGAAATTGGTTAAAGATTTAAAAGAATAAAGACATTAAATTCAAAAATAATAATGTTCTCACATAATAACATGAAATTTGAAATAGTAAATTTCGGTCTTTTCATTTATTTTAACATTATATTTCTAGGGAATTTTAAAAACTAGTGGGAAACAAATTGAAATTTTAAAAAAACATTCGAATCAGCCAAATTCAATGTTTTAAGTACTAAATTGAAAACGACCCAATACCTACATATAAAACGCAGAACGAAAAGTGTTGGTGGAAATTTCCGGTTATTTGATCAATATAAAAAAAAAAGTCGAAGTGACTTGTCGACCACCCCAGTTTCTTTGAAGTGTAGACCTGGTGCATGTTGAATCTATTGTCTTGAGTCAAGCTCTCTCTCTTTCTCCTGATGTGGCATGGAAAATAATTGGAAAGAGGACGACTAAAATGACATTCTCATCATCCGATAAAGATTTAAATTCCTAATTGTTGTTTCAAACAGGAAAGTTAATGCAGTAAATAAGCTACTCGATTAATCTGTATTATAACCAATCATCTCATGCAAGATAGACGATGTTGGTAATAAGACAGGAAAAGCCTGAAGGAATAGTGGCTAAATGAAAAATTCTCTTCTTTGATGTTAAGTGTCGAAAGTAAAAATTTCTCTGCAGGTCTTGTCTAGGTTAAATATCTCCTCATGATTGACATTCAATGCGTTATTGGCATAAATGAACATAGTTCAGGCATTGGTGTCCTTGTCATTTAAATGAAAAATGTGTGGTTCATTCTAAAATAACTTTTGAACTTTCGAAAAAATATCGACTTTCAACAAAACTTAATGGAGTCATGAGGAGAGAAGATCCATAAAGTTCTGCTGATTTATTAATTTCTGTCTGTAAGACGGAATAAGGGATTGCATGGTATAAGGTATCTAAACAGCAACATCGTAAGAGATTCAACTTTTACAGTATTTTGATAAGACATTCAATTACTTACAAATATGAGGAACTACATATAATTACCTAAATAGTATCTGTGATAGGTTTAAGAGACTAAACTAAAAATCACTATGAAAAGTTCTATAAGAGTCAAGTGAGCTCTGCAACATCGTCTATCTGATAATCATCATTGAATAAGTGTTTTTCTCATCATTGGATTTTAAGACATCTAAATAGCACCAT
>JAOUZG010025416.1:182178-274330 GCA_026289955.1 Argiope argentata
GAGGTCAGAGTAGGGGTGTTTTATTTCTGGCCACCCGATATATATATTAAGCAAAAAAAATTATTTTACATTAATTAAAAAATGTATTTATGAAATTTTTACTGATTTTTTTTTCAAAATTAAACTTTGACGTTAATTGGAAAAAAAAATGTATTCGTGAAATTTTTAGTGACTATTTTTGAGAAAAAAGTTATTTTACATTAATTAAAAAATATTAAATAAAATATTATTATACATTAAAAATATTATTATACATTAATTAAAAATATACTTAGGAAATGTTTATTAATTATTTTTGAAAATATTTCTACATTAATTTTAAAAAATGTATTCTGAAATTTTTTGATTATTTTTGAAAAAAAAATGTATTTTGGGTGTTTGTTAACATATGATATTGTTGCTATAAGCAAACAGAAGTCTTTTAAGAAAATCTTTTCTTAAGTTATATATTGCCCTTTTAAATAATATTATGCAATATTTTTCAAATTTTTTCTTGGTATTTAAAACTGAGAATTCAATTTTAGCAAACGACATAAAGTCTCTTTTACAGGTTATGAGAAAATCTATTTTTCATTCTAAGGCTTATTCGGAAACCTTAATGATTTTCTAAACTAGATGAACTTAATGTTTGTTTTTCGTTTTGTTTGGCCTTAAAAAGGTTTATTATTCAAACGGTATATATACACAACAGGAAATGCGATTCTAAGCGAACTGCTTTTTTGGTTCTGTGTCGAAGCATTTGCTACAATTACCTTCCCTGCTCTGAAATGCTCTCCTATTCTAGAATATAAACCCAAACACTCTTAAAAAAACAACACTCAGATAATTAATTTCTCTGTCCAAATTCAGCACGCAATTCGATCTTTTTCTTGAACCCTATCCATCCGAAACCAAACAGCGTCCACTCCATCAATCAGTCGCCAATCCATCTTCTTTCCGAATTCCGAGACTGACGTAAAATATGGCTCTCCTGCTCGAAAATGAAGCGATTTGCTGGGATAAAAAATTTACCAGATCGATCCTGTCCTCGAGCTATCAATAAACTATTTCACGATGCAATGTGTGGTGAGCAGACGAGTTCCATGTAGGCCCATGTCGAAATTTCGACATGGCCTCTTCTTCTGTGGTACCAGACGCCAAGCTGATCTCGTAAAAGCGTCGTCACTGGCAAATATATATTACCGACGACCTGCGTCGCAATTAAGTTCCAGTCTGGGAGGGAGGGAGGCAGCGTATTTCAGATAAGATTGGCGACTTTGGTTGGATGCGAACGCTTAACAGGTGCTTCAAGTCATTATGGATGTAGTGCCAATATCTTTCGTCAGAGTGCGACATCTTGATGTTCTGAGATCTAGATGTCAATTTCTTGGGTTGGATGGAGATGGATGCAAAAGATTAGAGTCGTAAAATAGGATGTATTTATTTGATGCGTGGTATTAATTGATTTCGTCAGATTTTGTGAAGCTCACAATTTTTAATTAAAATTCCAGATACACCCCGATGATTTGGAAGCCGTTTGCAAGCTTGCCGAATGAGTGATTTTTAACGAAGATTGCTTCGTGGAATATAATTCTAAAGTAAAGAAGGGTGTCGGAATAATTCTTATGGATTATCAATTCCTAATTGTGTAAATGTCAAGCAAAAACAAAATAATGCTATAAAAATATTCGTACGAATATCTTTATAGTATTCTTCTTTATATATTCGTAAAATATATCATAAAATACATCATTTATTTTTATATACCAAAATATTATCCGTACGAATGTCTGTACGGTATGGTAATCTATCAATAGCCTGATTCTGTAAAAAAAATTTTTAAGAATATTTTTATTATTATGTATTTGTAAGAATATTTTTCTTAGATCAGACTTAAAAGACTTTTTCGCACGCAAAATAATTTATTTCGTTATGGAAATTTCACAAATGAAAGCTTTTTTGATAACCAGGACAATACTATTAGCTCAGGCCATTCGTATAAGAAGTTAAAAGGTCAGTAATGTGGCAATGAAATGGGTTTAGCATAGTTTAATCATGTTAACGTTTCGTTTTACGGCAAGGCCATGGGTATTTTGAGTAGAGTCTCGTAATTTTAAACCGTGGTCAGATGATGGATGATAAATGAGGTGATACACCCCCCCCACACACACACACACCAAGTTTCCGCACTGCACCAAAAGGAGGTTTTGATCTCGATGGAGTTCATCATATCCGATTACATGGTGGCTTTCCGGCGGAATCGAACTCGGAACCCTCTGGTACCAAAACCGAGACCTTACCAGTAATGCATGACAATGAAATGGGACATGGAGATTAAAGATGTTCTCTGATTGCCGATCCTATGGATTGCCACGGAGACACACAATTAGTTGCATTAAAAAAAATTTCTTTGAAGGAACGAAAAAGTTTTATTATCCCTAGCAATATTTACTTTTATTAAAGTCATAGTAATAAAAGGGTAATTAAAAAATCGCTATGGCACGGACGTTATTTATGCTCGGTATGTTACTGTATCAAGGGAATGCTAGAGGTTTCCGTTTAAGAATTGTGACATTGTCCTATTCTTTCAACTTTCATACAGAGAAATGATAAGTTTTTCGACTCTGATGGCAAATATAATGTGAACTAACCTATAACGTAGATTTTTTTTAAAAAAATCGTGAGATATATTAAATTTTACCCTAGCTAACTCAAAGAATTTTCCAGATACTTTTATCACAGACAGACAAACATACATAATTCCAAAAATGCATTTTTCGAATTTAGAGATGTTTAAAATAAAGATTCTTCAAAATCTCAAATTCGTATTTTTTATAATTAAAATGCTTTTTTATACTTGGTAAGCGAGAAAGTAAAAATGAAACTAAAAGAAAGGACTCGAGATTTATTATATTTGATCTTTCTACAAATATTTCATCGGCATTTAAACAGAGACAAATGGCGAGATTTCTTTCTTGATGACATTCGAAATGGATGCGAACTCATCACCGCCCCACCATGGGCATGAGAGTGTGTTGCGAATGAGGGATCATTTTCTGTGAAAAATGCGAAGGCCCATCGAAATTAACGGTCGTGATATGACTCGGGATTTATTTTAATGATTTCATGAATCACACCTCTCTCAGAGATCCCGTCACGTACCTCCCGAATCTATTCCGCACACGTTCGGAAGATATTGAGGAAGTAAAAGGGCCTTTCACCCTCCAGGTTCACGTCTCCGCGCAAAAAACATCCTGTTTTTTCCCTCTTTTTAACACAAATTAATTGAGTCTCTAATTTTAAGGGATAATGTTTTCTTTCCCTTTCCTTTTTACCCTAAGCTCAGTCAATAAATCAATCCTAACAGGATTGATGATGCTACTTTATGCACATTAGATACATTTTTAAAAGGAATTTTGGATAATGTGGCAAATTAATTAAGAATCAATTTGTTTATTAAATTTCTACTTCAAGTCCGAATGTTTATTTAATTAAAAAATTCAAATAAAATATGAGATTACATTAGGGTTGATTTTTTTAAATAATTATATTTTTGAATAACTACCTGAGAAAGAATGAATTTTTTTTATCAAAATACATAAATTAAAAGGCATTTTAAAAAAATTGGGAAATGATTTTTTTTTTGACTTAAAAGAGATATAAGGCAAAAATCGTCTGGTTAAAAAAATAATTTGCTAAATATTTGCTAATAACTCAAAAAATATATGATCTAGCTTTAGATCTAAAAAATAAGATATATTTGTATCTCTTATTTAAATGTTAAAGCTTGATTGTAAAATAACATGAAAATTTCAACTTTTTTCACATTGTGAAATATTAAAATAATTATAAAATATTTCTAAATGAATAAATTATTTATTTTCTAGTTCAGGAACTGCAGAGTATAATTCGGAAATTATTATATTAAGTTTTAACAAAATTTATGCATAGTTTAATTTGTGAGGGGGTTTTTTTGTCAGAAAACTTTATCAAAATTTAGGATTTGGGAATATCGCAACCGAAAATGCAAAATAGCATTAAAATGTATATAAAGACAAATAATAGCTATTGTAAATTCTCAAAAAAAGTACTTAGAAACAATATTTTAAAGATTTTATAAAAAGACCTGTTTTTTAAAACTTAAGAACTGAAAGAAATAAAATTTTATAATTTTAAAAAAGAACTTTTTATTGTAGTAGCCTACCTAGAACATTTAATTTTTCAAAAATTAATTTTAAATATAATACTAAATGAAAAATGAATTAAAACAAGTTTTTTTTTTCTTTTATAGCTGCACAATTTGAATAGATTTATCGAAATATTGTTAAAAATAATTTTACAAATGATTCAGTATTGAAGTTCTATATCATCTCGAATATTTTTTAAAGTTATTTCAAAAATGAATTGAATAATAAAAATTAAAAAAAAAACGCTGAATATAATGCTTATGGATGAATGAGTTCTATTATTTTTTTATGGATAAATTGTTTTAAAAGGAATGCAATCGTATCAAAAGCTGGAAACCTCTGTTTTTCATTATTTAAAAAATGGTTCTAATGTTTTTATAGATTTTTTTGCATAAAGAATTAAATAAATCAAAAGAAACGAAAAAGATGCTCAACTGGTATTTATTGCACAAAGCATTATGCAAAAAATATGATGCAAATGAAAATTAAAACAGTTATTTATTAGTTATAGTTAAGCCTTATTGTGCCGGCTTGCTGGCACAAAGGTAGCGCGTCTTCCTCGTGTTCTGGAAATCCCGGGTTCGAGTCCCGGTTTGGGCATGGTTGTTATTCTGTGTGCTATCTTTGAGATGTGTGAATGTGCCCCCCTGTAAAAAGGGGCTGCGCAAGCGAATGTGGTGAGTGTGTAGCAAAGTCGTACTCTTGGCCCTAGTTGGCACTACTCAAATACAAGAGACGCTTCATTCGGCTTAATCTGCTGCTGGGTTCAGCAGCGGGCTTGTCCATGGCAAGTGCCATTTGACACAACAACAACAACAACAAGCCTTATTGTTGAAAACAAAGTACGTTGTAGAATTGTTGAATTTGGATCTGTATCGTAATATCCATCATCTTAAATATTCGAGTTGCCTGCCAAATAAAATCTCTGTTTTGTTTTAGTGCCGTAGAGTTCCAGGTTCGAAGTTATATTCCATCGAAGAGCTACCGCGTAAGCGGATCTGATGCACATAACTCTTCAGATACAAATTGCCCTCTCACTTGTTTGGTACATAAGCTGAAAAGGAGGTTCTTGCTAAGGGGTGGACCTCGTCGTCTGATCATGACTCAAAAATCCGAGGTCTGCTCCAAAGTAGATCAAATGTTGCTTCAAAACTTAATATACTAAACCAAATCAAACTGAACCAAATTAAATTAAATAATCATGAAGTGAAATAGGAAAGTTTTGCTGCAAAAATTGATGTGTATAATTATTAAAGTTCGCATTTTTTGTGTATGTGTACAGCTTTAGTTACCTTTAGTTAAATATTTTCATGAAAAGTGTTTTTAAAATGTTCTAAAGTGTATAGCAAAATACATTAAAATCTTTAAAGATGTAACTTATCCAAAACATTTTATCGTAATCAATATTTAAAATCGAAATATTGATATTAGAATCCTTTCATTTTGTCCAGAATTTGTTCAGAATACAGGCAATTACATGAGCAAGATTGATTGAGACAATTGGAACTATCATAGACTTCTAAAGAAATGGCTAGTGTTTTTACTTGTTACTACTCATAAATTAGAAATGGAATAAACCAAACCATAGCACAGAAAAAGAAACAATCGAATAATGTCAGATATTATGTGCATTATTCTTAGTGTGTAGATGCGAATTTTAGATTCGAAAAATAATTTTTCATTAATTGTTCTAAAAAAAAAGGGTGATCAATTTTAGAAAATCAATATTAGTATTGGACTTATGACATTTTTTTCTTCTTCCTCTTTTGAAGTGCATTGTCAGAGATGTTAAATTTAATTTATAAAAAATAAATGTACAAAACAATTTCCTCCATTTTTTAATTAAAATTACTTTTTATAGTATATTAAAACAATTTAAGTGACCCATATTAGTTAACTTTGCCCTTTAACCTTTTAATTCTTTTGATTTTCCTCCCAAATCTAATTAGATGACTCCGGTAATACGAATCGATTAATAATCCATATGATACTTCAGATACTTGTGAATTATGGGTAATTTTTGCTTCGAAATTCTAACTTCAATGAATAATTTAATTTCACTTTGTAATTTCAAGAATAGATAATTCAATGCCCGAATGACGTATCGATCAAAATTCATTGAATTAGATCTTTAAAATTTAGTTTCCGATTTCTTATTGAAAAAATACTTATTAAAGTCTTATATTATACTAAGTCTTAGTATTATCTTATTGACAAAATATAAATTCTATACAGAGTGCAAAGTTCTTCTTTTGTGTAAAATTTCATTTTTTAATTATCTAGTAATATTAGAATATCTATTAGTATAATTTAAATTATAATTTGTCAAACATTATAAGTGCTTATTTATTACTGAAGATTGCCGAATCGTATGCGGTTTTTAAAGTGTGATTAACCCCTTTCTATATTGACACGGCCCAATATAAATTCGTGAAAAACTCAAGTTTGATTTTTTAATAATAGCATATTACATATACAAGAAAATAAAAATAAACACTTCATCTGTAAGAAATTTGATAGAAAGTGGCCAGCATTATAAAAGTAGACATTTGTTGTAAAACATAAATATCATAAATTTTACGAAAAATATTTGTTCATTTCTATTTTCTTACAATCAACCTGCTTACAGTACTTACGAACAGTTTGCAATTCTTATTGCAATAAATAATAAAATTTGCATTGAATCGCTGTAGAATTGGTCTTAGAATCAGTTCAGTTATTTATTATATTGTTTCTAAAAGAAAAATTTTGGGGTGAAAAATCTTATGAAGCAAGATAAATTAATATAAAACTTTTTGTTTCTTACATGTAATTTTCGTTTAAACGATTGGATCGAATTTAGTCAACTTTTATGTACTTATTATATAAGAAAAATATTGTCATTTTTTCAAAATATTGAAATTAGTTAAATATTTAATTAGAAATTAATAAAAACTTTGTATCTTGAATTACTGAGCTATTTCTTTTTTAAATTTATCCTTTATCACATTTAATTAGGTCTTTTGATAATGTTTTTATTGATTTTAAAGCAAAATTGAACCATTCTTAAAACTAAATTTCAGTCAATCGCTCTAAAGAAAAGAATCTTTCTTATATTTTCAAAATTTATGGATGAAATTCGCATTATTAAAGTAACAATTATTTGAAAGTTAGCTATATGATTTTTAAGTCGTTAGGTTCAATTGACATTATCTTGATTGAAAGAATTTAAAATATATGGGATCAAAAGATTTTGTATAATATTATATTAATTAAAATATATATATATAATAATATTGTTATATAATATTATTTAATAATATAATTAAATTATATATAAAATTTTAATTCAATATATAATATCAAAATATTAAAAACAGACGATATTTAAATGAAATATGAATGTCATAATATTTTATGCAAAAGCAGTTTTTTACGTTAAAGGTATTAGACATGAAAGGATTTTATCGTCGGATATACAGACTAGCTCAAAATATTTAACGAGACTTCTGAAATAAATATTATGAATAATATATGATTTAAATGTAATTTTCTACACTTTTTATTCTAGTTAGTGTTTATTTATTTCAATAATTTGGCAAACAGGAAATATTTTTCGGAAAATTATTTCTAATAAAGGACGGTAATGAGATCGAAAAGTATTATACAGATCAATACTTTTTCCCCCTTTTTTTCTCAATCATAACACATTCAAACTAAAATGAGATTTTCTCCACTTCCTTTTCAATTTAATGATATTTATAGTAGATCATTATTAGGGAGAAAAAATGAGACTTTTTTTTTTCAAAGAACAATGTTTATGATAGTGTTCGCAAAAAAATTGAAAAAAAAAATCAATTTAAATGTATTTGAAAGATTTCAAAATATTTGTTAACTAGAGGTAACGGATATAGATAGGAAATAAAATTATTTTTGGTTGCTCAACGGATGCGTTTGACTTTTCACTGAACTTTTACTTAAGTGAAGTAGAATTCTCAAAATTAAATTGGAATAAATTGATTTGGAATTATACTAAATTCTTTTCACTAAATCTTTAAGAATAAATTTTTCTATAGCTCTCATTATCTCAGTTTGGCCGCCTGTTTCAAATTATTATCGGAAATCTTTTCAAAATAGGAAATCAGAAATTTTTTTTATTCGTCGAATTCTTTATTGATAGCATTCAAAGTCTAAAAATTAAAAATATTGGAATGCCTTCGAGTGGAACGAAAGAGTCTTTTGTAGTACTCTATAATTCACAATAGACAATTTCTAAGATAAATTATTCATTAATTCTAATTAATGACTAGTTTTCGAATAACTATTAATAATAATAGATATTGAATAATAGATAAACTGTTCTACTTATAATTATTTACTTTAACAGGTAAAAAAACAACATGAAAAGAGTGACTAAAATAGTATATTTCTAGAGATATTTAAGGAATTTATATATATAGAGATATTATATATATTAGAGATTAGAGATATTAGATATTATATATAGATATATATTAGATAGATATTAGATATTATATATATAGAGAGATATTAAGGAATAGTATATTTTTAGAGATTTTTGAAAAGAACAAATATAAGATGCGATATTTTATCAAAATATTAAATTCAAATCTTTTGACATATGTTGCATCTTGCTCAATTCATATAAGAGAAAAAAATGATAATATTAGTCTACAAACTAATTCAAAAATTTATAAAGGCATATAGAGAAAAATTAAAAATTGTAAGCGAAAGCTTTTTGATAAAATTTACAGGAGCGTGCTCCTTAAAATATTCTCTCATATCTATAATGAAAATATTATACTGCATAAAATTGTGGATCTGGGATAAAACTGTGAATTCCCCTAATACTCAGATTTTTATTTTCTGAGTCCCACACATTCAAAATGTATACTTCGTAGTATAGTAATTAATACCGTTACTGTATATTAATTGCATCTCATTGGTTAAAAATAGTTGGGAAATATCGACGATTTTTTGTGATTAATCACTGGCATAAAACTAATATACAAACTTTTTCGATTAACTAAAATAAAAATTTGACATAGAACTACAATCGTAATCGCATGATCCTATCCTATACCCAAATTTCTTATTTAAAACCCTGTTCTTTTCAGCGCTTGCACTAACATGTATGTGAAAATACAGATCGACAGACGATTAACAATTTAAAAAATTTCGTTCAAATTGGAAAAAAATTCTACACTTCTTTAATTGTGAATCAAATTCCATTCGTCTAAATTGTTACGCTTTACCGAGTTTCATTATTTAAATCATGGCGTTTTTGTGCTTATGCACTAACACGCGCGAAAAGTTACTGAACAACAAACGATCAATACCTTGGTAGATTTTGTCAGGGGTTTAAATTTTATATGTTAAATCTGTGTACCTGATTTTTTTCCTACCTAACTGATCACATTTTGAATTATTTTGCCAATACTCAGACAGCACGGCAGACAGATTTTGTTTGTGGCAATTTTTTTTCAAAATTTGATAGAAAATTTACAAGTTTCATTTAAAATGTACACATCAAATCTCATTCCTCTAGGTCAGTCTTTTTGAGTTGTCAAGTTCACAGATAGAAAGACATAATTCAAAAAAATGTGAATTCAGACTCGTATTCGATAAAAATATAGGTAATCGTCAAAATCTCAAGATCGAATTTTTGATTATCACAGTATTTTCTCTTTATTTTTACATTAAAAATGTTACAGCAATCATATTGACAAGTATTTTAAGAACATTTAATTCAGAATATTTCTTACACAAAAGCAATCTTTTAAAAACTTTTTCTTTCAAGTGTAATGTCGACTTTCTGCCGAAGAAAGGCGTCAAGAACTCTTCTGGAGATTAAGCAGCACAAAAAAAAAAAAAAAAAAAAAACAAGAATTCGTTTAAATAGAAGCCAATTACAACTTGATTGCGTCTGACGATCTCAGCGGAGCGAAAAGGATAAAAAAAAAAGACGAAGCACAAGCAATTCTGTTTTTGTTTTCACAGCGAAATTTAAAAGTTAAAAGAAAAACAAAGAAGGGAAAAAAAGAGAAAAAGAAAACAAACGTTTTCTGCATAAAATTTTTCCAAGAATCATTGTAGCATTACGAGTGAAATTATTTGAAAACGAGACATCCGCTTTTAAAAAAATTCAAATTTAATAAGTTGATATTTTACACACAATAACTTTTTTTAAAATTTCTTATGAGCGGTAAGATAGAACAAAATTGAAAATATTGATATTCAGATAAGTAAATTTTTTTATAAGCATTTCTTCTAAAAGACATCTTCAATTTGATGTTATAATAAAGAGTTGGTTGCACCCACAAAAGGCCACAAAGAACAGAATATTTTGCTGTTTTTTTAAAAAATTAAACACGATTTTCAGATTATTTATAAATTTTTCTGTACATCTGGGTGAATGATGGTTTTATAGCAGGAATTTGATGGCACGAGAACCATTTTTCTTTTTTAACGTGCCAAACGACTTTTTTTGTGTAGAATTCGGTTCATTCGAAGATTTTTAATTTGACTTCATTAATTTGATTTTTTTAATCATTTTTTGGTATTATGTTTACACAGTATTAAAATATTGTCTATTCTTAGAATTTTTTCGGTCAATTTCGGTTATTCAAACCTAAAAATTATAATTTTTTTAAAAAATTTCAGAATGTTTTTTTATATATATTGAAACAATACGAACCTTGTACCTTCAGTAATAATAAATAAAAAGAATTGAGATTCAAAACTCTATCTCAGACTTTATTTCTATGTGGCGCATTTAATTAAAAAGTAATAAAAAATTCTCTCTAGAAACATAGTGGGCATGCCATAAATGGCTGTTATCTTTTGAGTGTTACTAATTTTTTTTCTACTATTGCTGTATTCAAATTTATTTTTCTTATTTACAGAAATTATTTTTTAAAGAATTATAATCCAACCTTAATCTCTATCAGAACTTTAATGAATTTTTATATAGTTTTTTTATTATTATTAGAACAATCTCTACTTTCAAGTTATTGGAACTGCAAAAGAATTAAAAATAAATCTTTAAAATTGATACTTTCCCTCGTTGTATTCATTTCCAAATTCAATTTTTCTTAATTCGGATTTTTATTTTGGTTCTTTCAAATTTTAATCCTGCAGATTTTTATGAAAAAGGAAATCACTTTAAGTAAAAATAAATTACCTGAATATTCTTGTTAAATTGTGATACTTGATATATTTAAATATGAAAACATAGATAAATTATTTGAAATAAATAAAATTCTTTTAAAACAAATCGACAGAATCAAGTTTCATTATAATTGAACTTAATATTTGAATGAAAGGTATACAAGGGAACAAAACATTTTAAGTTATGTTAGATTTAAATAACATAATTCTTAATATTTAGGTGGAATTTGCTACTTTGTGATTAATTGGGTGGTGCTGTTAATTGGGAGGTGAACTGTCAAAACTAAGTAAGGCACAATATCTGCACTAATAAGACGTTTCTTTTTAGTGAAAAATAATTTTTAAAATTTAAGGATACATAGATTTAGATTTTAAAAAAGGCGATTCATAAATAAATGTATTAAAATGTTTATGACAGTTTATATTACAATTTTTTAATATTTGCATAATTTATATTTTAATGTTATTTTAGTTATTTCCTTTGAATATTTACATAAATGCTATTTTTCAGCTTCTATATATTGAATAAATCCTAATAAAAAATCCTAATAAATTCTGCTACACATTATTTGTTTTAAATTTGGCTTAATAACTTCTCAAAATAATAACTTCTTTATTTCAGGATCGGATAACTAAACAATTTGCTAACTTAAAAATATTTAAGAGTTATTTTAACATTTTATAATACAAATAATCAAATTTTTGTATTATTTATCTGTTAAATTGTCTTCCTTTTAATAAAGTATGGAAATAAAACTTATTTCTTAGTTCAGGAATTGAGAAATATATTTCAGTGATTTGGAAAATTTTAAATAAATCATTTGATTAATTTCTTGTTAAAAAGCTTTTTTGTGTGTGCTTTGTCTCTTTTTAGCTAAGGGGGGAAAACCTTTCTTTCAATTTTCATTATGTTTTTGGTTTCTTTGATATTTATATTTTTCTCAAAAGATGTTTTTAAATCTGTTAAAAATTTAAAATATGAGTAAATAGTAAAAAATTTAGTCGCATACCTTAAATAAAACTCAAAACTTAGTCATTTAAGCATGCCTCATTCAAATTTTCATTTTCTGTTTTTCTGTTTTGTCAGTATATATAATTTAAGGATTCAAGAAGTTACAATAAAAGTGAAAAACATTCTTTACTTAGAATGCTTCATCTTTCACTTAAACGTGAGCACTTTTATTGTTGCATTTTCCCCCTTTAAACTAAAATATTTGCCGAATTTTTCCGCTTTTGTCCATTTCCAGTTTGAACGGACTTAGAAGACACGCACGCAACCGCGCGAGTGTAGGAATTAGCATTAAATATGCACAACAGGTGTGAAAAAAAGTGCGGTATCTTTATGGAAACAACCACAAAGCAAATCTTGAGGATGAGGAATGTTCTCAGGCGTGTCGTAAATTTTGCGGTCTTAGAATTTCGCGTGAATTTTAATTTGCCCGAGCAATTTGGCGCTCCCGTTTCCAGGAAGTCGGAATTTACAGAATACCCTTCCTGTGGTGGTCTGTTTACAGAAAGTGGAAAACTCAAAATGATGATTACTTTCTTAAGTTCAGGTCTTTTTTTTTTCTGTCTTGTTTAATCGAGTCCTCTGTCTGGATAAGAAAATGCAACAGAAAAAAAAAAGTCGCTTCCGCCTTAGTCTACCTCTTAGCTCGAGGTATTTTCACTAAACTTGACATTGACATTCGTTTTTGACATATTTTTATTTTTTTAACCAACGAAATTCCATAAAAATAAAATTTAAATTAAGATTTAACCGTTTTTTAGACTAAAATCAAAATTATGACAAAGCATTAATAATAATTAAATAAAATAAGCGGGTGTCTTATATGTATAATTTTATGAAATCCTTATACCATTTTTTCCTACGCTTTTGTTTATAGAACTGAGGCTATTCTTTTCTTTACATATGATTAAATTTATGAAATAAAGTCTTTCTTTGAATAACTCTTTACCATATGTTACTAATATATTATTAATAACCATATATTATAAAATAATAAAATGGAAATAAAGTTAATAAAGTAATAAGTAAATAAAGTAATGCAAAAAGGTTTTTTCGTAATAAGCAAAAAAGCAAATAAATTAATGCAATAATAAAAATTTTAAATAATAAATAAAAAAGTAAATAAATCAGATAATGTGATTATTAAAGTTTTACCTTTTTAATTGAAAACTCATGTTTGCAGTCTAATTTATAATTGATTTAATTTAAAAAATCATTTAATTAATTTTTTACCTTTTTAATTGAAAATTTATGTTTGCAGTCTAATTTATAATGGATTTAATTTAAAAAATTCATTTAATTAAATTTTTACCTTTTTAATTGAAAACTCATGTTTGCAGTCTAATTTGTTATTGATTTAATTTAAAAAATTCGTTTGGTTAAAATTTTACATTTTTAATTGAAAACTCATGTTTGCAGTCTAATTTATAATTGATTTAGTTTAAAAAAATTCATTTAATTAAAGTTTTATTAAAAATTTAAATAATTTAAGAGAAAAATTCATCTTAATTAATGTTATTGTGGTTTTTATGAATAATCTAATGCAGTAGATTCTCCCCAATATGATATATATATGACCGGATACCTGTTGGATTATTGAGAATGTCTGGACTTTAGATGATCATACAGATCTCATTGAATTATACATTGATGTATTTTCCTCCTTGTGAAAAACAGGCCAACGATATCTTAAGAAGAAAAATGCTAAATTTAAGTGTTGAACATGAACATGTTAAACAAACAAATCATAATCAGCTAACACAGCGTCAGTTAATAGACAGATATTCTTTTAAAAAATGATGTATAGCTATCTTCTAATCAAAGAATTGCGCAGTCACAGACGGCGTGTACTTAGACGGTAAGGGATATATAAGGGCGAAGAAGGTTATCAATTACCGACGATTTAGAAAATATTGCACACAGGGACAAGACAAAGGGACGCACTACATGTGTGCAGAATGAGATGTAATTTTGCATATTCTAACATGGTTCTCATCTTTTCATGGCAAAAAAGTCATTACATTAAATTTTTTTTCATGATTGATGGTTCCATAGGAAATATATTTCTCATTCCTGCAATTTAAGTGTAAACTCAAAATTCAGTGAAATAAAATATATTTCCTTAAATACTACATTTTAATTATTAATAAAACTTAAAAAACCAGGGAGAAATTCGAAGAGAAATAAATGGCCCATGAAAAGGTTAAGTTTTTATAAAGTAACAACTAACGAGTCTGTGAACATGAAAAATAATATAACAGATCTATTAAAAGTCTTGTCATGAGTAATGTAATAATGTTTTTTTCCCTCTGGCATTCGTGTTTTGTGAAATTGTTTTTCTTCAATTTATCCAGAAGTACTCTAAAGGACCACCAGGTATGGTCACCCCAAAACATTCTCGCGTGCATTCTAATAAAAATTTTGCCCCAGAGAACTACACTGATTTTTACACCCCTTGAACTACACTGATTTTTACAATAGTTACGAAATATTAACTTTTGGCAAAAATTTAGTTTTTTTTTTTTTGAATCGCGAATTTATTCTATCTTTCTTGGCTATTAATTCCTGACATAAGTTTCACGTTATCAAAAAATCAAATTCGTAAAAAATACACAAAATTCTATTTAAACAAAAATTTGACACAGAACTGCCTTTGGAGTCACAAAATACCGTAAAAAATTTGATATATTTAAGCCACTGCATATTTAAGTTATCGAGTTTACCTATTGCTAAAAGGACAGACCGACAGATGTCCATCCCGGGTTTGATCTGACTTCACTAGGTGTCCGGACTATAAATGATAAATCTATGTATTGGATTTTACTTATCTAGTCCTCTTGTTTTGTAATTATCGTACTGAATTATATTCAAATTGCTGGAAGACAGACCTTAACTTAGCGGATTTTGCTCATTGATGAAAACCTACAAATCTGATATAAAAAACCTTTTACTAAATTTCATCTGTTTATATAAATGTGTTTTTGAGTTATCTTTATAGCAGACAGACAGATTGATACTTTTATCATGTCTTAGGGGAAATATAAAAATGTTACTATTGGCACGAGCATCTCAAAAAATAAACTTTTAGTAACGCGTTGTCATGGCACTCAAAAAAGCTCTGATTTAAAAATAATAAAGTAATTACTACAGCAAATAAAACCAAGAAAAAGGTCGTTTTGAACACGTGACTATATGAAATGAAATAAATAGGAAATGTAATATTTTTTAAAGCAATAAATGCGACACAAAGTTTTTTTTCGTTGCAATACTAAAATGACTCATTCAATGAAACAATTAAAACGAATCAAAATATGATTTAACTTGCTCGAGCAAGTGGTGCTTGGCCGTTCAAGAAATGATGTTCTGACATGATACCTTGAAATATGCATAGCAGATTTCATTTTAATCTCTTTAAAAAATATGCTTTTCAAACTCAGAAAGGTCTAAAACGTGGAGTTTCGTCAAAATCTGTCTCGATTACTAAACAATTACTGTGCTTTCTCAATACTACGTAAATGAGAAAGCGAAATTAAAAAAAATCTTGACGACCTTTGAAGTCGTTATACTAACAATTATCTAACAAAACTTATCAAATCTAATTACTTTACACCATTCATTTCTAACACCGTAGGTATATTTCGGTACTTAATCAGAGCCTCATTCTAAGGTTTCATATTATCTGCTTCTATTTAGAAAACACAGATAAAAAAAAATCTTTTTTTATATCTAAATAGCTTGTTTGCAGCATGTTTCTAAAGCATTTCCTGAAGCTCTCGCCAACTTGTTTTGAGATTACCCTTTCATTAAAAACGCAGCATCCGTCAACCGAAGGTTGAAAAAAAAAAAAAAAGCTAACTTCTGACGCCGACCTGCAAATGAATAGAAATAGATCAGAACATGATACAAGGTTCTGAAAAGGAAAGCTGACTCCAAAATTATCTGTCTTGCGGATCTGTCTTGTTAACTGGTGGTCACCAACCCCCGGTGAAAGGAAATAAGAATTGTTCGCGTTGTGGCGCAAGCGTTGCAGTGTCGTGTGAAAGTGGCGTTTTCCTCGAAAGATTCGAGAGTGACACTGCGCTGTTCTTTGTCAGTTCCCTTCGTCATTTGCGTTTCGGCTCTCTTTTTATTTATTTATTCACTTCTGCCATTCCTCTTTTTTCTTCTTCTTTCGGTGCGGATGCGATGCTATCTGCAGAAGAAACATTTCGGTTTGACACCCTGCGTGCTCTCCTATCGTTTGTCATTGAGACAGGCTCAAAGGAAGGTCCCTTCGGTACCGTTTCTTTGAAACTGACCCTCGATGAACGATATGTGATATTAAAATGAGCGATCTTGATGGAAATTAGGTATGGATCTTTCTTGTTGAAGTATCTCTAACGGCAACCCATAATTTCGCTGCCGAATGGTAATATCGTTCATATCAATTTTATCCAAGCTGTATACTTTGTTTATCGTGAAAAATAGTTTAAGTATTTAGTGTTCATTATAATAGCCGTCAAAGAAACGGATTATGCATTATTTCGAAGAGGGGAGGAGAAACATTCGATTTGTTTCTAAATGCTCCAAATATAATTATTTGTTTTCAAAACTAAGATCCAAATATATGGTATTTAAAAGTAAGGCTATAAAAGCAAATTAAAAGAGCCTCTAAGATGTCAAAATAGAAAAAAAAATTGAAATATTTTGTTTCTCCTAATTGACAGATTCCTGATTAGATTACCTATCTGTCAAAAGCCATTTTTAGACCAGTACCAAATAAATGCCTTTTAAAGATATACAAATTTCATAAACATGCAATTTATTAGGATAGTAATAATAATTTGTCATGTATAATTTGTCATATTTCTAAATGTTTCATTATGTTTCCCCCGATTATTGCAATATTGATTTGAAAAAATAAGTATCTTCTTAAAAATATATTAAACGTAGTGAAATCGACATGGATTCCAAACATAATAAATAAATAAAAATATAAGTTTTCACAAAGTTACTATAAAAAAAATTAACTTAATGTATCATTAACATGTTGCTTAAGTTAAAACTGTGTTGAAATGAAAAATTAAACTGGCGACTTTATTTTAACAAGTTATATCACAACGTGTACTGCCTATGGCTGCAACTGAATTAAATCTGCCCTGGTTTAATCAGTTGAGTGAAAATTATGCTTCAGAAACTAAATGTAGATAATTTAATTCAGAGATTCCTAACTTGTGGTGTACGATTCCCCACATCCCCACTTGAAAATACACAGCAGAAAATTCAAGGGAAAGTGGAAGTGAAACTGCTAAATGGCAGTAAACACATTGCTTAACAAATTAAAAAGATGGAGGGATTTTTTTATTGAATTCTATTTATCCAGATTTATATAAAAAGTGAAAATTATTTTAAGATCGAAATTATTCTTATAGCAGTGTAAAGAAGAAAACAACAAAAGCAAAAAATGCAGCATTAAAGCAATCAATATTTAAAACAATTCGCAAACGCACAATTTGTGAATAGAGCACATTCACTTTGAGCGTGTATTCATAATAAACATTACAATGCACTTGATATATTCTCATTAGTGAGATAATATATATATTTTTTAAACCGGGTTTAATGCAAATTCAAATTCACGAAATAAAGCAGAAGCATTGACTTTCATGGGAATAGTTGATTAACACGAATGAATAATTATCATTCTTCTTGGTAAATTAATACAAAATAATTGTCATGTTTTTTTTTCTTCTTTTAGACGCTAAATTAATACCATTTCGAAAAAATGGAATAAAATGTAAAATAAATAAATATACTTAAATCAAGAATCGTTTGCTTCTTATCCTTTAAATAACTGATTTTTTTAAAAAAAATTTCCTTTATAATATTTTTTTGACTTTCATTTCTTTAATGAATCATGAAAATAAAATGATTTTAAAATAATAATTTGTTTTAAGAATCGTTTTCGGCTAGAAAACAAATAGTTGCTATTCAACAATTCTGGATTTTAGTTCAATATAAAAATCGTGAGTAGGTATGGATATAGTTTTAAATATTTTATTTTTCAAGTAATATCTTTCAACTGAAAATTGCAATTCAATGGCATATTCATATGCACTAAAAACGAAACAAAATGGTTGTGCACTTTCAAGTAGAGAGAATGAATTGAATTTTTTTTCGTTTCTACTTGCCCTGCCATGAGGTTTTTGTAAATGGATTTAAAATAACTTTGAGTTAGTTTTCTACTGGCAACAATGGTCACTAGAATTTCATTTTATTTTCAAAATTTTTTAGATGACAAAATTGGTTATGTTATTAAAAGCTACGCTCGGCATTTAAGCTAATCGGAGCTTTAAGATTGATATGATTGAAGGACTGATTTGATAAATTGTTTGATTATCAAAAACATCAATAAAAATGCATAATTTCATATCAGTTTAAAAACTAATAATAGCAGTAGAGATAATCCTTATTTTTTTTGTAATACATACCAGAACAGACAAATGTTTTTAGAATCTGTTGAAGATTATTTATAAATTTTTAATACAATTTCCACTGTTCATAAAAAAAGAACTGTTAAAATTGTTTCCGCTGTTAAGTAAAAAAAAAGGGAGAGTCTCATAAAACAACAGAAAGTTGTGCATTTTTGTTTCACGAAAAAGTAACACAAAAAAAATTTATTCTTTCTATTAAACCATATCTCAGCCATTTTGGTGCGCTTTAGAACCAATCACCTTTGTATTCAAAATCTAAGTGACACTATTTTCTTTTATTCAACTAACCATTCTAAAACCATTGTTAAACTAGACATTGTCGTTCAATTGAACAATTTGTGTTCTAAAAAATAGTTCTGAATCTTTTATTTGATTAAAGCTAACTCCTTTCAGTCTCTATAATAGCGGAAATAGGAAGATAAAAAATTTGGAAATAAGATGTGACATAAGATGTTAAGAGTTCATAGCCTCCTCCCTCCACTTTCGAGGACCTCCCTGCTTAACGTCTGTTATTATCGAAACGACCGTGTTAAAAAACTAAGCAGCTCATATTTGTGGAAAATTATGGGCTTAACTTCAACCGATGATTACAAAGAATTCAATAAAAACTTCAATCTCTCTGTTGGGAAGATGCGACCTGTTTGCGATCAGATCAAAATTAAGCTTGTCAAGCGTAGGTGAAATGAACTGTGGGATTACGACCTTCTCTTTTTAAAATCTTCTTAGAAAAATATCCACTTTTTTTCCATTTCTTTTTTAGCTGACATTTTCCCCATTATAACGTTCCATTCTTCTTATTTATTATTATTATTATTGTTTTATTTTTATTTCGTTCTACAGGCGAGCATTTATCTTGCTGCGGGCAAGAGAAACAGTTTCCGAATTTTTTTTGTTCTTGAAAGTAAGATTCCTTTTTCATTATTCCAGAAGAACGTTCTTCCGTCGAAAACCAAACGATTTTCAATATGGAGAGTCACAGCAATACGCTCTATTTTGATGGTTACGATCGAATTTGTTTAGAATTTTTTAGAAAAGAATTTCAGCTGTTTATCTTTTTTGGATTTTTATCTCGTTAAGTAATTGTGGATAGCTATAGACAACTCAAATATTTTGTGTTTATTTTACATTCACATATATAACAAAAGAAAAAGAAGAAAGAAGAAGAATCAATGGAAACTTATTTCAAAATACTGTAGCATGAAGCGAAATAGAATTATTGACCAACTTTCGAAAATTTTAAATTATGCTATTTTTAAACTCCTATCAAGTTTCAAATTAAAGATTGTTTTTTTGCGGTGAACTATTATTATTTGAGAAGTACAATTCTTTTCCATACGGCGTATAAAACAATAAGCATTTTAGTATTTAGTCAACAGTTGTTAACATTCTTTCGTCTGTTTTATAAAGTTTTTCTTTGTTGTGTTTGAATTTCTGTTTGTTTTTCCAGTTTATACTTAACACTTTTAATATAAGAATTTATAAATATTTCGAAAATGGCATTATTTTTTATCGATGCATTTTATTAAATTGAATCTTATTTTTTACAACAAAAACTTGAGACTTGAAAATTTTCGCTGACTGATTTAGTTTGATTCGGCCTTATGACACAAGAATTTGATTTCCTCGTATTGAGCTGAACAGTCGTTGAATTTCCAGGTGAATCTAAATATTTTTAAAGTTTATACATTTCTTTTCTTCCTTAACGATGAAAGTTTATTTACTTTCTTTTAAAAAACAAGCATTTAGCGCAGTTAAAATTAATTTAAATTTTTATGCAGTTTTACGAGTTTTTAAATTTGCTTGCTTAAAGAGATGTTTTTATTTTGAATCATTTCTATGAAAATGAAGTTCATTGGTAAAAGTCACTCTATAAATAAAGAGAAAATTTCTCTGTTCCTGTTTATGTGGGCTATTAATGCACTTAGTTGACATTTATATAAAAATTCGGTATCAAATTACAATATCACACATAATTAATTAAAAATTTAGTTTGTTTTTGATTAAGCAATATGAGCTAAATCTTTTTCATATATTTCTATATTATGTAATTTCCTTCTTTTATATATATATATATATATATATATATATATATTCAGATAGAGCTTTTACAAAGGCTTCTCAAAATATTATATACACTCGTATCAATTATAACAACTACAAATACTCAAATACTGTAGATACTGTTTTGCGAGATTTGTTCTTAAGCTTCAAGTATAACATGTCCCGAATCTTTTAACTGTTCTTTATAGCTGACGTAACGAACAACTTTATCCCATTTTAATTTTATTCTAACGATTATTTTAATTCTATCTAACGGTTTTATCTAAAGGACAATTTATTTAATGTTCGTAAACGAACAATTTTATCTCGGAAAATAAATCCAAATGAAGATTTAAAAAGGCGTACTATTGATTCTGGTAAAAAACTTATGAGGCACTGGTTTTAGCATTTTTCTCTTTACGAAATAGCAAAAGGAAGCGTTAAGTCACATTAGGATTTAAAAAACGTTAGAATAAATCACTCGTAATTCTTTGCTTTCTACTTTCTGCATCCTTTAGCCTTCATTGTACATAAAAAAAACAATTATACATTTTGTATCGTTTCCTGCTGATTGATTGGATTCAAAATCTGATATATTTATTATAGTCTCATAGAAAATGTGTCCACCAGATCAAACAATTAAAACTCTTTGAGTTATCGTATTAACACTCATAGGAATAGATCAACATTGGTATTCATCTAACTAGCAGATATAACCGAAATTTTAATTTATAATTTCTGATAATCATTCTTTTGGTTCGTTTGATACTTTTAGTTTCTATGATTATAGAAAAACAAAACTAATTTTTAGACACTTTTTTTGGAAGTCTCAGTTGTTAAGATTAATCTAAATCTGAAGGCCAAATTGCTTTGAAAATAACAATGTACTTTTTATCGTGCAAGAACATGATGTTGTTTTCGTTAAGGGGGGTTGAATATTTGAAGGAAACGAATAACTGAAGCTAGAAATCGCGTAGGCAATGAGCATAAATGGCAATATTTATCAACGTCTTTTAATCGCATATAGTTTTTTACCTGCTTTTACTAGTGTTGCATTATTATTATGCATGCTTCTTTGAAAGCAGATGCGTTTTTAAAAGGTTACCTGCATTTGTTTACCAGTATTGCTTTTTAAAATTGGTTTAAACTTCTTAATAAGTTAAATTAGTTAAGACAAATAATGACTGCAAATAATAATATTTTCAAATGATAACTTGGAATTTGGGAATGTAGATTTCACTTTTTTTTCTCTTTGTATATTTAAGATATTAGAAGGTTAAATAATAATAATGATCCAAATATATAAAGAATGAATTCATCTAATGCTTAAATAAGATATTAATTTTTAAAATAGCTAATAAAGTAAGTAAGTTTTATAATAATAATTTAAAATACCTGAAAAAAAAGCAATATTTTGTAAGAATTAATGGAAAGAAAAATTATTCTTCAAAGTTGAATCAGCTTTGTTTAATGCTAAATAATGAAAATAATTCCTTTGTTTTTGTTCTCTGGGGGATTTGCAGTTATTTCAAACTAAATTAAGTTTTAAAAATAAAATTCTAAATTGTACAGGGAATGAAATATAATTCGTCAATGTTTATTCAAATAAATGCAAATGCTAGTATAAAAAAGAAATAAATAAATGAAAATGTTCAGGGCATACAATTTCGACTGATTTTATTTTTATACTGAGGAAGAATTGAGTAATTTAATACTATTTCGATTCATAAATGCAAATAAGTTAAAACAGTAATCACACAACATCCTTTTATGAAGACTTAACATTATTTACGCTGCTGAATTCATTTATATATATTTTTTATTTTCGATACAAAATACCATGAATGACGAATAATTCATTATTTTTAACGAAAAAAGAACAGATATAAATTAACCGTGGTTAATAACAATAGAAAACTGCATGCAACATTTCAAATGTTTGGAATTTTTCACCGAGTAAAAATATGTTCAAATAAAGAATAAACGAATTAAAATGCAAAAAAAAAAAAAAATTCTAGGAAAAAAGACATTTATTTATTTTGAAGTTGACATTGCTTTATTCTTTGATTAAAAAAAAGATAAACATTTTCTATTTTATTCTTTGTAAAATAGCTTGTAATTACAACGATAATAAATAAAAATAAATGCGAACATTTTGATGCTAATGGAATTAAAATATTTATACTGAACAATCGAAGTTAAAATTAGGTATAGCTGATACAAAAGATTTATTCATTACAAAATAACTTCAACTTTTCAAATGTAATAATTTATCGTTTTCTGTTTGTTCAAGAGCAAAATTCTAAGTATGACAATCTTCAATTCAAATTCTGTAAGTATATTTTGTTTGTTGAATTTATTATTGAAACTGGAATAAAGAATTTTTTTCATTTATCAAAATCGATTTTTCTTCCGAAAAGTATCTGTTGAAAAAATATTGAATAGAAATAAAATAAGTTGGCAAATTTAAATGAAAATAATTCTAAATAAGAACCAATTAAGTGAAAAAAATTTGAGCTATTCATAAAATGTTCTTGTTTAGAAACGCTATTATTTTTAAAAGATTCTGTTTAAGATCAGAATTTCAAAATACACTCTTTGTTTCCAACTTAAAGGGATTAAAAAAGATTAAGCATAGCTTGTAGCAGACTTTTTTTTTAAATAAGTAAAATAAATTTTATTTCCTTTGAACTATTCTTTTCTTATTTTATTGCCTTCTTTTATAAAATATTTGTGTTGTGTTTTTATATCTACTATATTTTGGTTAAACCTGTACTGCTTTCACAAACTTTTATATAAATACAATTCTTAGATATTAAAATCATTTTTAAAGATATAATTTTGAATCGATTTTCCAACGGAGTTAGATTCCTATGATAATGTAACATTTTAATACTTTTCCAAGTTAATTTTAATTAATAGCTTGATAAATAAACTGTAAAATGAGTACTGTGATGTAGCAGATTGTATCGAATAACATGTTAGACAAAGTGCAAAGTGATTTTTTAAAAATTTAAATGGTCAGCTCATATGCAGGTAAAATTGAAAAATATTCTTGTATAATCAGTATACGATTCGTATCTAAATATTTACTCTGAAAAAACACGATTTTACACACATAAAAAAATAATTGCCGAACGAAGCTTGGTTTTCCGGATATACTATTAAAGATTTTTTTATTGTTATTGTTGGATGATTTAATTAAACTCTTATATCGTGGAATAACATGTTATTTGAGATGAAAATTTGAAATCAAAATCACAAAAAGTATTTTTAGCACCCACTCGAGCAAAGAAATGATCACAAGTTTATCAGCCCGGTTGAACTTTTTAATACAAGAATAAAAAGGGATGAGAGCTTATTTTCTTCAGACGGTGGAGACCAAAGTGTTAAATGGTTGACCTCTCCAGCTGAAGGGAGCGGCCATCAAAATTTCGCACCATGAAATCCGAAAATGAGAAAGGAGTTGCATTTATCTTTTTCATCTTAATTCTTTTTTATGTGTGTGTTCTACCAGCGGTCTTACTGTTTAGGGATGGAAATTGAATGTTAAGGCTCCGTGAAGGCATGGATGTTGTGGGCTGCTATGATAAGAGTGGACCGTGATTTATCTTGCACACCGCTGTTCTCACGATTCGAAGAGTCCAGTCCAATACATTACTTTTTCAGGATTCGATTTCGATTCTGTCAAGATAAATATATGGCATTTATACATATTAAACACATAAATAAGATGTTTTTTTTTGTCTGGGTGAAATTGTTTCTATTAGCATAATATATGGATTTTTCGGGATGTTTTATGCGTCTTCTAGACAAGAAGTTAAGCTAATCTTAATTTATATTGTTGCAACTCACTTTTGAATAATATCAAGAAGAAAGTTTTTGCAATGTTAATAGTATCTGCATCTTCCATTTGAAATTGATAAGCTTCCATGACATTTCTATGGTTCATTTTCATTCGTAAATAGCTCAACGTTTTTATTGCTTGAGAGGTGGTTCTAAGAATTTTGATAGGCCTCGGGGGTGTAGCGATAAGATTTCGGTTTCAGCTTCGGAACCGAAGGGTGCGATATCCAATTCTACCGAAGAATGTCGTGTAAGAGGGTCTGGTGCACATTAAATCTGTCAGGACGAAACGTCCTCCCACTGATGGGGTGTGGGAGTTTAGAAAGGGGATGCAAATTCTACTGTCATCCACGTCCTCTGACAGCGATTCAAAATTATGATGTTATAAATAACTCTAGTGTTACTTAAAAACGGGGCGCTAATATAAGTAAACTAAACAAAGAATTTTGATCATATATATCTAAATACATGATTCATACTCATATGATAAAAAAAATCGTATTTTTTTATTGGTCTTAACTACTTTAGAGCATTTCGACAACACTCAAAGTTGAAACTGATTTACAACATGGTTTTAATATGTACATAAATGCCATCCTTCAATCCCTGCGCTTATATACAAAAGATGTATTAAACTATTGCTTCTCAGATTTATAAACCGAAATTCAAGAATTCAAAAGTTCTTAATTTTTATTTAAAAAAATTAATTACCTATAAACACTTGAAAAATTCAATGGATTCTTAATTCAATAAGCAAAATAGCACATTTCCGTAGTGGTAATTTTAATCGAATCAGATAGTGAGAAAAAGTAAAACAACGATTTAACTCCAATATAAGAGGGATTGGTTTCTTCACTGGAAGAATTCCAAGCTAAATTGGTCCGCATTTGTGTTTTTCTGAGAGGAGGTGACATATTCGTCGCTGAACCAGCAAGACCGGGGTAGAATCCAAAATATTCTAAATCTTATACTTCATTCGTATCCATGAAAATCTTTTCTTATAAATACATGCAGTTTTCATTGAATTTGCTTTGCAAAAGCATTTGAGGATAAACTTATACTACAGCTCAAAATTTAACATCAATTTCATGATTTGTTTCAAATACACTGTTATTTCAAAACATTTGGTATACATTTATGTACATTTTATTTTATAATGATTCTTGGAAACTATCGAAAGACTCGTCGATTGTGCCCATTATGCAATACAATCGATGAAAAATATACCATTATAAAAAAAAATCGGAAAAGAAATGAAATGCAAATTGGATTCAAGTTTTCTTCTTTTTTGAACTTTCCCCGGTGGACTCTCAAATTTCAGTTTCGCAAAACTCGTTTTCTCTTCGGTAATGTCCTTCGGCGATTCCTGTTAAAATTATCATCCGATTTCAAATAAATTTAATACGGAGAAAAAATGTATGTATTAACTTTATAAAACCGAAAAAGATACATTCTGTACCCATTAGATCACTTTTCCGGACATAATATAATAATAAGGGATTAAAATGAAGAATGATTGCATTTGTAATAAACTACGACAATAGAAGAAACCTGTTTGTATTAATCAGAAGATAGGATGAATTTAGTTTTCTATAGAAGAAATGATACTCTGACATCGACTTTTTAAAATGAGAAATAAACCAAACTATTTTAAATTTCCAGAAGAAATTAGATTTTGTTTTTCAAAACTTGTACTTCAAAACACATAATAATATAAAAACTTAATTCTAGAAATATTTTGAATTCAAACAATGTTGATAGTTTTGGAGATATAAAAATCAAGAACTTGAATTTTACTTATTTATTTTTGGCTTGATTTGTTTTTTGTTGTGTTTTTGAAGCCATTCATGTTGTTTTTAGCATGGAATGTTTTTAGTGTTTGCTTTAATTTAAAAAAAACTTGAAAACTGCTCAAATGTTGCCGTGCAGTTCTCGTTTACGTTAATATGTCTTTTTGTTTAATTTAGCAACTAATATTTAAAACTTAGTTTTTTTCACAATTTTTGATGCATAATTAATCCCCCCAAATATTGTTCTGTAAGTTCCTTTTCTATGATTCATGATATCTATTATTAAAAAAAATGTGATGTTGGTTAAAATATATTATAAAAAGAGTAAGTCTTATTAAAACAATTTTAAATTTAAAATACTTTTATCCCATATATTCAGATATATTACTTTATTATGAATAGGCCATTGTAGTTAAGTAAATATTATGTCCCTCATATATATGAGAAAAAATGCTGTAATGTGTTCAAAATAGAAATATTAAACGTTCAATGAAACAGAAATTAACCAATTTTTTTCTTTTTTGAACACTTTTAATTACTTTAATACTATTTTTTTAAAAACACTTTTATTTTGACAGTCTTTATATGAGTTTTAAAGTAGGGATTTAAACATGCATAAAAGAGAGATTGAGTTAATTGTTCGCACAAAGATTACCCATCTCATATACATCAGGATTTATAAACAAAATATGCAATGCCAATATGACAAATAATAATTATTTAAATAAAATCGGCTGTCGACAGCTTTTAAAAATCATCTGGTTTAACCGATGTTCAAATTTTATTTCAAAAACGTTTTAGAAGATATAAATATTTCATCGTCTATGATATTTCATACATGATATATATACTATGATATATATACAAAACAAAAGTAGTTAAGTACAAAAAAATATACATGAAAGCATTTTAATCCTGGACAACAAAGGCTATTTCAAATATAAAAAACAGAATGTAATCTACGATCACAAATTTCAAGTTATGTTGTGAGAACATTATGATTTTTAAAGTCATTATTTGTTTTAATTAATTTAAATCATTAACCAGCTTAAACCGGTTTGAAACAATCACGAGATTCTCTATCGGTCTCTATAATATATATGATAGCTAATGATATATTTTTTAAAACTTTCAATTACAATTTTTCTAGCTGGCTAACTTTTGGAACTCAACCGATTTTGTGATGAAATAACAGCTATGATATCATAGCTCTTTTTCAGTCTTTTAAAAACGCATCTGCTATCAAAGAAACATATGTAATAATAAAGCAATACTGGTAAAAGCAGATCAAATGCATCCACTTTTAAAGAAGCATAAATAAATAATAATAATGCAATATTGGTAAAAGCAGGTAAAAAAAATTCTTCAGCCGACAGCTTCCAGCGTCCCATAATCTTTATTATTTTGCCCCTAAATTTCGAAGACATCAGAACCTCCTAATTAAAACAACATCCTATCCACGCATGATAATTAGAAACTTTTAAATTGTGTTAATATCACCCTAGGCTTTAGAGGAATTGAATAAATAAGCGATTACCATTGTGTGAATCGGTAGTAGAAGTTTTAACAAAACACAAACGCTCGTATAAAGGCGTAAAACGCAGCCAGTTACAAGCTATTCAACAAACAGCCAGTATCATTACGGCGTAAACGTTTAATGTTACCCAATGTTCAAACTGTTCATCAGATACAAGGGTTCCGAATCGTCTGCAAATAAAAGGCCTTTTCTTCCTTCCTTGCTGGAGGTTTACCCGAATCGTTTCTCGCCTTCGAGCCTAACCACGAACCATTCCTCTCTGAAAGCAAACACTCTTCATGGATGGCTCCAAGGGTCATCCTGACTAATTTCTCGTCACCGAGAAGGTTGGCAGGCCACGAGATAAAGGTCAAACCTGTTCTGTCGGGCGACCTCACCTCTCACGTGCCCTTAACCCTTTACTTTTTCCTCCTCCCTTCCCTCGTATTCGAAAGAAGCAAAAAGAAGAAAAAAAATTATGCAATACTCCACTTCTAGACAGAAAGGCACGGTGTTATAAATGAAATTTTGACAATGCATCTTTTTATTCTTTCTTTTTTCTTTTTTTTTGGAGGAAGTTTGGCAGTGGACACGAGGCGCGCAGCAGGTTTTTAATCTGTAGCGGTCAGATCTGCATTGTGTGGCAACGGTGTAGCTCTTGATGCTGAAAAGTGTTTGAAGTTTTTCGGCACAAAAAATGGAAGACTGATGGGGGGGTGTTATGATGGACTTGTCAGTTTGACAACTCTGTTTTTCTCGAAAATCACGGCGAAACGATAATAAGGTTCTACTTGGTGGTGTGTGCGATTAGAGAAGAGATAAGTTTTGACAGATCGTTAAATGCATGTCGTAATAGAGACAATAGAGGCTATTTTGAAGCACCTAGGTTTTGCTAGTTTTGTGGTTATAGAGTTTTTGCTTTGAACGGTAGCATTCCTTAGTTTCATTGTTGGAAAGTACCTTTATGCGTATCAAAATAGTCATCTGAATTTTCTTCCTTTCGTGTATACGAAGTATGGAAAGAGAAAGTAATGAAGTTGCCTGAGAAATATTGGAAATTGTGCTGTATTTTATTTATTTTTTGATCTTCAGCATTATGAAAATTTTATTCTTAGTTTTTCGCATACGAAGTTTATAAAGAGAAAATATTACAATCATCTACAAAATTTGAATGCTAGATTTTGACGCATCACCTCGTTTCTCTCCTCTTTTATCTGAAAAAAAAAGCATTTTCGGTATTATCCCAGTCTGTGAATTTTATTATTCAAAACCGCTTTGAACTAGACAAATGAAACTCGATATATGGACTTAACCTATAATGAAAATTAATTATGGAATTATAAAATTTCCATTTTAATTGTATTTTTTTATTCAGGAATATAGCAAAGGTTAATAAACTGATGACTGCAATTTTTATCATGTCAGAATAGGATGTTGTTTTGGGGTGGGGTTTTTGGCTTCAACAAAAATCCGTATACAAAAAATAAAAATTTTATTATCTGCACGAGCATTAAAAAAATCAGCTTTCAATAACCTGTTGCTATTGCATTTACAAACGCTCTTATTAAAAAAATAAGTTAATGACTACAGCCAATAAAACCTAGAAAAATACCATTTTGAGCGCGTGATTATATGAAATAAAATAAATAGAAAATGTGATATTTTTTAAAAACAGTAAATGCGAGATAAAGTTTTTGGATCGTTTGCAGTACTATGCAGAAGTGACTCATTCAATGAAACAATTAAAGCTAATGAAAATATAATTTAACTTGCACGAGCACATGTTGCTTTTCCGTTCAAGAAATTATTTTCTGACATGATGCATTGGAATATGCATAGCAGATTTCATTTTAATCTTTTATTTTGCTTTACACTCAAACTGATATTAGTGAGTGTTTGTGAACATTATGAATAGTGATGATTGCACCACAAAGAAGCTTCAAATGTTTCGACATATTTATATCTCAAGTGCGGGAAAAGTAATAAGCTCTTTTGTAGCTATTGTTCGCCAATGGCATGATGCGGTTAATAGTACATAAGCATATTTATTAGAAAATAAGTAAAAATGGTTCAGTGAATCTATCTTGAGGCGTTATACTATTCTCTTTATAAATTTATGAAATATAAATAATTGAAAATAAAATAGAAATTTTGAGCACAAACAGAGATTGTTTCCTCTTTTAATGTTTGCTTTTGGCAGTCAATTAATGAATCTCTTCAATTTATTTACTTTCTGATCCAGTTATTAGCAATCGCTAAGCAATTTTAACATTTATTACAAATTCAAAATATTTTAAAGTAAACTTTAAAAATCATTTTTCCTTGTCAAAACATTCCAAGATAATTAATCTTCATGAGTTATTTTTAACCGCTTAAGTTTGTTATTAATTCCTTTATAAAGGTAAAAAAGTACTTCAATACAAAAGATATTTGTTAAATAAACAAAATTCGAAACATTCTCTCTGGGGATTAAGAAAATGAGAGAAGAGAGACAATTGAATCAGATCGATCATTCGTTTATTGAAAATAAAAACATTCTCAAGCTCAAGAATTATTTTGAAATTCTTGAATTTTGCAAAGAATTGATGAAAACAATTCTACAGAGATTTAAATCTTGAATTCCGTTGTTATAGCAACATTCAAAACCACTTCGTGGTCGAGTGATATTATGGAATGTGCGCAGGATCAAAATTTGCGACGAGTTAAAAGAAAAATATATCGGATAGAATACAGGATATAGAGCTTGAATAGAAATCTGAATCGTAGTTCGAGTAAAATCTAATATGTGTAATGTTATATGATGCAATGTGCATTTATAAAGCTCATGATGTTATGAATTTATAATGAAAACTATGTATTGTACTATATAAACATTATACAGTGCAATGCCCGTATGTGTTTTCTATTTCTACAAATACAATTCACACCTTCCAGCAGTTTTCATTTTATATTTTTAAAAAATATCCTTGCTTAAGGTATCATAACGGCGATGTTCTGGTCAAGGGGGTAATTAAAAGCTTTAGTAACATAAAGAACTCTGGAATAAGTAATAAAATATTCAGATATATTGTCATGTAATTGTATCATCATTTATGATGTCAGTTTTCCAAATTGCACTATAAAATGAAAAAAAAAATATTTTTGTTATAATTATTGACAAATAGCCTTTGTCCTTCTCCCGTCCCACCCCCTCACTTTAGTCAATGAACATAAGACAACAACTTATTTTACCTCCCCCTCCCCATATCAGTCTACGAACATGAGATCGCCAAGTTGCCAAAAATAATGCATAAGAAACTATATTATGAATTTCGTTTAAGGATAACATGTAGGTATGTAGTGTTTTCGTTGTAGAATTACGCCTTCAGATTCAATTTCAATTAGGAGACTCAGTTCTTTCAAGATCTCTTATAACTTATATGGAGGCATGGTATGTCAGAAGCTTCAATTTTAGTAAAGTATTAAAATTTTGTAAAGCGGAATCGGCCGAGGTGCCATCCATATTCTCTGATCTCTGCTGGAAGTGATGAGGCTCATTTCAATATTGTCTTCATGTAGCTTTAAAACGGGTTGTAATTCTAAAATTGCGAAATGAGCTGCGAAAACCTCGAAAACGCAAAGAAGAGGCGAAAGTTCAAATCTTGCTTTAACTGAAGATTTTTCATGCATAACGAACTAGTGCACGTTAAATTCATCTTGCTGTGGAATGAAAATTCGGAAAGGAGGGGTCCATCTTTGTCACATCGTCATCCGAAAACAATTCGCGAAAACGTTGTCACTCGAAATCGAGCTTTAATATAACTAATTTGAATTAAATAGTGAAATGCTAATTCCACATATTTTTTTCTTTAGTGTGCAAGAAATAAACTTTAACAACTTATTTGGCATGGTTACTAAGCTGTTTTGTGCCTATGTTTTTTTAGGCACGTGTGAGATATCTACAATTTCAAATGCTTTACATGAGTATTTTTATCATAGCTTAAATGCTAACAATAACTTCGTACGCTGTTTTCTGTGCAAAAATTAAACTCATGAGAATTAAACTTGATTAATTAAAATATTTTTCTGAGAGCATGTAAATATGTTAAACATATTTTACTTACTTAATATGTAGGCTTCAAAGAAGTTTTTAACTTTCCATAATTTGCCTTTTAAAAAGTTAAAGTTAAAGCAAAAAGTTAAAAATCAAAAGTTTTATATATAAAGCTCGTCTTTTATTTTCTCAGCGGATGGAGGGTCCGACTTAGCCTAATTGGGGCCCTGGGCAAAAAATTCTTTGTCCCCCCCCTCTGCTTTAGAACTTTAGTAATAAAGAACCAAACCTTATGGAGGTATTTAAATTTTTCACCACGTTATAGATATGCACTGATACTTTGTTTTTAAAAAAGTTCATTGAAGAAGGAATCGTAAAATAAACTTTCTATTCCATTAGGGTATCTACCTCTGATGTGGAGGGCAGAGGCAAATGCCCCATATACCCCTGCCTCAATCAGGCTTCGAGTGGAAGCAATGATTGGATAAACATATTTTCATTTGCAAAATGAAAGTTTATGTTCCCATTTCCCATTTGGCATCGCAGTATAATTGCTGTAGAATTCAGGAAAAAAAACACCAAAACTATTATCAGTTCTAAAGGTCAGTGAGACCACCCATATTGTTTATTTTCCTTACCGAAAGTAATCTATCAAATTCTACATTTGGGAAAATATGGCTCTTAAATTTTAATGTAGTTTAAAGAGAGGGTGTTTATGAGGCTTGACTTACGTCGAAGAACAACGCCATTGTCAGGAATACGAGCTTGTTATATTTCGTTTTCAAATATTATTTTTTCTCTTTTGTGACTTAAGTTCCACTCGACTGCATTTTTAGTCATTATGCAAATAAGAAATACTATAGTCCCCAAGAAAGTTCATTCTTTAGACTCTGACGGTACTCATGACAATAATAGTATCTTTTCCGGTTAAGTAATGCTTATGCGTGCATTTTCATTCGCATCAAATCTGTTTAGAATTGGATGGATCTGTTTTCGCTGAAATCGCAAAAAGACGATTGCCGTGGAGAAACTTCCTTCCTCGGAACTGAAATTCGGAAGTGCACCGGGAAATGAAGAAAAGAGAAAGGCAATATTTGACTCGATTTGCATTTTATTTCTATTCTGAACCACTACAATGCTATACTTTTGTATATGTTGAGTTTAATGGATGCCATCGATGCTTCTTTTTTGGCATTTTGAAGCATCATTTACTTAATAAAAAAATATGCAGAGTGGTTTTAAATGGCCACTGTAATGGGTACTTTTGTATCACGCTTTCCATGGTGTGAATTGGTTTGATGTGTCGGAAAAGAGCGTTACAATGCTTTTCATATAGTAAGAAACATTTAACATTTATATATCTAATAATATCTTTTAATCTAAATTAAATTCTAGTTAATTTCCAAATTTTTATCTTGATTTGGCCCGTAATTATTTCATTCCAAAATATTCTCTTGTTTCCTGATTCAGTTCCCACTTTTTTTATTTAAATATTTCTAACACGCTCTCTATAAAACTGCTGGTCCCAGGATTTGTCCGAAGTATCCGAGAAAAGGGATAAAAATCCTCAATGTTTAAAACATTCCTTTAAAATACCTAAATTTCCCTTTCCTAAGATTACACGTGTCAAAAAAATCTCTAACAAAATTTTACAATAAAAATATTGAAGGGAATTTTTTTTTCTCTTTGGCACTGGTGTGGCGTTGTAAACGGACGTAATTTTTTTACTCATAAAATACCACCTGCAGTAAAGTAAATCAAAGTTTCAATTTTTAAAAGTCTTATCTATTCGGCCGTGCAACTACTAAAATATGCTCAGCTTATATAAGGCTAAAATAAATGGTGCAGAAATCTCTTTTATTACTTATTAACAAATGGCAACAAGCCTCTGTATGAATTTTAGACTGTTACAATTTCATAACTGCATTTAAGTTCCACGTTTCGCTTAGCTAATTAATGGAGTGGCAAAATGTTATTAGGTTCGAAAGTGTTAACTAAGGAGCCCATTTAGTCAAAAGAAAGAAGATATAAACGAAATCAAAAAATGAGATTCAATCAGAAAACTTATTCGGGCTCAAAAGTAAGCTAAACAGTCGACAGATGGACAATCTCTATGATTTGTTTTTGAAAATCAATGTTCATACTTTTCAAAACACAATTATCTGAGAAAAACCGATCTTTATATTACCTTTTTTATAAGTTTTCTCCTTAAATTGGAACAAAATTTTTATATTCAATTTGATACACAATTTGTTTTTAAATGCTATGATGCCTTTCAAAAAGTGCTGCACATTCTTGAATATTCAGTTATATCCGGCTTCCGTACTCTCCGATCGCGTTTTCTTTTGTTGTCATTAAATAAGAAAGGCAAGGCGTTGAATTGACAATTTGTTTGTTTCCTACATTTACGTCGAGCATTACAGAATTTATATGAACAGTTAATATCCGTTAGCTTACTTTTTCTGAAATAAATTCTTGAAACGCACAGTGCAGTATATTGACTTATGTGAACTCCAGTACAGAGCCTTCTATTTTAACTCGACACGTTATCGGTATGATTCACTGAACAGCGGCTGCGTTCACATTGAGATAAATGGAGGGCTTAGTAGAATGAAAAGTGAGAAAATGCGTATTGTAACAGTAAGTTTTGGTATAAAAACTTTGATTTCTTATATTGGCGGACAAACACATGAACTCATAGAACTCAACCCTATGCGGGTTATTATAATTATTATTGCTATCCGGCCTGTCCTTCCGTAATATTAAGGCAGGTACTCGTTAGTTGACAGTATTTAAAAAGGCAGAAATCACTTATTAATCAAATGTTTCAATATTTGAAATGTCTCTTATACTATCTATACATAGAATAAAATGAACTCTCCTGAAAGCGTCTGTATGTTGGAACCACAAAAACTCGAGAAATAATTAACGGATATTGGAGGTATTTTTACCATTCTGTACCATTTGTATTTATTGTTAAAGGTTTTAGTGTATTAAAGTCTTATCAAAATAAAGAGTTTTATATATTTTAATTTATTCGTGCATGCGCGAAAACCTCAAACTTCGCATGTGCAAATAGCAAGGGCCGTGGTATGCATTTGCGATACTTTTCTTCGTTTATGTCTGATTTTAAACAAAGATACAAATCTCAATATGCCGAAAAGAAGGAAATACAACCTCAACATTTTTTTTTAAATGATGCGTAACATGGCCATGTCATATTGGGGGGAGACTAGACAAGTTTAAAGCTATTTTTCCTTCTTGGATGCTATGCCACGGGCAACGCCGTGCCGGTACTGTTAGTTATAGTAATAGAAATAACAATAAATGTCCACAAATAAAATATGTCATTTAATTAGACAATTAGATAAATCCATGTGTCAAGATATGAAAAGCAGTTACAAAGGGCCGCGTCGTCCCACAAACCGCGTCGCATCGTACAGTCGGCATTGTCTGCTGTCTGTGGGAATTGTTTCAAAGCGACAGATTCTGTTATCTGAGACGTTCCTGTGCGCGTCGTAAAACCTTACTGGAATAACATTTAAACCTCCCTACTGAAAGCCGCAGACACGTTTTCTTAGTTGCGTCCATTCAAATCGTGACTGGAGAGATTAGGATAATAAAAATTATGTTCCTTTTTTCTCCTTATCGTACGTTACTGCTAATGAGTCCCAGAACAGCCGCCATCTTGAGAGAAGAAAAAACACCATCCCTCTTTTGTGATGCACCGTTTCTGGCCCCGCAGCCGACCTATTGTAGTGGTAACGGTCAGTTGCATAACTGTAAATAATTTATTGCCCCCCTTCCTTCCCTTGCCCACCGAATATCTCCCGCGTCATTAAAAACAGGCAGGATCGTAAAAGTTTGTCCTTGAAATTCACAATGCCATGTCTAGCTGGGGATGGTTATTACTGTGAACACTATTAATTAATATTCTTTATCTCAGGCAAGACTTTTTTCCATTCTTGTGCTTCTGACCTCTAAGGTGGACTGTTATTCCCATAAAAATAATTGCGAGTTGAAAATATGGTGGCGGATTGTATGCATAATTTACCGGGGAGATTCAACTCTACCTTAAAGTAATAAAAATAATGGAATTTTTTATTTTGACTCTACATACAACAAACTTATTGTGATGTGGAATAATAGTCTGGATTTAAAAGAATTTCCCTGAGAGTTTGGTGGTCTTGAAATATTCTTTGATGGGAATTTTTAAACCCGTATTGTAAACAATGCCAATTAATTTTCTAGCTTTGTGGTGTGCTGCTGTCTTCGTTATTTACATCTTTCGCAGGTAGTTAAAAAAAGCAGCCAAACCAGATATCTCATGAGCTTTTGAGCTGTTTACAGATAATTATTTTCAGATGGCCTTTAAGCATAATTAGTGTATTTATTCAAATATTCACCTGCGATAGGAGTAAACATTTATCGATTTTTTGCTTTCTAGTGCTTGAAGTTTGAAAAAAAAAAATATTGTAAGCGTCAAAAATTTTGATCCATAGTTATTAATGGATATATTATAGCCATGATTAAACAGTATGAATCAGAAAACAAACTTTTTGAAATAATACCTTTCTTGTCTTACTTTTTAGTCATTTACAATAAAAAGGGAGATGAGTTAGGCACGTAATTTTCACACCGTGGATCGTGACGAAATCTTGGATGTGTGCATGCATCTTTCCACAATTTTCTTAAGTGTGATATCGTCTTAAAATCTTCATCAAGTTAAAAATAGGAAATATTCTTTTGTTATAATTATTATAGATATTTTTATTCAAAAGATATCACTTTTGGGGGGGGTCATAAAACCTTTTTTTTTTATGTGTGCTATTCGTCTCGGAAAAAAAATCTGTCTAGAATGTTCCAGGGCCGCCTGAGATTCGATTCTAAAAATTGCTGTCTGCGTTTAAAAGTTTAGAAATCTCTGATTTAGACGAATGAAATGTTCTATTTTTATTCTGTATTGTTTGCCTAATGATTTGAGTTAATGGAGTTTACTGATGCTAAAAACCATTTCTGATTATGAAGCGCCAACCTTTAAGGTATACGCAAATATATTGCTCATGAAAAAACATATGGTCTTATTTTAAAAGGTTTAGTAAATAATCTATTTGCTAATCTGCATAAAAATCTGCTGTATAGATTTTGAAGTAGTAAAAATGAGCAGTACTCATATAAGATAGAATAAACCGATAATTAAAAAGAAGATTAAAGGATGAGAATGAAGTCGTTTATGAAGAACCTTTAAAAAGTGCGATAATCATGAAAACATAATTAGGTAATGGATTGTTTATCTTTTCTTCCCTATTTAAACGATTAATTTAGTAATATTAACTTCCCATTGTAAAGCAACACTAGGGATATTTTGGGAAGGACCTCATTATTTTGAATCGTGGTCAAATGACGAGGATGACACCTGAGATGGCACCCATCTCCCTATTTAAATGAATGCGATAATTTAGATATGCAAAAAGCTAAATCGATAGATTTTAATGCATGTATTTGTTATTTAGAGCTGTAGATCTAGAAGCGAATTTAAGCGAAATATTCCTTTTTGTTGGTTGTCTGTCGATCTGTCTTTTCGTGTGACTCTAAGCCCCCCCAAAAAATACAGCGGGTTAGATTACATGAAATTGGTCAAAGAAAGTGAGTTCAAAATGCGTAATTGTTTCCCTTGATTTTCCTTGGAAGCAAAATCCGCCCCGTTCTTGAAATATGTGAAGAGGTTGGAGGGCTTAGTTTAATTATATTGACGCCCATTTTAAATTAGCGCAAAAGCTATCTTGGGGTGGATCTCGTAATTTTTAATGCGAAAAAGGCAAGGGAAGGCATCCCTGCTATTAACTTGGACTTCACCTCACGAAACAATGCAGATAATTTTGATAGCTGTCTGTAGCTGTAATGATAATCAAGGCGTAAATGGGAGGGTGGGTCTGTGATGAGCAAAACGGTATTTAAATTACCTCGTCTTACAGGAAAAGTCGATGCATAAGGATACAATAGGAAGACTTTACTGTTTTTACATGCTCATATGCGAAGTATGCAAGGAGAAAACATTAAAATCTTTTTTTTTTATAAATGAACATGAAATTTTTAAAAATCTCCACGTTTCAAACCTTTGTAAGCTCACCAAACATATTTTTAAAATTATGTTTGTCTGTGAACATGATGGTACAAAACTGCTTGTAGCTAGATGGATGAAATTCGGGTCATTAACACCAAATTTGTAAATTTTTGTCAAATTTTGAACGAAATGCATTCACAGACATATCCCCGTCTCTGTGAACGCAATAAATCAAAAATATTTTTAATTTGATGGATGAAATTCGGGATATTAATATCAAATTTTGAACGAAATGCATTCAGAAATTTTTTCTCTGAAATATCCAAGTAATGAGTGGACATAATGACCGCAAAACATAAAGGGATATTTAGATTAAATTTAATGCACATGTTTCTATGAAAATGTCGGTCCAATATGCAAAAATGTACTATGTGTTCACCTGTACTTTCGCATGCAGAAATGATTTAAATGAATGAAATTTGGTATGTGACTTTGTAATTACAACAGTAGTTATGTTTCAAGTTTTGATTTCAGTCGGTTGGAAGAAAAATACTTAAAAAATATGTTTGATTTTCTGGTGCTATGTTATTAATTGTATGGTAGCGGCTAATCGCTACAAAAAAATTGCATCAGATCGATTTTTCCTATCTGATTTCTTTGATGGCATCCATTTAATCTACGGTTCCTGATTTTCTTTATTATATTATAATTCGCTTCTTTTAGGCATGAAAATAAAAAAAAACTGAGAATTCTTATTGTTTACCATCTCGTCCATGGTCCATAGTTTATTTAATATATAGTTTTTACAAAAAAAATTATAAATTTGTGTCCAAGTTCTGAATAAACTTTGTTCTGAGAATGTCTGATATTGTCGATTGCTTGAATATAAGCTAACACGATGTTTACAAAATGAGAAGAACCAGCTGAAAAAAATTCGGCCCATAGATTTAATATCTATAGCGTATACATCATTAAAAGCTTGAACCAAATTTAACAAGGGTTGTCTGTCTGTCTGTACTTTCAGAAGCGTGTAAATCTAATAATTTAAAACTCATTGATGTAAATAGATCAGATTTGTCATTCCATTTTGTGATAGTCTATATCTAATTTGCTTTTAATCGTGTTAGGAAATATAAATTTATAAATACAAATGAAATTTTCGGAGCAATTAAATGAATGGCAATGATAATCGCCAAATATCTCGCCAAGGGCGGCACGACAGATTTAGTAAAAATGCTACATTCAAGCCAAAGGTTAATATTTCGTAACTATTGTGACTCAAATGCCATGTGAAGAGTTCTCTACCTATCCAAAGTTCACAATTTTTTTGCAAAACATGGAGGATAATACCATCATTAGAGAGTGAAGCAGAAAGTTTTGGAGAGACCATTCTTTTCTTCTTTTTTTTTTGTTTTGTTAAGATCTAAATCCTTACAAACCAAATTGTTTGCTACTGATAATTGCAGTTCTTAGTCTAGATATTGATCACAAATTATTTGAGCTTCATTGCCTTCTGAGCGTACTCAATTGAATTTGGAACGTGAAGACGGCGGTAAATATTCATAAGTCAGCGCCAAACTTGATTCGCCTGAACTGCATATTCATCCCTAATCTCAATTAAATGCAGTCATTTTTTTCACCGCACCCGGCATATTTCTCAATTTAATCCTAAATCCACACGGCGAATGAGAACCAATCAAGACGTAGCGTAGCGAGACGTTATTAGTTACGATCCGTTTGCTTCGGGACGCCATTAAGTGACAATGCATCACCCAGACTGAATAGCGCGGCCTGTAATAATAATAAAACTATAATCAGGGACTTAACAATGGGTGACAGTTTCTTCACATTTTTCGAAGGTTTTTCCTTCACAACTTTCACGGTCATTATTTTTAATGTTAATCTGAAAAAAGAATCTTGTGTCTGCTTTTGAAAGATGGGAAATGTTCTCTTTCACTGTCATAATAACCGGGGTGTAGGAGACAAAGGGCCCTTTGGGGCCACAATGACTCAGCCCAGAGTAAGAATATAATACTCTCAGCATTCTGAGAGATATTACTCGTGCAAGGGTTGACAATGCACCTTTCAGAAAAGTGCCTCAATTTCGGAAGAATATTAAAACGCTTTCTGAACATATGATAAACAAGGTTTTTGTTGGAATTTCCTGTTTCTTCGGAATTGAGTGCTGTTGGGTTCTCACGTGTGTTTGATGCTGGTAACACCATCTTTCGTAATGTTTGTCAATTCTGCCGGGTGACGGATGTTCTTTGTTTTCATTTAATGCTGAAGAAAATCATAGCTTATCTTTAATGTATACTCATTTCAGTATTTTCTAATCTAAAAATGTTTTTTTGCGTCGGTAATTTCAACAACATTCTGGAAAATGTTTTTAAAGAATAGCATATTCATTTTAAATTTAGAAAATAAGGAAGTAATCAGTGGCGTGGTGATAGGGGACACAAAAGTGGTTATATATTCCAATACGCCAATCTTGGGGAATATGATGGAGGTAAAATATTAACGCGCCGGTGTCCTGTCACATACGTAGCGCGTCTTCCTCGTGATCTGGGCGTCTCGGGTTCGAGTCCCGGTTAGGAAATGGTTTTTCTTGTTTGTATTTATTATCTGTCAGATGTATGAATGTGCTCCCGTGTAATAAGGTGCTGTGCAAGATTGTATGTGTGTGTCATCCTCATATGAGATAGAAGTCAGACTTCTGCCATCGAGTGCTCAAGGATCCATACCCTCAGAAGCTACTGCACCCTTATTTCCTTTGTAAAGAGGACACGCCATCATCATTCACATATTAATGCATTTATATCACTTATGAAGTTGAAGGACGCAGAATTGATGCTATAACCCAAACGCCATTCGAATCTGCTTCGTCATTGATGATCTCGAAAAAATCATATCACGTACACTTCTTTGCCACTGAAACGAATAGCTAGTATTTTATTAATAAAATATCTTAAATTTATGAAGAAATTTTCTTGTGATAAAGAAACGAAGGTAATATTTTTTGTGAGTCTGAACTGAGAACCAAGATTTAAAAAAATACTCATACTCGCAAGAAATTTAATTTTTCGTCCAAATTATTAAAGTTTTTCTTATGTTGATTCAAATATAATTTTGAATAAAAAAAGTGATTATGATCTATGAAGACTGAAGATGTCAATGCTTCTTTCAAATAATTTATAATTTTTCTTTCATCAAAGAATTCAAGGGGAAAATGTCTCTATTTTTAGCTTCGACTTAAATTTCAAAATTAGTTATATTTAAATTTTCTAAATATAAAATTATCCCAAGAAAAAAAATATTTTCTCAATAAAAGCCAGATTTATTTTATTAGTAGTATTTATCAAATGTTTTCGGGGTTACAATTGCGTAATTATTTCATTTTTTCACCTTTGCTTTTACCAGAAATGCCAATTTATTATTTTTGAAATTGTATGATTAAATAACAATGTTATGATATGATATTTGTAAAATTATATAATCCCATATAATTGCGTTGTAATTGCTTTTTATTCAATTAGAAATTATATTAAAAACTTTATTAGTACAATTTTAAAAAAATGTTGAATCCGCAAAGATGTCAACAAAAATGTCCTTACATTTTCCACCTAAAAGGGAGAACATCTGTTAAGCTATTAATGTACTTATGTTCCAATAATATAAAATCCATTAATCCAAGGTCAATATTACGTAACTGGTAATATTATGTAAGGTCAATTGGAATAAAAAGAATCGCTTTTAAGTAAATCCATCTAATTATATCAGAATTTTGTAACAACTTTACTGTCATGCACCTTCTCCGCCCCCCAAACACACCTGTTGCTGCTTTGAAAATCCTTACCACCGAGGTCGGCTGACGTAAGTCTGATGAAACCCGAGTTTCAGAATGTTGTAATTACCTTGTACATAATCCCTAAGAATTCATAAGCGCTCCACATATATTTACGGCCTCACGGCGTCTTTAAAAAGCCGAATTTGCTGCGTCGTCACCATCAGATAAGCAAAAATTTACGCTCGCAACCTCGACAAGGCCCCTTCGAAAATTATTGGGAGAGGAAACTTCAGAGAGGACTTCTCACAGGGTTGCCATCCTAGCCTTTTGCAAGGCCGAATTTTGTTTTATTCGTCGTAAGTTCGTTTTGAGGGGTCGCTTATGTTTTACGAATTTATCTTCTAAAATGCACCATCTTTTTACATATATCCGAGTGTACAAAAAAAGTATGCAAAAAATATCTTTGAACTTTTTAAGGAAAAAAAGGTACCCTAAGAGGTACCCTTTTACCCAATGGTATAATAATAAGGCAATAATTGTAAAATATAATAATATTTGTCGTTTAAATATGAATTGTGATGCCAATTAAATTCTAATTTGTATCAAATTACTTTGATGATGATCAACATGGGATAGTTTAGATCTTATTTTTATTGTTTAATTTAACACTGATGAGGAAATGAACTCTTGAAGGAAAGGAGTATTTGTAGCTGTCTTTAAACTCTCATTCCGTTATCAACCCCCTTGGACTGCAATTTTAATTAAGCTGTAAAGTGGATGGAACAATTTTATTTTGGATATTTCATTGCGTTTCCCATTCATTTAAAAAAGAGAGAGAGAGCATTGATAGGAGCATTTGGGACAGTCCAATTGATTTTTTATCTTTTCTGTTTGACATTATAACTAATATATATATTTAAATACTTTAAAAAAATTCATTCTATGGACAAGTCTGTGCCATCCTTTCAATATAAGAGGTTAAGTGACACATTTCCCTATGAATAATAATAAAAATACCATAATATAAAAGAATTATTCTGAGATTCATGATTGTTCTGCAGCAGATTCAACAACAACATACACTCGATAATTTGCATTCCAGAAACTGTTCGCAAACAGCAAGATTCCGTTCGTGGCATAATGATTGAACCAAGTAAAGAGGGACACTCCCCCCCAAGACCCAATCTTAGTGAGCGTTATGAAAATAAACCATAACACTTACTAAGATATCTTTTATGGCACATATGGAGGGATAAGAGATATTGATTCGAGATTAATGATTTAAATCTAGATACAAAACAATGTTTGCAAAGCGCAAGATCTCTCCTGTTTCGAATAGTACCGTAACGATTGTGGAGATGAGAGGTGATATAGATATACCACGTGTCAATTTTAGAAGACACTATGAGGACAAATCAATTGCTTTTATGACTTTTTTTAGTGTAATATCTTGTGAAGGAGGAAAAAATGTCGTGTGTCAGTTACAATTATTAAAACTCTTAAGCCTACTGGATAAGAAAAAAATCATGTGCCTTGAACGTTTTTATGCTTTGTCATTCGCGGGAAGCAGCCGTTTTCAACAACGTCAACCCCTATGGTACATAACTTCACAGGTACTTGCCGCATATTTTGTTGGAAATAAAAGATCTTTTTCTTACGTGTATCAATGATTTTTTGCACGTTAGCAACCTACAATAGAGAGACTGAGGAACAGAATGGTATCAGATTCAAGACCCATCAAAAGATTCGCCTTGCACTGGGGTCTTGGTGTGCATGAGATCATTTAGATGGGAATAGTTCGGTGAATAAGATGGATACAGATCCATTTTTGACTCTCCATTATTGCATAAGATTGCAATATTCACCTCAAAACAAACAGTGAAACTTTCAAACGGAACATTCATGCAACTAAACTGGGGCTCATTTCTCAAAGTCAGCAGAAAAATGCTCGAGACCAATAGAATTGAGAATACATATGTATTTTTTCAACCAAACCTCAATTTTCGCATGGATTATGGCAACACACAATAAAACTCACAAAATATTTCTCTGCGTTCTCACTAAAAGAAACCAAAATTAAATATATATATATAATCAAAGAATTAACATTTAATTTTAACAACAAAATACTACATGCACGCCTTCGCCAATCGATTCGTTCTTATGCATGAAAGCCAGCCTTTTATATAGACAGAATTTTGCTTTATTTTTAAGGTATTTTCGATATTATTTTGCAACTGAAATATGGCAACCCTGACTGGCTCTTCCATTTCAATTATGACGTGCAGTTCGATGATTTATAGGAGAGCTAGAAACAAATCCTGGCACCAGAGCTAATAGCCCCGTTTAGCAAGCGCGGTCACGCATGTCCACCCCTTAATCCGGGCCCCCCTCTATTTTTTTTTGTTTCTACGTCCCCACCCAGAGAGAAGGCCTTGAATGTCTGTATCAAACTCCCAAATGAGCCCTTTGTTCCTGAGCGGGGGGAAATTCAGCTTTTATTTATTGAGACACGGATTCACTGCTTGGATTGTTTCCCGTCCGGTCTTGATTTACAACGCCCCGCTCTGCCAGAATGACATCGAACAATGAAGGAAGAGATTTTTTTTCCTTCTTTTTTTCGAGAATATCATGCCCTTAGACCGGATGGATATCGTTCCATAATCCTGAAGAACAGTTGTTGGAATATTTGTTTTTTTGTTTGTGCCCTTCGCAATGCAAATAGTCAAAGTCAAGAATTTTTTAAATGCTTTTTTCTTCTTTTTTGTATGCCAATCTTTGATATTATCAAAATTTGGAGATGAATTTTTAAAAATTGAGCCTTGTTCGGAATCAGTTGTCCCATCGTTAGAGCAAGAATACTGAGCTGTGGCGTAACAGCAGGGTTTCCAGCTCAAGTCACCAGTGATTTAGGAAGTATAAATTATTAACTTGACATCACATTTTTTTTCCTGCTCTCATATTTTGTTTTAAAAAGTAACGAATGTTTTGTCCACTGTCGTTGCGGGATTCTAGTTGTTGTAGTTAAGTAAAATATTGTTAGTTTCAATTAGATCCGTTGAAATGCGCTTATTAATTGGTCGAATTTTTTTCGACACTTTTTTTATTTAATGCTTACTGAAGCAAATTCGATGATATCTCAGTTTGGATACATATATATACACAAATATAAAGTCATAAGCATCCACATTGCCGATGATTTTAGCAATATATTTCTCAGCGTGTTGTAAGGCTATAGAAATTCTAAGAAGATACTTAACTTTCTTTTATTTTCGTTTTCCTTATTAAATGAAGCGGCAATTGAAGTGTAAAATTAAATATCACTCAAATATATTGTCTCGAAGATTGAATTAAAGACACGGATAGCTAGAGACAATTGCGTTTATGAGCACCAAGCAACTCGCTGGAGAACAGAATGAAGAACCGAGCCGAACTCAGCTTTTACACATCTGTATAGCATTCGAGAATCAACTCTCTCGAATAGTAAAGAATGTTCTAGAATCATCCTACTTTTAGAGAAATAATAGGACCAATTTTAAATTAAAATTCCAGTCATCGAACCAGGGACCAAAGGATTTACAATCCATTGCTCTGCCAATCGAACCATAGTGAGTTGTAACAGTCTTTCTTTTTGAGGCAATATCAATCATTTTTAAGCCCCGTTTCAACGGCCACTTGCCTTTAGGGACATGGTCGTAAATCTCTCATCTAACCCATTGTAGGACCACCCCGACTTGTGGACGTCGGTCGGGAGTTTCCCTCAAGTTTTTTTTTTCTTTTGAAAAATGTTATGCAAACGACAAATGTTTAAAAATATATTAAATTTAAATGTTAAATTATCTTTAGTCAAAGGTTTGTTACTGCTATTGTTTAGTTTAGCGTACATTTAAGACATCATTAATATTCTGAAACAATACAGCCGAAATGTATTTTTAAACAGAGCTTTAAAATAATCGACAGGAAATGCATGTAATTGAGTTGGGTAGAAGTAAAAAGGGTTCTATAGAATATTTTCCACATTATACTTGGCTTATCAATGTTAATCAGCTTCAATAATTTTTTTCCCTTAAAACATCTGTTTTCCTTCTTTTTTTACAATTTATTTTGTTTAATTCTCTGCTTTAAGACTGGTCCTTCCATTCGATTGTTGTTTGTCAACTCGCTCCTAGAATGCTCACCCGATGATCTGAGGATCTGGAATTTGAGTTGTCTGCCTTAAGGCAGCCATTTGTATAAAAGTGTGTGGGAAGCGAGGGGAATGCACTTTAATATCAGAAAGGCAGAATCTGCCATCTCGACAGATTTCAGATTTCTCGATAAAATTTATAAAAATTATTAGTCGCCTTTGGCGCCCAACTGGATCTTCGAAGATATGGATTAAACTCAGTTCCATCGTTTGCATACATCTTCATGTCCATGATTCTAATGAATTTTCAGGCATAGAAAACAAAATGTGTCAACTGTCCTGCATGTGTTCTGTTCATTGACCTTTGACATGAAAACGCACGCACGCACGCACGCACGCACGCACGCACGCACACACACACACACACACACACACACACACACACACACACACACACACACACACACACACACACCTTTACATGCTTCGAAATTCGACCAAATGATGAATAATAATGATATATAAATGTTGTTTGATTTAAACGCCAAATATATAGATGTTATATAAATATAGTTATTTTATAGAGCTTCACAGGTTTTTTTCACTCTAATTCTAATGCAATAGCTAATTTCTGTGCCATTAGAGATAGACATTTATTATGGATGGAAAATTGCTTTAAGTAAAGTAAAGTAAAGTATTTAATAAAAACCGTCAATAAATGGATAGTTGAAAAGAATTGCGGAATCAAAATTTTTATATAATTTTCTTTTGTTTTACTTATTATTCTAAGTAAAATAATCCTGTCGCACCATCATATTGAAAACCCAACAAATGATTTTTAAAAATTAAACAATGAAGTTCATTATTTTCAGTCTTTTCAAACCCTTTCCTCGTCCATCTGGAGAAAGATCCTCCCATCAAAAGCTTGCCAATTCTTAGAATCTGTCACCAATTGACATAGTATAAAGAAATTCATTGCAATATAATTTAAGTAACACTAAAGTGAAACGTTTTTCCTTAAATTCTCTGTGTGTCAAAATTATTTTTCAAAATAGAGTTTGTAAAATGTTTCTAGTAATGATGTTAGCAAACAAAAAAATTATAATTTTTTTAACCCTAAAGTTATAAAAGGTTATATAAGTTGATTGAGAAAAATACATCGTTTGCTTTATAATTACAAATTACTTGGAGATTTTTGCCTCTATGACTCTTGGCAGATACACAAGATCACATGCTTCCTAATATTGCAAAGGAATATCAAACTCCTTTACATTCCATAAAGCATCTGACTACTGTAGCCTTACTGGTACGGCATTGGATTCGCTTGTACTGTGCCCTCGGACTGTGAGGTCGGACTTGCCTGCCGAAGACTCTCCGTGTGTGTGGTAGCGGGCGTATGCTAAATCTAGCGAAGTCCTCTATGAAGAGAATAATACCGTTGAGGGTACTGGATCAGAGGTGTTCGTTATCTGTTGCAGATCTAAATTACCATCTGCAGATAAATGAATGGAATGCTTGATTGAAGTCAACCCCGTAAAAAGGATTTGTGACTTGTGTAGGCTAGAAGTCAGACTTCTGCCCTCGGATGCTCAGGGGGGGGGGGTCCATATCCTCAGAAGCTACCGAGGATATCTCCTCCCGTTGAAAAACGGAATTTGAGAACACCGACAGACTACTAACATCGAATTGCAGAATTGTAGGAGCGTGTATCTGTAATTAAAAGGAAAATTGATTTCAAACTGAAAGAGAAGAATCGTTTGATATTTTAAAGCTAATGCCAGGTGTCGTTATGTTTTTGTATTAACATAAATAAACAAGTAGTATTGTTCTATGAATTTAATTAGGTTAAATAAATTCATAGAACACGGAATTAACTAAATTTTAACGTTTTGTGTAACAGTTGTAACCATATTTGCAAACTTTGAAGGACTTTTACAATATTTTCACGATTATACAATTTTTATGAATGTTTTAAAGGTGAAATTTGCACGATTTAAGTTTAAGAATTACAATTATAAGTAGGTGATTATTACCCCTATCTAATTTATATTACCAGTAATTACTTTAAACAGAAAATTGGGTGAAAATTATTAAAAAAAATTACTCATTAGTAAAATGAAAAAGTAAATTGATAACTGCCAGCAGAATTAATTAATGAAATTCCAGGAAAGTTCCTATAATTTCACAAAAATGCAGCATTCATTAACATTACTTATTTTTTCACCGCTTCTTAAAAAGTTAGAATTATGAATCAAAACATCCACCGCGACCTTCCGCGATTGAATTAAATTAAATTAATAAGTATCCAAGACAGTCATTAACTCTAATTTTTTTTCTTAAATACATTCCAATTTCCTGGAACCTAAACCACGAAAATCTTCGACCGTATCGGAAAGTCCAGATTATTTTAACCTCCATTTTTTTAGCACGGTAGAAATACGGGTAGCACGGGTTAAAATCAGTGGGACCATACATCCTCTCAGTGGTGTGGTGTGGAAGATTGGAGAAAGGCGTGGTGATGTCAACTTAGGTGTTGTCCTCGCCGTCTGCCAGCAGTTCAAAATTACGAGGTTAATTCCAAAATAGCCTTAGTGTTGCTTTGAAACGGGACGTTAATAAACTGAACTAAATAAGAATATTTCAAACATACTAATTTTGTAAATAAGTTCATTTTTTAAAGACATTTATATAAAATAATTTTGCGTATTATTCGTGCGACATATAATTAGTAGGTACTACTTTTAGGCTTGACAGAAAAAAATAGGTAGCAAATTATTCGCATAGTTGTGTAATCTATGGATTATCCTTGAAAACATAATGCTAATAACGATTTTCATGTTTTTTAGCAGATAATCTTTAGATTACGCAAGAAATTACGGTAATTTCTGTTTTACTGCTATTTTATATCTTTAGAGCTATTTTATATCTTTTATATCTTTAATTCAAAATATTGATAAAATTTTATGAAATATTTCATCAATTTAAACCTAACGCTTATTTTTTAAATTTAAAAATTGCTATAGTAATTTCTCAGTATGTTCTGCAGTTCCTGAATCAGAGAATAAAGAATCTATTTATTTAGAAATATTCTATGACTATTTTAATTCTACATAATAGAAAAAAAATAAAAGAAAATTTCGAATTACTTATTAGTAAAATTCTTATATTTAAAGAATAGATAGAATTGGAGCTTATTTCCTAGCTTAAGAACTGAGTAATATATTACTAAAGTTAATTGAATAAATTTGAATAAATCCTTTGATGAATTTTTAAATTACAAAATTTCTACTTTATACGACTTCTTTGGCAACAAAAAAAACCTTTCCTGTTTTTTTTTTAAAAAGTTTTGGTTTGTATAGATAATTTTTTCATCTATTTTATGAAAAAAATTCAAAAATATTTCACAACATTTTCAAAATATTCATTATGAATGTAAACGTACACAAATACGCTGGGGATTCCATTCATAAATCAAATGATTTTTCCTTTCAGGGACTTAATTTACCTTTCAAAGCAGAAGTTATTAAGTGAAAGAAACATATTTCCAAATATGCCCTCTCCAGATTATTATCTATTTCAATTTTCTTGATTCTTAAAATATTTTTTATAATCATATGAATACGGTGATTAAAAGACAAATAAACCTTAGAAACAGACAATTTGGATTTTGTACCAAAAATTTAATTTCGAATGAACTCTATCTGTTGGAAGTCTGTATGTCCTTTCACAATTGGATGAGATAATTCAGAAATGCAACGAACTGATGTTGTATTTGTGATAAAATTTATATTTCTTTGCTTATATTTTGAATGCGTCCCTCCCCAGTTCCTGAAAGAAAAGCAAACAAAAGTCGAAAAGTTGTTAATTTTTTAACAGGAAAAATATAATTTAAGGCAAACCAGTGTAATTCGTATATTTTCTATATTTTATTTGTATTTGTTTCTGGCAGTTTAAAAATTAATAAAAGTGCAATTAAAAAAAGAACTAAATTTAAGGATTAATTTAATTTTCAATTAAAATTGTACCAAGCAATTAGTAAATTTGTATCAATAACCATCTAATTTCGAATTTAAAAAATTTAAAGCTAATTATATAACTTTTTGATAAGTATGGTCTTAAGTCTATTTATAGCAAACGATATTTAAGATTAAAAAAAAGAGGAAGAGATACAAAAAAATAAGAATAAAAAAAGATTTTTTCATTGTTTTACAATTAAAGAGGTTACGTGAATTGACTCTATTTGTACCTTTTCTAAGGGAATTGTACACGTTACATGCACAAATCAACTAAAAAATCAATTAATAAAATGTAATTGAACGAGGGCAATAAATTTAACCAAGATAAATTGCCATAATCTTCATAGTATTATCCTAGTGAATGAAACCATTTTGAATGTGAAGTTTATTTTCGATTTCCTTGTTTATTTTACATCAGAACTCTTTTCACTATTATCAATAAAATGATGCAGAACTTTATTATAATTCTTTATAGAAATAAATGGCAATTTAAGAATGAAAACGTTTGAAATGAGTAAAAAAAATTATAAACTTTCTTAAATTGAAAATTGCATGTTCTCTTACAATAAAATTTTATGTTTAGAGTTTAAATAATATGCATTAAGACATTTAAAAAAAGTCAGAAACTCAGAAATGCCTAGTTTACAGATTTTTTATATCTTATGTTTTATACAGATATAATTTTTTTAAAACTAAAAATGCTTGGAAATTATTTCTGTGTAAATTTAATGGACCTTCATACCATGGCTAAAGTACTCAAATGTATTAATTTAAACTTTAAATGGGGCGGGCCATTATCTTTATTTCCGTCAACAATAATGGTTTCTAGGCTTTTCTTTTCCACTAAAACAATTGACATAAATTTAATTGATTAAATTACCAGCGGCATGTAATTGCATTGAATTCATTTTTAACCATGGTGCATGCCTTTTATGGCAGATAAAAACTGCTTTTGCTTTTCCAAAACTTACGGAACCAGAACTGAGATCGCTCTGTTTTCCATAATTGGAAACTTTTATTGATGTCAGGCGGTTTATTTTATTACTTTTCAGAATATGGATAATTCTGATCGGTTTCGTGTTTTTTTTTCTCCCTTAATACCGTGAGAAGAAAATAAACTAGAAACAAATAAAATTAAATAAAAAAAACTATTCTGAAAAGAATCTTAAAACAACTGAAGCAAGATTATAATGCAGATTCTTGCAGAATGCTATTTAAAGGTATTAAAATGCAAATTCACCCACTGGGACGAGTAGAAGATTCAAACGAATTCTAATAAAAAAAAAAAACAAATAAATGAAATCGTTTGATTCTTCCGGAATAAAGTTGTATTTTTTTTTCTTTAATCGACAGAACTGAGTTCCATTTCAACGATCATAATCAACTCAAAATTTCAAGGATGTTTTCGTTTTGTTTTGTTTCCAAATGCTGGAAGCGGGAAAAATAATAAAATTAAGAAAGTAATCGCATTTATGTACATTTTCCAAAATAATATGCTTTCCCTTGTCGTCGCTGGTTGTTGAAATTTTTTGCTTTGATTAAAATTAGTGCTTTTAGCTCCATCTGTTTTTATTTCTTTCTATTCTTATTATTTACATCTATTTTTTTGTCCTTTTTTGAAGTTAAGGTTAGTAAAAAGTTTTTTTAGGAAAGAACCATCATTCAAATAATTTGTTGGCTACATTACAATTAGATAAAAAAAAAACTAATAGATCAGAATGAATATATATTTGAAAAATTATATTCCAAGACTAATTCCATTAGTGCTTTTAGCTGCAACTGTGTTTATTTCCTTTTATTCTTATCATGTGCATTTCTCAATCTTTTTTCGATTTTGGAAACGGTTAAGGTTAGTAAAAGGTTCCTAAAGAAACAAGTATCATTAAAATAATTTGATAGTTGATTAACTAATAGAGATTAAATAAACTAATAGATCAGAGAAAATATGCATTTGATCAAAACATTATACTTCAGGACTGATTAATTAGTATTTTTAGCTGTATTTTTGCTTATTTCTTTTTTTTTTCTTTTTCTTTTTATAAATTATATATCTATTCTTTGTCCTTTTTTAACTTTGGGATCGGTTACGGTTGGAAAAAGGCTAAAAAAAAAGCTAAATTATATTCAGATAATAAACTACTTGGTCAGAGTCTTGAATATGTATTTGATCCAAAAATTGTATTCAAGGAATGACTTAGCATTAAAAAAAACTTGCAACACTTTAGAATTTTGCAGAGGTCTCTTAAGTTGAATTGAAATCATTTTATGAAGAATATAAAATCTCTTTTTCGGATTTCCATTTACACCAACATTAGGATTGGCTTTATTAGATTCCAGCTTTGTTATCGGAAGTCAGTAGCGTAACAAGAAAAGGAGCCCAGGGCATAACATGTTTTTTCTTTTTTTTTTTCTTTCAACCATTACTCCTCAGTGACTTAGCAAGGGTTAATGCTGCCTAGAGCACGATTTTTTGTTTGTTTGTTTGTTTACCAATGTGTCTATACAAACCGAAATAAGCATACAAAAGTTTTATCCGCTGGAACTTTATAAATTTGGCGCCTGTGGCATCTAAACTCCTTTATCCCATCTGTCTTTAATCATTGTTGGAAGGCTTCAGCCTCGGGATTCGATTTCATTATGAAGATCCTGCTTATTTGGGGAGGAAATCTAAAAAAGGGAATGTCGGCTCAAGTGTTATTTTTGTCAACTGACCACTGTTTAGGAAAACAAACTCATCTTAAAATAGCGCTCGAGTTGCTCTACTATAGAATATTAAGTTGTTAATCTTAACAAAATTTAATTATTAGCATGAGTCTATGGTATTTGATAGATTAGATATATAGCCAACTCGTTCATAAATAAGTATTAGAGAATATATAAAACCGATTTAAATGTAATGAATAGATTTTATGTAATTTTTAATTCTTCTAATTTTCAGAATTTTTAAATATGATCATTAATTTAATTTTATAACTGTAAGTTTGTGAATGTTTCGAAAACTATTCGTCAGATATTTGCAAAATTCATCCAGCTTTAACGAATATTACCTATAAACTGTTATGTAAAACTTTTCACGCATTTACATAATTTACAGCATTTTTTTAAAACTAAAAATTAAGGTACAGTGAAATTAACCAAAAAAAGTTGTAGAATCATCTTAAAAACCACATTAAAATCGGTCTTGTAAACAATTGATTTTTTTTACATTAAAATAAATATTTTATTCATTTCAAAATGCGTTCATGACCTTTCTTGGAAATGTTACTTGGAACAAATTTCTCAGGAAGCAAAATAATAATTAAAAAAATGGCAAATTAAATAGGCAACACAAATAATATTTCGTTGGTTGCCATCTCACTATTATTTTTTTTATTAAAAAAAGGTTTTGAAACAAAATATAAAATTTAAATAAATAAATACTATAATTTTGAATGTCGAAAAACCAAACTGAGCGTTCGTAGCAATTTTTTTTCGTGTAAAAAACAAAACAAAAAAAAACCCACCGAAGATGAAAGTTTAATTGGACTATAAATCACAAAATGATAACGAAATATTTCCGAACAGTAGCATGAAAAAATAAAAACGGTGAATTATAGGTCGCAGTTATGATACTAGAGTGCTTAGTGGTCGAATATCACTATGATTAATAAGTGTGCTTTGTTTCCCCAAAACGTTCCAAGGATAGTTTCACGCAGACTTTTATTTTGCAAGACTTCAGAATAAGTCATTCGCTCGAGCATTATTTTTACTTTTTCAACAAAAAAGCATTTCCCTCTTGAAAAATTTCGAAAGAGTTGTGCGCAGTGGATGTTCTTGTTATTAATCAATGGTAGAATTCGGAAAAGGTTATTGAAATTGACCTCAACTTCCGATTCGAAATCCATTACACTGAGACGTGACTTGGGTACTTTAAATTGGTTCTGAAATGCTCGAAACATTAATCAAGAAGGCGATAGCACCTTAAGGTGGCGTGTGATCTGTGCACCATCGCACGTAAGGTTAGGAAATCTGCCTCGTTGGAATCGGAAGCAATATTTTGAATCGAATATTTCCTGGTAAAGTTCGAAATAAATTTCTTTTTTTATTTTATTCCTTTTTTGCAGTCTTTTCGCTGCGCTACTATATTTGGTTGCTGTGTAATTTAATTCATCGATATAAACTCCTTATTAACTCAAAAATGTTATTGTTGATGCTCAGTAAACTTGCATTTTTATACTTGTAGAGACGCGATCTTGATTTCTAATATAGGCTAGCTCGGAAATTATAAATGTGAGAGTGCAGGAATTTTAAAGAAATGGATAAAAAGAATTTATGTTTTTGAAAGAAAATATAATGTATGGCATATAAAGAAATGCATGTCTTTGAAAGAAATTGTTGAGAACTTTACTTTGTATTTATTAATAAAAGATAAATATAAAATGCGTATAAATACATAATAAAAATGGCATATGGTATAAATATAAAATGAATGAACTCTAATTGAATAATAGTTATTTACGATATTAAAATTTAGTTTCAAATTGAATTTATTTTCAATTTTTCATTTTTGTTTCGTCATTGTTCGACTAGGGAAAAATCCTTTTCCTTGATGAATTTGTTATTGCTATCCATTGAGTTTTTACAAGTTCTATGAAGTCACTACCAGAAAATTTGAATAGCCTAACAGTTATTTCTGCTATAATTAATAGACGGTCAATTTTCGTTAAAAAAATCACTACTCCATTGATACATTTTACTATTCCATTTTCAAAAATTCATTAATTATTTTCTAGAACCTATAAAAATTCAGATCATTCCTAACAGTATAAGTAAACTCGATTCATCTTCGAGTTATTGCATTAATATTTTTTTATATTTCTGATTTTAAAACAATTAAAAGAAAAATAAACGAAATGAAATCTATTCGTAAATAGATTTGCACATTGAAAAAAGAAGTAATTTTTTAAATATTATTTATTTTCTTTATTCAGCAAGAATAAGTAAATGAATAAATAAAATAAGTAGAAAAAAACCTCTCCCAAGGAAATCTTATTACTCGGTTTTAATTCTTTCAAATAAGCATTCTGACAAAGTTTGTTTAAAACTTTATTTTTCAGTAGCTTCGTGTTCTGATTTTCAATGGAATAAAAAAAAACATTTTATAAAAATTCCTAATAAAGGGTACACCTCTAGACATAAGTAAGAATTACAACTTTCCACACCTTATCTACTAATCCTTTCTCGCTGAGTTTGACAAATTGACTTAAAGGCGCAAGGAAATTACAAGAAGTAAAAAATAAAAAAAAGTTATAAATAAATCAACGTCCTTCCACTTCTCTCTCTCTCTCTTTTTTCGTGAGAAAGTTTTCCTGGTTGAGCTGAGTGGAATGAAAACTGCTTTGTTTAACAGAGTAATGCATTATCGGTTGGCGTTCCAAGAACTTAGAACAGTCGAACGATAAATCTTGTGGCGTTGCTTGGAAGCGAATTACTTCTGTTTTAAGTAAAGATTTTCATTAATTACCTGTATATCAGTTGTTTATGAGAAAATGCTTTAAGTTTCTTTCCTTGTTACTAAGAGTCTTTGCATTATAATATTTCTTGATTAATGATGTTTATTTAATCGATTTGAAGTTATTATGAGAAGAAATATTGGAACAATTGTCAGGAAATGCATTTCAAATTCAATTCCATTTTTTATACTCTTGATAATGTAATGGGTTAGTATAGAGTGCATTATACGACATTAAGTGTATTCAACTTTCGAATTCTTTATGCTGCGTTTTTATTGCTTTTAAAGCTTAATGTTAAGGGTTTTTTTAAACAGATAAATGAATGCTGTTAATATTTTGTCCTTAATCAAAGTACTTTTGTTTAATAATGTTTCTATTTTTCATGGACATTTTAAAAATTGGATGCAAACGACAATTAGGAAGTTTATGTTTAATATTTGTGTTTAAAATTACTTTGTAAAATTTGAATTCTAAAAAAAAAAACACGCAGTAGTAACTTTTTTAACCTTTTCAAACATTTTTGCAGCAAAATAATTGTTTATTTTTTATAATAATTATATAATGATTTAATTTTATGAGTAGTATTTTATTTTGATAAAAAATAATCTCAGTTATCCTCTTATATTGCTTATTTTAATGAATAATCATTAAAACTATATGATAAAATAATTTTCTTTTTACATTCCTGACTTAAAATTGGAATTTTTTTAACAAAGAAATTATAATTATTCAACTTTAATAAAAAATACTTTGGTATTCCTCTATATTTAAGCATACATCTGCTAACAAGATGGTCTAAATAAACTAAATAACTATATTTTATGTAGCTTAGATAATTAAATTCTCCAATGAACTTTTATAAAGGTTTTCTGCTCATTGAATGATGTTAAACAAAATATTCTTCATGCTCTAATATTTTAATAAAAATTGTGGAACTGTAATGAATTAAATTGATCACTAAAGCTGACTAAACATTGCTCTTCAACAAAAATTAACGATTTTAGACAATTTTATCGACCGTATCAAAGAAGATACCAATATTCTGTCAGGATTTCTCGACGTGATTAGCCTACAATCATGAAAATTTTGATAGTTCTAAAATTGACATATAAAAAATTTCGTAAATCGATCAGATTTAATGAGAAGATAGAAGCGTTCATTTATTTATTTAAAAGTGGAAGTATCAGAAGAATTTTTCAGAGTATGATTCCTTAGGGTGAAAGGATTGTGTAAAATTTAAACTTCACAATTTTTTCATAAGTGCCTTTATTGACTAAAATAAAATAAAATAATTTATATAATTTAAGTATTTTAAAATTAAAGCTAAAAGCTTACTTTTATGATGAATCAGATACATTTTAGTTGAATAATTCTTTTAAATTTATTAAAATTATTTTGCAGTGTGCATACAATTTCAATGCCGATTTCTGCTTTCTGTTTTCACTTTAAAAAGTTGGTATGGTTGATTTCAATAAAGACAAAATGTTTTATATTAATTGCACCTTAATATTTTCATTATAATTTAAAGTTGAAATTTGATAGGCGTTGACAGAAAATTAAAGAAAGGGATAAATAGTTCAATGAACAAAATTATTTATGGCCTACATAAAAGCATGACTGAATTATATAATTATCAAAATTTGAAGCTTAAAAATATTTTGAAGAAAAAGCTATTAAAGGGTCCAAGTTATATAAAATATTTAATTTAAAAATGTTAGAAATCATGAATACTGGCGAACCGGCTGATCGCCGAAGATGGCTGGTTCTTTATAAATAATATATATATAAAGGAACCATATTGCGATCATTGTAAATGTTTCATACGAATCCTGTAATTATTGTTTTTAGTGAAGTCGAGGGAAAAAATGAATATATTCTAATCTTGCAGAAAAAAAAATTAAACATATTAAAATATGCCGATATAAGAGGGAATATAAATAAAAATAAATCCTTCTTAAATTATATAAATAAAAATAAACCATTCTTTGAATAAAATAATAATTTTCGAAAAAAAGCTTTCAACATTTGAAGTTCATTAAAATCAGTGAGAATAGAAACTGAATGAAGGAAGTGGATCTCATAAAATCGTCACCTCATTAGATCTTTCATCTGAGCACATCAATGCAGGAAAAAAAAGTCATTAACTAAAGATGAATACCATCCAATTTCAGAATCCCACAATCGATATTTTTTTGCGAAATCCATTGATAAAAAGGACTCCATTACTCGCACTTCTGTGAATAACAGCGTTATTAATATAATTAGACTTATATATTAATGTAAAATGCAATCAAATTAATGTTCTGGTCTAAATATTAAAAGAAATAATTTGTATTGTATATTCCTATGAAACGTAGCTTAGTGGCGATGACAATAAAAGAAAACAATGATGCGTTTTTGTTAGCACGCAAAAAAAGTGGCAGAAAGACAGTAGCAGTCGCCATTCTATCTGGTAGCCTCGAATTGGAATTACAACTGCAATTTACTATGCTACTGCCATTCAAAGAGAAGAAAAAAGGGCGGGAAACGAAGATAGAAATCATAATGCTTGTAACGTGTAGTCATTATCTTTGCCAACATTATCTTGTATGGCACTTATCATTTTTTCATGTTTTTTTTCTTCCTTTCTCCATTTGGCTTTGTTTGCAGACTTGCCAGCGAGTCACGTTACAAGTTAAATACGAAATTTCTAAAGATTTGTTAATTAAGCTAATATTGCACGCGGAGGTGCATTGATATTCCGGTGCTTCTGATTTATTATCGTTTTTGAAACTTTTTGGTCGTCTTTGTTTCATTGTATGAGTTATCTAACAGTTGTAACAGATACTTTATTAAATTAACCTCTCTGCATGCTGTGACGTAAGAGACTTGGAGTTGAATTACTAACTTTTTGATATTAAATATTTTGCGATTAAATTGAAATACGATCCTTTGTTAAATCAAATTGAAGATCAAATTAAAACAAAACAAATTATGCTTGTGCATGTTTAAATATCAAATACGTTTTCTTTGAAGTGGGATTTGTATTCCATATGTTTCATATCTATTTGTGCATTCTTCGAAGAAATAAATAAGTAAAGTTGTAATTCAGTTGAATAGTGATAAATTTGAATTGCAAATTTATAAATGATTAAAAGAAAATATATATCAGTCAAATTCAAATGAAAACAAGAAATTTTATTTTCTACAAAACAGTATATTTCTAAATACAATTAGCATATCAATAAGAACAATAAAAATAAAATACGGATAAGAATACGAATGAAGAAATTCTATCAGAACGTATTAATAAAATTCTGCAAAAGTATAATTCAATTAAGGAAAAATGCCCCGAATTGGGAGAGGGGGTCATTTAATGAGAAATTATATAAATTCGTAGATTATTTGATCCATTTTAAAGTAACAACTTCGAATATGTTAATTTTGAATCATGGTCACATGCCAAGTCTCTGACACTGAGTCGTGTCTCTCAGTTTTTTATATCGACTAGTGTTAAAAAATTCCGTTTACAACTGACTTAACCTTTTCTAGGTCTACGAGAAGTACGTTCACCGCCAAATTCACGAATCTTTGTGTAAAGTTGTGTAAGTTGGCATAAATTCTGACAAATTTTTCAATCAGATTCAAATTTAGATTCTTCAATTCCTTATCTCATACAAAGTAATGTGTTTTGATTTGTACTTAATCATTAATTAATCAAATTACAGTTATCTTTTAAGCTAAATGAATCAATTTAAAATTAAATGCAATTTTAAATTCGGTACAATTATAAATTGAGCCGATCTAAATTCTAAAAATATTTTAATATACCCTGGCTAGAAAAAAAATTCCCTTTTATAAAGAGTTGATGTACGCCTAGCCTCTTATACAGACAAGTTTTCTGTTGTAATTAAGTAACGAATCCATTAAAAAAAAGCGAACTTCAGTTGCTGAAACTGAGATTTGGGTATAAAAACATGAAAAAATATCAAGAAGAATTTTTTTTTTACTTTAGATATTATTCTTCATTTTTATTCGCCCCACTTTCCAACAGGATCTTTCTTTTAGAATTTTATTTTAATCAAATGTGTTGTTATATTTTTTATTTAAAAATATTTATTTGGAAGTAATTGATTTTAATTTAAGAAAGGTTAAACTTGGCGTTTGATTTTTTTAAACACTATATTGGAAAATAAATTTATTCCATTTTTAAATGTAAACACTATTTAATTATAATCTTTCATATTTTGAATGGTTAATAAAATCGCCATTTAATAAATGCTTAAAATAAAAACATACCACTATTTAAAAAGTCTTTCCAAAAAATCTATCTCATTTTACAGGAAGAATAATTATTCCTAATTTCTTAAGAAATAATTATCCTTCTTAAAATTCCGTTTGAATTCCGAAACAGGTTTTTTAATAATTTAAAATGTATACCCTTTTATTAGAAAGAATTTCTTATTTGCATATAAATTGATATCCCATATTTTTAGTTTTGTCTTTATGTAGCTATGAAATAGGTATAGGGAAAGTACTTCATTTTTCTTAGTATTCCGCATAAATTTTACTGGAATAAAAAAATGTATTATAAAAGTATTCAAATCAGCTCTAAGTTGCATTTTGAAGCTTGTTATTTTAAATTTTCATCAAATGTTCAGTAAAAAAAATGAGCTTGTCCTCCACTTTGTAAATTCTCGTACTGCTTCAAAACGCGTTTCTTTCTGAGGTCATAATCTAATTAGGCAAAAATAATCGTGTTTCGCATTTGTTATTCCATTTTCTCTGACATTCACATTTTTATATATTACAAAAGAATATGATGTATGGAAAGTATACTAGAATTTAAAATTTCTGATTTTCTTCTTAGCAAGTTTAATTATTTGCATATGGTTATCTGTCTGATTTTATTTGAAATATAATACATTCATTTATTCATGAATACTTGTAAAAGATCAGAAAATAAAATCCAAAAATTAATACAACTTTTTACTTTCATAATATTAATTAAAATAACTCCTCAAAACGCTGAAATTTTGTGGCTCTTCTCTGAAAAGTATAAGAATTTCCTCTGCCATTCTATTTATATAAAAATATTTCGTTTAATTTGTCTCATTGCACTGACAGAATATGAAAATTGATGATATTTATATTGATGAAACCTATTATTAGATTATGTAACATTCTTCCTTGCTACGTAATTACCATCTAATTTTTAAAGTGGTGTAGTTGTATAAAAATCGTTTTTTGTAGCAAGACGATTGATCCAAAACGCTGGATGATATTCGATTAAGTATTTGAAAGTAAAACCAAAACTTTCTGCCGTCCTATAAAATTAATCTCTAAAAATAATACAATTATATGCTAGAGTTTCATATATTTATTGAAATTTGTAGTAACAGTTTTTTTTAATTGACTATATCCGATTTGGTATGCATTCATGAATTTTAAATACAGAATGAGTTGATTATCGGCAGCTTACCAAAAGAAAAATAAAAATCTGAAAAACGTTAATACAAGGAAATGTTTTATAAAACTATATTTTCTGAATATTTTTATATATCACTTAGTATATTCGGGATTCAAATTTACAATACACGTTTTTGTGGAGGTAAAATAAAAATATCACTTTTTTTCAACCAAATATGAAAAAGTTTTTCAAAAAAGAATTACATTTAAAAAATCTATTTTTGGAATAAGAACCGAAATTTATCTAAAATAATCAATTGTCTAATCAAAAAAAATTTCAAAAAATATTTGTTGACCCTTATAATTTCTGATCAATATAATATTTTCTGTTCAAATCAATTATAAGGGAGTAAAGTTGAGAACAATTTGACAATAGGTTCACCAAACTCAATTTTGCCAGAAATCGATAGAAAATTCTTATTCCGTTTGCCGTGTTGATTTGTAATAAAAATATGGATATATTTGATCTATAAAATGTTAAAAACTTGAGCCAATCAATTTTAAAAAATCAAATGAAAAATTGCTACAGTATGATAAATTACCAATATAAAGAATAATTTAAATTGGAATAAATTTAACTATTACATTTTAATGCAATCTTATTTTAAAATTTAAATTTTCAGTTAAAATGTTAAGCTAATTTTTTAATTGTGATTATTTCTGATCATAAAGAAATTGAATACAAACTTTTCATCAAAAATTTTCGCTATGGTATTAATTTTTTTTCATGAAAATACTATTTTATAAATTTATATTTATTTAAAGAAGTTTTGAAATTACATATTATTTTTCACGTTCTCAAAAATATTTTTAGGAATCCTTTTATTTCCTATTAACTTAAATTTTTCAGAATATTCTATTTTTTTAATACAAATGATACTAAAAAAAGGGAATTATGGTATGAAAAATAATTAATTTTTTGTTTAATCTTTTTTTTATGTACTGACAAAAAATACAATTTAAATTCGTATATCCAAGGCTTATAATATGAAAAAGCCAATTAATATAAGAAATTTCATCAATATTAAATCTTTTGTGTGTATTCCCTTAATTTTTTCTTTTCTCAAAACAAGTACTAAAATTAAAACTTGTGGTTTTGGATTTATATTTCAATGTTTTTATCATATCTTTTGGTACACGTGAGTTTTGGAATGTCTTAAAGAACCATATTAGATTATCCAAACAGCTAGGGAAAAGATTTGGGTGTATTAAATCAATCCTGGATATTTCATCTTGTATATTTCCAGTTATTTTGTTTCATATCTCCTTTACACAACATTCGAAAGGTTCTGAACGTTATTATTTAAAAGAAGAAAAAACGAGAACTGTCAAAATGCTTGGAAAATATATCAATGGATCCAATTACATTATGAAAATAAATGTGAAGACTGTTTCTATTGTCACTATAATTAAAATTTATTCAATATGAATACATTTATGAGTCAAATAACACATTTTACTAATTTTTTAAAGATAATAGATTGTTGGAAAAAGAAGAGCTCGAATATTTTTGACTGCCTGAACGTCTATGTATTTTTCTGTCTCAGCATTATGTTATTGTGTCGCATAATAGCTGATAAAATGTTATCATTTATACGAATCGGTAAATTTATTTTCTATGCTGCACTTTTTAACCTTCATTCAATAAATCGATTCATGTTTTACTAGTTAAAAAAACGATACGATATCAACATTGGCTGACTCATTCTTATGGAAAAAAAATCTTAGTTGTAAGTAGAAAATTCTTTAAAAAAAGATGCTGATTGCCTTTCATTTCGTCGGAACAAGAGACAGTTTACTGAGTTCTTTATCCGTGATTTCTCAGTTCATCGACTTGCCGAAAACAACTGTCACGAAATCACTGCGAAGAGACGAACTCGACCTCCACCAGCTATCACAGAGCACATCGAATCGTCCTCTTTCTTCCCTTCGGGAAATCTTACCCTTACGACAGATAATAAAAACAGCTCAATTTGTAGTGAAAACCCCGCAGTCAAATGGGTCTCGGAACCGACGGCAAATTCGATGAAAAATCCTCAGGAAAAACCGTAAAAATCGAAAGCCGGTCACCGAGCCTTACAAAACATTTTGTGCCTGAATATACGCATTAACCCAGGTCAGATACATATCTTGAGAGCAAAGGATATGGGAAAAAGAAATGCAAAAAGCAAAATGAAGGTCGTTCAGAAAGATTCTTTGAGTCGAGTCCGTAATTTTAACGGTCCAGGTGAACGTTTATGGACGTCTGGATAGGCTTGCCGATACGGCTTGAAGCTCCATTAACTTATGCTTACGGTCCACTGGTGGCGTTGTTTTTCATTTTTTCGGAAGGCTCTTTTGATGGTTTTTTCTCTTTCAGGAGGCTTTAAATTAATGATTTTTAGGTGTTGCACCGGTGGCGGAAGTTTCCCTTGTGTGTCGCAATGCGTCGATGCATTGAGACGAGGAATACTTTGTCGGTAATCTTTTGGGTCTCTTACAGATTCCTTGTTGTCTGTCATATCGAAGAGTCTGCACTCGGACGTGGTCTATGAAAGAGAAAAATGAGATATCCCCTGAAATGTCGTCACTTGGTTAATCGCACTTGTTGTACATTGCATGGTTGTATTAAGATGAATGCTTTGTCTATAATCTTTTGGGTCTGTTACAGATTCCTTGTTGTCTGTCATATCGAATGGTTTGCACTCGGATGTGGTCTATGAAAGAGAAAAATGAGATGTCCCCTGAAATGTCATCACTTGGTTAATCGCACTTGTGTTACATTGCATGGTTGTATTAAGATGAATGCTTTGTCTGTAATCTTTAGGGTCCGTTACAGATTCCTTGTTGTCTGTCATATCGAAGGGTTTGTACACGGATGTGGTCGATGAAATAGTGAAAATGAGATATCACCTGAAATGTCATCACTTGGTTGATCGCATGGTGTGTCGTGAGTCATGTTTGTTACATAAATGTCTTATTTCATAACAAGGTGAGAGATAAGGGGGGAGGGATAGATATCTCGTAGTGATTTGACGGTCGTTGTTCACGTTTCCTCTACATTTTATGATGCGCGACAAATTAAGATGAGGCTTAAATCTTAAACATAATATCAACATACCCAGTTAATATTATGTCTGACTATAATGAATTAAAATATAAATGATACATTTGAACAAAATACATTTTTTCAAGATTAACATTCCAAAGTACTCTGTCTTGGCTTAAATCTTAAACATAATATCAACATACCCAGTTAATATTATGTCTGACCATAATGAATTAAAATATAAATGATACATTTTTTTTAAGATTAACATTCCATAGTACTCTGTCTTGGTTTATGATTTATATCAAGCAGATGAGTAACTTGTTGTCAATCGTGTAAAATTTTCACTATGAAGCTTAGTTTATGATTAATATCAAGTAATTTTTAAACTTACTTGGAGTTAGGGACACAAAAGTGAAACCCCTTCAGTTCAGGCTTAGTTTCCGCGCAAGTCGGACCTACAGATAGATGCTCCTCTACTAAGCAGAAGGTGAAACTCTTATAGTTATTTTTGTTCATATTAAACTCCTGTTAAGCGAGGGAGTCATCTAATATTGCATTTTTATGGCGCTTTTTTATAATTTAATTAGCACAAATAAAATCACAATTTGATACAGCTTTGTTTAATTTCATAATAAAAAGTTCAAGAAACTACAGTCCACTTTATTTTATTGAGCTGGAGAAACAGTTGAGCAGGTTGCTGTCATACGTGAAAGATTTTCCCCAGGGAGCCTTGGCTTATGATTTATATGAAACAGAGAAGTCAGTAAATCAGACAGTGCTCGCGGAAAATTGTCACCATTAAACCTTTGCTCATGAATTATTGCAAAAAGAGAAACAAATTGCTGCCATTTGTGGAAATCGTACTGGTGTCTTAGTTTGGAAATAGTATTGGTCAGTGATGATTATGTTTGCTACAAGTATAAATTATTCTTATGCTTGTTAGGATGTATATATGTATTTACAGAGACTAAATGTTTGAATGTGTCCAATAAATTCAAACATAATAACGTTTTTTTCCTCATCAAATGCAGTGATAAACATGTAGTAAGCGGAGAATAAATTATAGCGCGCGCACACACACACACACATACACACACAAAAAAAAATTACTTTTTGTACACATTTGCCTCTTAAAGGGTTTTGATTTTAGCCCACCCACAAAATCTTTTGAAACCCATTAATAAGTTCTTTCAATTCCTACTATTAGTTCACACTCTCCCTATATATCTTGTTCAAATTTTCAATCGCTAATAAAATACTTTTTGTTCCTCCACTCAAGTTCAAACATATTTTTTAAAACTTGAAGTGGATGACACTTGATGTTAATGCATTTTTTAAAAATATTAACTCATTAAGGAAAATTAATTAATTTTAAATGCTTTAAATAGAGTTTTAGAAGTTTGTAATGAAAATTAAAATCAACAGACAGTAGCTCAATCGGTAACATGCGTGGATTTCAGTATTTAGGTGAAGAATGCGAGTTCAATTCTTGCAAAAAAATCAATAATTTTTTGATAAATTCTAGAAAATTTTTGCTTTAAGTATACGTTTTATTCAAATTATTTTCGAGAGTGAGTTTGCAGTTATGGCTTTGTTATTAGAATGAAAATATTTTTCTCAAAAAATAAAATCGAAGAAATTTTTGGCTTTAGATTCAATTTCTATTTTTCTCCTTAAAATCTTTGTCATTCATAATTAATCTTAAGATTAGGTAGGGGTCACTTCCCTTACCTAAACTTAAGATTGAGCTACGTGTCGAGAAGGAAAGTGGGAAAATACGTGGAAATTCGCTTTCTATTTTGCCATTCATTTTTTGTGATTCTGTCATATGTATATAATATTTACTGTCATATGTAAATAATACTAATTGTGAATTATTTAATAAAAAATAACTAAAATCAAATTTTTCTTTGTTGACCTAAGTAGGAATTAACTTTTAATTTTTTTTTATATTACTGGTATATTTTGCTTATGAAAAAAGTGCTTCAGTACTTGTTCCTATTTTAAATTGTTTTTTTTTACATTATTTATCTAATTTACAGTTGTATATATTTTAATCTTTTTGTGTACGTTTTTTTTAAATATATTGTTTATGAATTTAAATAATTTTCCCTAGTTCGATGTTTCCTCTATTCAAGAAATTAGTTGACCGCACACTGACTTAGCTGACCATCAGAGAATTTCCATGATTCGCCACACTTTAAAGTTATGCTCATTTGGTAGTTTAACAGGATCAAAAACAAAATTTTTTTTTTGTCACTCATATCATTTACCGTTTTTAAACTTTTAATCAGATTCCCGATAAACTCGCAGAATCTTGCAAATTGACGTAATCTCTACCGCTTTATTTTTACAACAACCTCCAAAGATAGATACATTTTGACAGCAAAAAATGTTTCAAGCATTTCTTAACAATCTGATCTCGATCTGCTCGCCTAACTAGATCACCCCCAGCAGGCGGTGGGTATTATGCATGGCGATGTCTTACGGGTGAATAATGATTTTCCCATCAGAAGCTGATGGCTATTGATGATAAGGGCTGCAAAAATAAACGCTGTGTTTATTTCCTTCATTACATCGTCTTTGTTATGCTTCAAGGCTGTGTTCGGCGTAATCGCTTTTGAACTAGGAAAGAAAGCATTTGTCTCGAACTGAAGCACAGCGGGGCGTTTATCGAAAAAGCCTCAGACTAATAATGAGGGAGATATTTGGCATGCGGTCCGCTTAACGTACCATTTTAGAAGGTTTATTATCGTTGTTTGGACTACGGGATCAATTGCTGTTTTGGAAAGCTTTGCTGTGATATTTAACTCAGTCTAGACAGCTCGATTTGTATAAACAAACTGTGCAGCCAAAGTGAGCTTGAGGGAGGGACGGCCATGCTTCTTACCTGGGCGGATAGTTTTAAATACTCCTGAATATGAGGAACAGCTTGTTCTAAACAACTCTGCTTTTTGAAAAGAATTCAGTTTTTAAGACGAACTAGCCGTTTTCAAGGACCAACTGAGCTCCGAGGAGGTCTGGTAATTTCGTCTTCATCAAAAAGTATTCCAGGTTCGGAACCGACTTCATGGAAGAACCACTGAATTAGTTGTTCTGGTGCTCACTAAATCTGTCTAGGCCAAATGTCCACTTGCAAGTAGGGTGTAGAAATTTGTCGTGGGGATGCTAACTCAGGCATTATTATCGTCATATGACAGAGGCTGAAAAGTATGCTTAGTATGCCATCTAGTAGTTTCGACTTCCGAATCGGAGGATTCCAAGTTCGAAACTCGATTTACCAAAGGACACTGTTGTACGTTAAATCCGGCTGAGCCAAATGACTTCTTAATAGCGTGGTGCAGAAATTTGGAGTCGGGTATCGGTTCAGTTTTTATCATTGTCTTTCGACCACGTCTCAAAAGTAAGATGCCTGTTCCAAAATAGCTTTGATGCTGCTTTAAGATAGAAAATTAATATAACTTAACTAATCTTTGCCATCATATTAAAAATAACATTAATTTAGGACTGTAAATTTTGATGATCAGCAATTTATTAAAACAATTAATCGATACTTTTACCATAATGATAGAACATTCTAGTTAGTTAGCGATACCTGCGGAGTAACGAAATTAATTGGAGAAATCGGTCCAATTCTGAGGTTGGTGGAGTCGTATCATTTTGAGATACTTTTCGAAAAAGGAGGGGTGACGTGTATGTGTGTAGAAAGAAGGGAAAGTGAGCGTCGTTGATGAGGTATCAAGAGGTTATAAGCTTTTTTATGAAATAAAAATGGAAGGTAGAGGAAATATGACAAGAAATACAAAAGAAATAGTGAGCGAGCGGGTATATTCCGTCCAAAATTTGCTACAAGTCTGCAATTTTGGCAATAAAAACCTAGATCGTCGTATCAACCCCTTGTGGTGGTAAGAAATTCACATGTGCGCGTGCCAAAGCCCATTCGCAGCAAGGTCACAATAATTGTCCGATACTTTAGAGAAAGAAAATGATTTACATCTTTTTCTAGCGCTTTTGAAGGATATTGAATACCCTTTGATTTAGCATAATTGTAGGTTCTACATTTGAAATTGGTGAAGCTTGGTATAATAATTTAATATGTCACTTTTAAATATAAATACATGCAAAATGAATCAAAATTACCTTTGAGTTGATCCTACTATTGGCTTCAATTCGGTCTCGTTTCACAACTGCAGTTAATGCAATAACAATAATAACAACAACAAGAAGAATTGTGTTCTTTTCAGTTATTCTATCGATTCAATTACCCAAAGAAAAGAAAAGTGAGTGTCCAATCTGAAATTAAATTTTAACAAAAACAATTTTCTACAAACGAAATACAAAGAATGGGAAAATATTATTTGAAATAAATAAACAAGTACAATTTTTGTGGGGTTTTTTTTTCTTTATACCCCCCCCTTCAATATTTTTCTGAGTGTTTTTTTTCCAAAAACGAATTGAAATCTGCTCAAATTAAGGAAATCGATCAAAAGATCTTTTAAAAAATACAAAAGAAAATTGGACGAATATGACAGTTTTTTGAAAAACGTTCGGTTCATAACTGAAGATCAAAATAAAACTGCCTTTTTGTATTTATATCAATAAATGGATAAAGTTTAAGCTAATATCCTTGACTCAAAATGCAAAACGTAATCTTCAGTTCCACGAAATAAAATGAATCAGTACTTATTCTTCCCATCAAATATGAAATTTAAACGATTTTATTGTTGATTTGGCAGTAGAAGTAAAGAAAACAACCGGTATTTCTGATAACTTCTCGATACTTGTTTATTATTTACATTAGTAAAATGAGTTTGGGATGAATTTGACTGCAATTTAGAAATTAATGAACTAAAATTGTCTCATTTTGCCTCTCATCAATCCACATCATTCCCAGTAGATAAACAATGCGGACGAATCAATTTCGTTTTTCTCTATGCTTCTAGATAAAATAGTTTCAGTTTGCTCATAATATAAAGCACGTCCCGAAAGGGACGCAAGATTTGAATTTGTCACTATTCGCGTAGTTAAGTGTTGCCTATCTTTTTTTTTTAAAAAAAAGACTATTTAATCTCTGATAGTTTAGGATTATTAAAAATGGTTCGTTACATAATAGAAAAACGTGTCTTAGTTGGTGAAAAATATTTCAAAAATAATGAAAATCTGGCTGCCACAATTTGAAAATTTGAACTGACCTACTAGATCGTTTGATTTAACACCATTAGATTTTTTATGCGGTTATTTGAAGGCAAATATCTATACCAACAAGCTAATAAACGTGTGTATTGAAGGAGGAAATTCAAAGCTGAATCGACGAAATTCAGTAACATTGGTGCAAAATGGTCATGGAAAATTTCGACTAAAGATTGCGTAAATCCCAACTGAGGCATGGATGCCATTTGCCCTATGTGTTATTTCATATTTAACCCTATCCTACGTGTATTACGATTAGATATAAATATAACAATTTAAAGTAAAAAACTGTGGGTTTTATTTATTTTAAATCTTGCATTAACACAATGTTTTATCGAGTAATGCTCTTTTTTTACTAATAATTTATCAGTTATGAATTGATTTTTTAAAAATAGGGTTGCTAACACTTTACGAATTTTGGCAAATGCAAATCTTGCGTTAATTTTGGTACACTCTTTACAATGGACCTATTCGGAGGAAGGAGGAAACTTGGTACGATATATTTTAATATAAATAATGATAATCACTTTTAAACTCATATTAATGTAAATTTAAAAGCGATATCTTATAACGCGATGCGATTCATTTTTGGAAGAAGTAATAAATCGTAAGAATCGCTTATTCATAAATTTTATTTTTCTTTATATTGTTTCTTTTATTATGTGAGAACATGAAGTCACTTTACTTAGAGATTTTTTGAAGCCCTAAAGGAGATTGACAGGAAATTTGCGATATATCGCTTTTGAGGCAGCAATTTTTCTCATTTAGGGTTATAGAAAGTGATAAATACGGCCTGCGTCACATTTGGCGTCTTATCGCCAACAAAAAAATTACTTCTTGACCCACATATCCGCCCCTTTTACCCGATTCTCCTGTCTGTCCAACAAAAGATAGGGTCATAAGAAGTTATAGTCCGAACGAAGAAGTCCACAAAGAAGAAAATGTGAATAGAGCGAGAAGGTATCGAAATTTATATAATTTTTTTTTTGTCTTTTGTTCCTTTTGCTTTGTTGAGTTCCTTTTTGTTATCATTTGTTTCGAATGCAAGAATATTTGACTATGATAACTATTTCGAATTGATGCCTTTTTTTATCCAACAAATACCTTCTATCGTTGTGCACTAATAATCAGTGAAACGTTAAAAGAAATGTTTTTACAATAGCTTTTCTCTACAAACTTATTCAACTGTTTTTAGTAATTTCTTTTTTTTCTTTCTTCGTTTCTTCATTGCTTTGAATTCGAAAACTTCGGTGGTTGGCTATATAGTTTCAAATTCTTCATTGTTTTATCAATAAATGAAACGTTCTATGTCACGTTTAAGGGTATGGATCGCTAGTCAAACCGTTTTCCAGCCAAAAAAAAATCGATAAACTTTGACAAGTATTTCAACTACAAATAGACCTCCCTAGAAGGTTGAAAAAGTAAAAAGTGATTGCCAGCTTTCAAACTTTTGACTTGCACTCAACCACAGTTTCGACTGAAAAGCAAAACTGGCAGTAATTATTATGAATACGAATTTGTATAATCGTTTTATTTATCAGCGTTTTCAGTTTTAAAATAAGGTCCAGAGACGTGCTTTTTCTAAATTGTTTTCTTTTGAAATATCAAATTAAGCGTTAATTGTATATTTTGAAGTGTAATTTATCACATTTTCCCACAGTATTTCCATGAAAACGTTTCACGACAACTATAGTAATTTGCCTATCATGACTTTTTTTTTCGTGGAGGCTGTATCGGGTAGTTTATTTTAAGAAGTTAAAGATTGATTTAAAGTGCTATGCTGCTCCTAGCAGTAGTTTAATTTTCATTTATTGCTATACAGAAATATATATATCATGGAATGAAGAAACAACAACAACTGCTACTGTATTCGTAAAACTAGTTGTGGTAGTAATCATTTCATTTTTGATGCGGACATGTTTTAACCTCCAATAAAAATTCTCCGAAGTTAAAATAAAAAAAAGTATCCAGAAGATAAGATTTTTATAATCAAAGAATTTTCATTGATATTTTACTGTTTCTTAGCGTTTTCGATCTCTCTGAAGCTGAAAATACAAGGCAGAGTGAAAAGTAAAGGGACATTTGATAAAAATTGCATTTATTTTAATGATAGAAAACTGTAAGATTTATTTTACTACATAATTACTCTGGACTTTAACGCAAGTTTTTCAATTTTCAAAGATTTTTTTTTTATTCTGTAGAAAAAAAATGTACCTGTAAACAATTTTGCACTGCATCAATATGCTTCTTCGGTGGCTGCAAATCTTCTTCTCCTTAACGCTTTCTTCAATGATCCAAACATATGCAAATCGTTTGGATCCAGGTCTGGACTGTACAGCGAGTCTTATTGTTTCGGCTATCCACCGGGAAGAATGTAACCTAGCGTTATCTTTCTGTAGATTGGTATTTTTTCTCAATTTGGATCAGATTGCAGGTTTCAATTTAGTTTAGTTTAATGTTTTCCAACTCCATATCCTCTACGACTTTCAAATTGTCCTCAGTGATTGGCCTTGATGGCGTGAATGATCTTTCGTCGTCCCATAAAGAAGTTTTTCCTTGTTTGAAGAGTACAATCAATTCATAGATCCCGCCTCTTGAAAAACACCTGTCACCATACTGAACTCGAAATTCGACGGATAATTTCGGATAATTTTTCTCCTTCCACAAACAAAAAGGGAGTCACTGTCCTCATTTCTTATTTAATGCAGATCGGCAACGGAGAGGCCTATTTAAAAATGTGCTACCCGCAAACGAATAACTCTGGAATATAATCGACACATTGTATAGAAGTGTTCCTACCTACATGAAGGAGTCCTCGATGGTCTAGTGTAAATTCTCGACTTTGGAATCCGAAGGTGTCAGGTTCGAGACCAGTTTCCACCAAAGAATTGTCTGGTGTAAATCTTCGGCACTTTAAATCCATCAGGGTCGAACGTATTCTCGCTGGTGTTTTGTGGAAGTTTATAGAAGAAGAGGGGGACGGGGGAATTAAATTTACGAGGGCCCAAAATACCCTAGTGTTTTTCACTTAAAAAGGAGCGATATTATAACTCACCTAAACCGACTGCAGTAATTCAGCCTTTAGTACTAGCAGTATTACCAAACCTTGTAAAAAGAAATTTCAAAAGTCCTTTATTTTTTAACTTTCCCTTCTACAATTCTTAGAATTGCATTTTTATTTTATGATCACAATCACTCAAAACCGAAAGTTGGATAGTTAATATTGATTTAATTAAAAAAATTTCAAAGTCAGCTTTCTGGCACAGAGGTAGCGTGTCTTCCTCGTGTTCTGGGAGTCACGGGTTTTGAGTCCCGGTTCAGGCATGGCTGTTCTTCTGTGAGATGTATGAATGTGCCCCCACCCTCCTGTAAAAAGGGGTTGTGCAAGCGAAAGTAATGAGTGTGTAACCAAGTCGTACTCATGGCCTAGTTGGTGCTACTTCAAACAAGAGACGCTTATCTTTGGCTTAAAATCTGCTGGCGTATCAGCGGGCTTGTCCATGGAAAGTGCCATAAGTAACAACAACACTTTTCAAAAGACAAAAGATATGTTTGATGTACAGGATGTCGACGAAAGAAAGCAAATTAAGGAAAAATATTTACATTAATTACGGCAAAGTCTGAAAAGGTTTTAACTCTTAAAAAAATCTGTTAAATGATAAAAGAAACACCCAGGTTTAGGAAGTAATTAGTAATAATACTGCAGGGTTTTTATAAAAATGTCATGTAGCATGCCACTACTTTGTAGGATGTTAAAATCATAGAGGACAGCCTTGTTATTCATCGGAAATCATAAATAACAGTTGGAAGCTTACATTTAGCATAATTGTTGTTCATTGTAAGCCCCTTCAGAAATACGAAAGATATATAAATGCTATGATAATTCATCCACTAATCCACTAATTTTCACCGCCAAATGCATCGCCAAAGTCATTGATATGGCATCCACTCAACGTCATGAAAATTACCTGTAAATCTCTCTTTTTAGCCATGAGAGTCACAAGGTGGGAAAGCAATATTACAAAATCATTACACATTGCCAAATATTTAAGCCTAATCGTAATAAAATGAGTGTTCAATTTATTCCTCTCATACAATTATACATTACTTCAAAAAAAGAGTGTTATATTACCTAAGGAGAATGTCAAGTTATTTTGTGTGCTTTTCGCTTAATTATCATAAGTATTCTATCTACGGTAGCATTGAAAATCTTGATAAATAATATAAAAAGGCGCTGGGTTTTTATTTTTAAAAGAACAAAAACAAAACGAATTATTTCATGCCATAAACAGTATTTATATGTTACTTACGTTATCTTTGAAATAATGTGTAAGTAATTATACATATACAGAATTGTTTGTATAAAGGCCACTTGTTTTTTATGCAACTTCGGTATGTCATTAATGTTTGTTTGTTTTTAATTGTTTCAAAAACATTAAACACATATGTTATTTTGCTCTTATTTGAAAACAACTACAGCTCTATTTAGTTGCTTTCGACTTAGTAGTTAAAAGCTTTCTAAAGTATTAAATGTTACTGTAAGGATTTATAAACGAATGTTTTAGAGAAAAGAAAGTTGCCCTATTAATCAATAGTACTTAAAGTTTCCTGTTTTGTTTTGCTGTTGTTTGCGCTGGAAGTTTAAAACGCGCATTTTACAGTAAATTATCTGCTAATTATCCAGTATCTGCATCAACAAATATTTTCGTAAACTTATCTTCATAAACATCGTTAGTTTTCTTTTTATCTTTTCAAAAATTATTTTTTCATTCTTTCACTTTAAAGCGAAGCCATTTCTCATTTTTGTTCCTTTCCCAGAATATAATTTATTAAGTAGGTGTAATTAATATATTTTTTTATAAATTGCAGCTTATCTTAACCAAAAAGAGAGTAACTGCAACGGCTATGAATTAAACTTTAAAATATTTTTCAGACCATTGATTTTTAAATAATAAGAAGTTTCAGAAATCTCCAATGCTTGATAATAATTTTTGAACAAAAAAAGTTTTCAACAGTTTTTTTATATGTTTCCAAGTAATAAATTATTTAAATTTTTTTCTAAAACACTTTGGTTTCGAAAACTGTTCTATTAATTCATAACGAATGTTTATTTTTAAGGGTGATATTTCGAATATTATCGAAAACTGTAAAGAAATTAATACCGTTTTTTTTTATTTCTTCGAATAAATTTCAAAATTTTCTGTCGAAATAATAGTTTTTAAAATGCTAAAATAGATAATAACTGTCATTTATAGATAACTTTTTAGAAAAAATTCACTAAAGCTTACTGATAACGTTACACAACTTGGCATCCTAGTCTTTAGATTTCTACTTCACCTTAATACGTGAAAGTCTACACAAGATTCACTGTGCTTTAGACTTTCGTGATGAGTTTTTGCATTGTAGTAGCATCAGAGCTGGTCTTCTGGGCATTGTAAACAACAACAAACGTTTGTCAAATTATCATACGTTTGTCGAGCAGAGTTTGACAAAATGTATGACAGTTTCTATATATTTTGCATTTCTTCTCTGGAGGCTAGAATTCGATAATGCTGTGCGAAGACCATAATGACAATTACAAATAACAAATATTCATGTATCTAAACAATGACCAAAATGTATAAAATATAAAGTCAGGCCATTTTCGCAGGATAAAACAAACACGAAGATACATAGCACTTTATCATCAAATAATGTCCCTCGAAAAGGATCATGGGAAATATGCCATGATGGTAATACAGTAACGTCATCTATTGTAATAAAAGAGAAGGTGGTAGAGTTATATAACCGTTACACGTTTCATATATCTTCAAATAGAATGAAATGCTTGTAGCATTTTCGCGTTATCGTGATTTTGACTTATGTGTAGTTGGATAGACAGATCGACAGTACTGTAAATATTTAAGGTTCTATATCATTTTCAGATGTACGATTCTGGTGATGAAAACAAGGCATCTGCTTTTCGTATGAACTTTGATGCTCACAACTATTGAGCTGAAATGCGATTCAAAAAATACTTTTCGTATCCAGGTGAATCTTAAAAGTGAAGATCAATTTTTTATGGCGGTTAGAAAACATTCTATTTTTATACTTCATGAGTAAAAGTAAAAATTAAAGTTAAATATTTTCTTTAATATTTTTTAATAAACTATTTTATGTTTTTTAAATGAAAAAATGTGTAATTCGACGTAATTTTTCAAAATTTAAATCATTTTTTCAAAACTTCGCTACATTCCAACTTCATGACTTCCTAAGTAATCCGGGATATCATGTTGTAATTCGCTTTGGTAAAGTAACAATAGCAACAAATATGAACTCGATCGAATAAACTTTTATAAATTCGCTTATTTACTGTTGTCGTCTTCAGAATTTATTCAAGAAAAAAATGCCCCATACATACGTGTGGATGAATGGGTAAGACCGATAGGACCGAACTCGCAACGTTAGGGTTAGTAGTCGAGTAACACTGCCACTATATTAAAGTAATTCCTTGTGTACGGAGGATGTTAACTCGCTTATGAAGCTTTCATCATATGTGAATACCCTCAATAATCCAGGACGTCACGTTGTAATTACTTCAGCCATAAAAATTCGCCCCAATACAGTAACAACAACAAATGTGAACTCGATGAAATGAACTTTTACAATTTATTTCATTTGATCGTTTATTTTGTGGTGTTCAGAAATTCATTCAGAAAAAGAGTTGAGCATTCCAAATATGTGACTACTCTCAATAATCCAGAAGTCACACTGTAATTACTTCATCCTTTAAGAAGTCGACCCAGTAGAGTAACAACAACAACAACATCAACATAATCTACAAAGTGAAAAGGATCGAATGAACATTATAATTTCGCTCATTTGACTGTTCATCTTATCACGTTCTGAATTCATTGAGGGGGGGAAGGGAAGGATAATGGATGCAATTCATACCCAGAAATCGTTCCTAATTTTCGTCTCATCTTCCTTTCCATTCAATGACCCGCTGAAGGCCTCAGCAGGTGGCACGTAAGAAAGTCGAACATTTGCGAGTCGTTTAATGAATGACTCACGTGACTCGGTTGAGATTCGATTTCTCGGTCCACTCTCGGTGGCTTTGAACTTCTCGCTATGTCGAAGCGATACATTTTAAAATTATATCCTCATTTCGATCATTCTCCCACCCCCCTTTTATTGGTGGCGATTACCGTTGCAGATATCCAAAGGAACCCATCTCAATAGTAGCGCTCATACATAGAAAAGTTTTATTCAACTCTTTGAATAAGACTGAATTGTTTGAATACTTTTTACTATCTCGCATATATATATATATATATATATATATATATATATATATATATATATATAGAGAGAGAGAGAGAGAAAATACTGTTACTATTAAAAAAATTTGTCCTCGAGGTCTTGATGTATATCTGCATTTCTGATCACCATGAGCTCGAAAAATTAGTTTTCGAAATTAGGTTTAGTTTTCTACGATTTCCAAACAAAAAAATATTTGCTCAAACAATTTCTGATTTCCAAATAAAAACTATTTTTCAATCAATTTCTGATTTCCAAATAAAAACTATTTTTCAATCAATTTCTGATTTCCAAATAAAAATTATTTTCTCAATCAATTTCCGATTCCCAAAAAAGAAGTATTTGCTACCCGATTTTTCATTTACAAGAATAATAAGTCATATGATTGAAACAAAGGATACAATATACTCGCCAAGAAAGAAAACAAAAATCGTCGTCGAAACGAAGCAATGTTGGAAGAATCGCAAATAATATTCGGTAAGATATAGCTTCCATAAAATATTTTCACACATATTATAAGCTCCTAAAACTAAAAGGTGATTTACATCCTTTCAAAATAATACAACAAGTTCAAATTTGCAAGTTGACATTTTCCCTTTGGCGATTTTTTTTAAAAAATTTTTTGAATCCAAGACTTTTTTATGCTTCATTTGAAAGCAAAAATTCACGCATGTTTATAAGAATTGAAGATGAGTTTTCAAAACAGATGAGAGCAGAAAATATTTTGAGAGATTATTTTTTTTGTCCCGGTGCTGATTTGAAAACTAGGGATGAAGCAGAAAATAAAATGCAAGAGAAACTTCTGATTATTCAAAGTAAGAGTAATATTGATTGTTATTTTGAAAAGAATCCCAAAAATATTTATGTTTTAAAGTTTTCATTTTTCATTAGAAATCATGGAACAAGTTGTTTTTCTCTTTAAACGCTGGACCTTTTCATTATTTTATAAATATGGGAAAATGCTGAAAAAAATATTTGTTTATTTTCATTTCAATCAATTTAATAACATTTATTTCTATTTTTAAACACAAAGTTTGTGACCTGCATGCCGACACTTTCAAATATTTGCATAGTAACTTTTTTAAAGAAACGGCGAAGGCATTTCTGTTCATAGTTAACTCATTACCATAAAACATGCGAATTATAGAACACTTTTGATATTACAGTATGAATTTTGGCTCATATTTTAAATTTGTTGATATTTTTAGTGCTTTATCTATTATTTGAAGCAGTGAAATTAAAAAGTGAAATTTCTCTTACAAAAAAGACACAAGTGAGAAAAAAAATTGAAATTTTGTGTGAGATAAATTTAGATTTGTTATTTTTATCTTTTGAATGCTTTGATATCAATTCAATCATAGTATATGAATAAATATCAAATTATTACTTTATAAATAATAAGCACCTACTCCTTTATATATTTTGTGAATAAATACATTGATTAATTATTTCGACTCATTCTAAATAATGTATGCCATTTAAATTATAAAATAATTTCCATATGGAACCTTTTTGAAATATAGAGTTAGAACAAATAAAATTTTTGAATATAGAGTAACCAGTTAACTGCGTATTTATATTCTAAACCCCCTCGAGTCTCTATTTTTAGTCAAACAATGACTCATATACACGCCGAGCGCAATACAGATGGTTGTATAATAAATTTTCGCAAAGTCATTATAAAGTGAATAAGTCTTTATTTTTATGAGATTAAAAAATTACACATCATCTACATCAAAATAAAAATTTCGATCGATATGTATTCTCTAAGTTCATTGACTGTTTCCGCCTGGAGGGGGGGGATAGATATTCAATATAGCCTCAGAAAAAGAAAAATCTCATTAGAATAAGATCCCGAGATATTGAGGGATACGAGATGAATTTTAAGTCAGTGTTCCTGCACATACAATACAACAGTTCTCATTTAGATAAACTCATTTCATTCTCATTCATCATTTAGCGCCCTAACCCCAATGGAAAACGGGACCATCTTGATAAAGTGCCACAGTGACCTTGTGGAAAGTTTTCAGGTTCGGATCTGGAGAATTTCATGCTCGAGACTCGATTCTACGAAGAACGGCCGCGCAAGTGGGTTCGATGCAGTTTAAATCCGTCTGTACCAAACACCCTCCCGCTGGTATGGTGGGGAAATTTTTGAAGGGATGCCAGCTCAGGTGCCTCCTCGTCGTCTGACTACGGTTCAAAAGTATAAACTCCGTCGCAAATAGCCCAAGTTTTGCTTTAAAACAGAGCGTTAATATAACTAAATTAAATTCATCTTGTTAAAATTCACACCATTTTTCGGAAGTTGTGGAAATAACCAACAATGCTCTATGACGAAAAGAAAATTAGGGCATTTTTCTTTCTTTTCATGCACATATATTATGAGTAACTGTTTAGAAAATATAAACAATTGATGTCTGGCTATATATTTATGCTAACTGTATGCATCAAGACAATATTAAGGAATATTCAATTTGGCGAAATTTTGTTTTCACTGTTGTCGAGAGTCGAGGTCACTTTCTAGCAGTCTCGGTTTGTAACTGGAGTGTTGTGAATTGGAAACGCTGCTCAAAGAAAGATTCGTTTGTATATTGACCTGGAAAATGTATACAATCGATGGTCAAATTCCATTGTACACATCAATGGTCAGATTACAAAACTGTGGGAAATCATCGGTCATGCATAGAAACTATTCTCTAAATTTCACCTCTGAAAGTTACTACTTTTTTGCAAAGTAACACTTTTACAACATACAACAGAGAAAAGGCAGCATTTCCCTGAAACATAGTTAAATTATTTCTTAAAATGCTTCATTGACTGATGTATTTTGAAGTAGAAATATTTCTACTTTATTGGCATTGGATGGCTTTTTATTCCAACAAATAGAAAAATACTTCAAGAAATTCCTTACTAACATTTATCTATACACTGTAAGAATAATTAAAACAACTACCTTATTTCCTATTTATTTATTTTTTAGATATTTACTTTTGCCTTCTAGCACACTTAGAGGAGATTCTTTATCAACTAAATTAATGTTAACAAATTCCCTATCTACTCCAGCCATTTATTTGCAAATTCCTTGCATTCCAAGATTTAAACGGAAACAGTACAATTTTGTTTATTGAAACAATCATAAATGATAAATTATTTTTATAATTAAATAATATTAAGATGACAAATGTTGTAAAAATAATATCGAAGTAGGCTTCGTCCAAAGTGTAAAATTTATCATTAAAAAGTCTTGATTTGTTTAAACAAATGCTTAAAGATTGATTAACTAAAGAAGATTAAGAAGTAAAAATGTATAATATTTATTTTAATTATATTTGAAAATTTTAATAATCGTTTTCAATTATTCCTGTTTTAATTGAATACAGAGAATAATGATTTGTGATGACAATTAAGAATGTATCGTTTGATTTTCAATTACATTCAGAGCAAATATCGTCTGCTTTTATTAATTAGTTTTGGAATTACTCTTTATTTGTTGTATCTGAATATTTCAAATGGAATTAATTGGAATGAAAGTGAGTGTATCATTGGCTTTTAATATATTTTTGTTAAATGCTGTTGCCATGAAATATAAGACAATCCATAGAAATTATATTCATGTAGATTTATTTAATTTGCAACTAATGTAATTATGCATTTTTAATAACTGTCCTTCGTTTATTAATTAATATTAGAATTAAATTTTGTTCTTTTTTGCATTTTTGAATATTTCAGTTGGAATTTATTGGACTAAAAGTAATTGTATCATGTGTTTTTAATGTAATTTTGTTAAATATATTGTTGTCACAAAATAATAGAAGTTATATTTTGGCAAATTTATTTAATTTGCAACTAATTTAATTATGCCTATTTAATTAACTTTTCTTCGTTAATTAATTCATATTGGAATAACATTTTATATGTTGCATTTTTGAATATTTTAGTTGAAATTAATTGGAATAAAAGAGATTGTGTTCTTTACTTTTATATATATTTTTAAATACTGTTCTCGTGAAAATTATTACAATAAATTACGTGAAATTTATTACAATGTGAAATATATTTCAAATAACAGAAACTACGAAAAATTATTTTATTTGCGATGAATGTTAATGTAATGCAAAAAATTATTTAATTAACTTTTCTTCGAAAGTTAATTCATATTAAAGTTACATTTTATTTGTTGCCTTTTTGAATATTTGAATATTTTATTTGGAATTAATTTGAATAAAAGCCAATGTATCATCTACTTTTAATAGATTTTTGCTAACTACTGTTTTAACGAAATAGAACTAATAAAATTAAATTTATTTAATTATCAACTAATGTGATTAAGCTTCTTTGATTAACTTCCTTTATATCTTATATTAGTTCTGAGGCTTTAGGCTGCTGCCTAGTCTTGTAATTGGAAATCCATCATTACATCGATATCTGTCAAACGGTTGTTGGCTTTTCATTGCATCATTACTTCTAAATTGCAGACAATATCCGATGTAAGGAACTATCACGAATGTTAATCTTGTATTATTTTCCTTGAAAAGAGAAAGAGGGAGAGAAGGTCCGCGTGAAATCTTTCCTTTGTTTCTGGTATTTCTCCATAAGGCCCTTCGACTTTTCATCGTGGAACGACTTTTGGGTGCTTCCTGGTATTGAGTTTTACCTTGATATAACAAATTGGACGTGTCGCAATGCACGTGGTTGAACGACCGATGTTATATTTTTTGCTATATTTAATGTTTGTGTACTTATTATTTATGGCAACATGAAATGAGCTGAAGTCATCGAGAGGATTGGCCAATTTATTCCCAGCACATTTTGTAATGAAATAAATAACGTTAATTCGGCTATATTAACGGGACGTTAATACAACTGAGCTGAGATGAGATGAATTTCCTTTTTAATCATTGGATGAAATTATTTTTTAGTAATTGCCAGCTGATGAAAAGTGTTCATGAGCTGATTTTTATTTGAATTTTCTTTCTAGTAACGTGAAATTTAGAACACTTATTATTATGGACTGGTTTGTAGCTGGCGAAGGAATATCTTAACTTCATAATAACCGTACTGTTCCTTTTCGGATGTGAAAATTTAACGCGCTTTTGTGCATGTGTTAGGTGACGTTATTCATCAGAAATGGGATAAAAAGAAAGACTAAATGAGGAGATGTTTTCAGTGAGCAATCAAGTGAATTCAGTTAATTTGCAGAATTAGGCGGCAAAATAACCGCTCAACCTTCTGTGTATCACCCCTTAACGAAATACAATAATCGAAAAGTGCAAAACTCTGAAACGAACAGTTAGCTGATATGTTATTTGTAAATGGCATCATGTGAAATGCATGTAGCAGAAAACTCTTGACAGGTTATACGTTGGACTCGGAACTACTAAATTTGTTAGGGTATTGTTATTGTTTTTTCATTGAAAGAAAACAACCTAAAAAAGAAAGAATTTAAAAAAAGTTTTAACCAGGTTTTTTTTAATAAAAACAACAACAAAAAAGTTAACATTTATTCTCTCATTAACTTTGAAGTATATAACTGCAAAAGAATCATTTTTAAAACGGAAAATAAAGTTTTCAATGATATCAATTTTATAATCGTAAATTTCTTGTAATTTTTAGAACTTCTGAAAAAATATTTTATTATATTTAATAATAGTTACTTTCATCGTATAGTAACTGCTTTTATTCTCAAACCATGTGTAATATTAGCAAGTTATGACTTTTTTTTTTGACTAAAAGTGCGAATCTCTTTTAAATTTTTATATGGCTGTAGCATTGCAAATTTCATCTTCATGAACTCTGGACCCACTTCAAAACCTTTTAGAATTATTAAAGGAAGAATTCCTCAAATTGAATCTAATTTCACAAGAACGCTAAATGAATCGACAACTTCCCCAGTTTTTACATCGTTCCATTATAAACTAATTTTACTTTGAGTTTAAAGAAATAACTGGGCAGACATTTTTATCTTTTCTCAAATTACTGTAGTTTCTGATATTTCAATGCGCAGACTACCATTTTAATCGATTTTATTTTTTTCACATGGTTATTTATTCACTTTCCATTTCATTTACTTTCTCAGGCTCCATCGTCAGTCATAATTCGAAAAATCTATTGTTTCCGTCTATGTGTGGGAAAGTTCCTCACTCTATGTAAACATCACATTAACAAAGAGCGTTACCTTCCTTGGATTCCAAATTCATTTTTCGTAAATTTTCTTTTAATCGAACGAAATCACTATCACGCTTCGATCTGTTAGTTAATTTACTGCTTTACTCTACAACTCTACCTCGTGGAACAATAGTCTTCGGAAATTAATCATTGTTATTCCCAATACCGATCACTTTTCACTGTATTCGAATGCGTGATTCACTGCGCAGCTGACGGTAATCGCATGATCTTTCCACCCCCCTTTTACCAACAGTAAACAGCGGAAAACATGCCTGTAATCTTTTTTCATTACCGTCTAATATCAGCAGTGCTCACAATAGAATGGCACCCGTTCCCCATGCCGACACGAACGATCCTTCAGGGGTCACAAGACGCGTTCCATTGTTCCCCTCAATAATCCGTCGAACAAATTGATGTTGGTTCAAGACTGGAAACCCTCGTGACCTTGACCCTCGGCATGGCAATCGTAAATGTGTCAGAGTGTATATTTTATTCTCGTTTGGTTTTGATTTACGATCGTGCGCGATGCCAGAGAGAAAGGACGGTAAACAATCTGTATTCGTTTCAATGGTGTCTGAAGGGGCAGCGACGGCTCGCAGGGTCGTCCGATGATTTTTCGGTTTATTGTTCTGTGATTGAAACTGATGAGTTCTTGAAAGCTGCAGCGAGCCGATGCCCTTTTTCCTTCCATCAAATAACTTCCTGTCGGGTTCGAGGAATTGGCCGAACATCTTGTTGCGTCTGGTTCTTTTGTTCCTTGAAGATGATCAAATTGGGGTTTATGTGCTACTAAAATTGATTAGTCAATTAAGGTGGTTGTCATTGCGAGCTTGATTGTATCCATCATGACATACATTTATTGAATTTGACTTCTCTATAATGTTTGTGATGATGCCATTTATATTTTCTGATTTCATTCATTTCCTGATGATATAGTTTCGAAAGTTTCCCCGTTTCCAAATGACAAAGGGATTCTTAAATACTTTCATAAAATTATAATAAATCCCGTTAATTTAAATTAAATTTTGGTTTCACATAAATCCGTCTATCTAATAGTAAATTTGTAAAGAAAAAAAATAGAAATCTGCTATTTTCAATTTCATGTTCTTATGGGAGAACATTATTATTTTTAAGACATTGTTTGTCTTAATTTTAGTCATTAACCAAGGTTTGAAACAATCATGTAACTATCAGAATACGCATGCGTCGTTATATCGAGAATCGGGTATACGGTGGACATTCGTGCCAAGGTGTAATTTTTTGTTGGTGATAAATCGCCAAATGTGACAACCATCTTTATCAATTTCTAATAAACCTAAAAGCTATCAATTACCAATTTTATGCCAGTTCATTTTGTGGTTTCAAAAACCTCAAAGCATTAAAACACAATGTCCTCACTTGATAAAAACATTTTAACATGAAAAAAATGTAACAACGTTGACATTGGTCTAAAATTTTGAATTACATTTTAAGTTTCTATTTATAAATGGTTATTTGGCGATAAATCTCCAAATGGGACAACCTTCTGCATTATTTCCTAAAAATCCTAAAAGTGAAAAATTGATGCCTCAAAAGCGATAAATCTCCAATTTGTTGCCTGTGCATTTTGAAACTTTAAAAACCTCAACTTAAAACAACCTCATGTTTCCTCATGAAAAAAGGTTACAAGGTTCTATAATACTTGTAATAATTAAGAAATCTTTTTAAAATCAAAAAGCATTTTTAAAAATGCACTAAAAATGAAGAAATATAAAACTTTTTTTATTGTCCGGAAATGCAGAAAAGACTTTAACATCAAAAATAAAATCTTGAAATCACGAGATATTAAAAACGATAGTATAAGGAAAATAGAACTTAATAAATTTCCTAAGCAATAAAATTTTGAATAAATATTTCTATAAATATTTTAACATAATATATTTTCTATAAATATTTTAACATAAATAAAAAAAATTGTAATTATTCATGCATGTATTTTCACATCTGTTCTTAAACTTAATTTCAACCAAACCTTGTGTACTTATTCTTCACCTCAAGAGAAAGAATACCGTTAATTTTTCAAAATGCGAAAGTTAATTAAATATTGAATTAATTGAAAATTGACCAAGATTTTGCCATTTTCCCGCAGTAATCTCATAGCAAGCTATTTAAAAAGAAATATTTTACTATTTTAAAATTTAAAATTTTATCTTTACAATGATGCCAAATTCTTTTCTCAGCAATTTTTTTTCATAAATTTGTATTGGTTTAAATGTAACGGTGACCATTTTAAAATACGATAACTGTAAATCTCTATTTTATTCTGTTAAAATTTCTTAAAATTTCTGTTTCATATCGTTTGGAGTTAAAAAAGATATTTAAAGTTATCATTTAACAGTGTCTAAAAGATTTGAAATGAAGAACTCAATTTCATGCTATTGATTGAAAGCAAGGTTAATCAATCAAGTGCTCTAGGGTAATAAGAATTTTTATTTACTATAATAATATATACAAAATTAATTTTTACACTAAAAATATTGCTTATGTAAGTATTGTAATTCCGAATACCCATGGTTATATCAACTAGTATAATATAAATAAAGTTCTAATTAGCTTAAATTTCATTTATTTAGAGTATTTTTTAAAATATGCTTTTTTAAATAAAAAAAATCAATTTTAGAATCATCAGTTTTTTATTAAACCTAAAAAACTGCTTGTTTAAAATGATTAATATTTAAATTATTTTTTTCTTTTCTTTTCAGTTCCTTGTCCCATGAGGATATTTTTTCTGTGTTTTATATCATTAATTCTACTACCTGCTGTTCTTTCAAGTAAGTATAGTTTTTAAAAACTAGTTTATGCTTTCTTAATGTCCTTACAAGGTCAATTCAGAGCTCTTTTGTAAGGGTGCAATTAGAATTCCTTGCGCCACGATAGAAAACAAATATTGGGTCTCTGTTTTCTTTGAAATTGAATTTGGACGGTAAATTTTTAGAAATTACCAGAATAGTTTTCAACGTAGGATTCAATGCAAAGTTAAATGAAACTATTGAATTGCAATAATTAAAATGATTATAACTTTAACTTACTTACAAATATTACTTGAAAAAAGGTTTAAACATAATATTGAAGAAAGTAATTCAAAATTTGATTCGAGTTTACAATAATTTATTATATGTTTCGTGCCTTGGTCAGACGTTAAACCTCTTTATAGTTGCTCACTCACTTAAAAATACGTAGTAAACCCAATGTAGCAGTAGCGGCACGGTAGAGTGTTAAATTCATATAAGTTTCATATCCCTTAATGTATAAACATTCGAAATAACAGGCATTATTTATTTTATTTCAAAAACACTCTTACTAACATCATTCATATCATTCTTAGTAAACCCAGTATTTTTATGATTTTTATATGGTTTGCTAGTCTATTGTGGGTGTCCGTCGATTTCCAGAAGTTATTCTTGACGGCTCGCTAACACTTTATGGGTTATTACATTCAATAGTTACACAGGCTTTTTCGTAAAATTTTCTGTGTTTTGAAAAATGCTGTTTTCAATCCACTCATGTACGGAAAAAAGTTTATAAAGCATTTTAAAAGTAATTTTCTTAGTCCCTAGCAATCATAATTCTTATGGTTCTGTTTTCGTTGATTTGATATTCGTATCGTCAGTATCGGAATTATATTCTAAAAAGCCATCGTCTTCTAAATAATTTAAATAAATATCGTTTGGAGAATCAAATAAATTATAATAAAAAAAATTGTAAAAAAATTATTCTTAATTTAAAAATTCACAATTTTTAAAAATGTAAAAGGAATAAAATATTCGAAGGGAATAAGTAAATGAATAAAAGATAAAAATGAAATCTGCTATGTATATTTCAATGTATCATGTCAGGATATAATTTATTGAACGGCCAAGCACCGCGTGCACGTGCAAGTTAAATTACAATTTTTATTTGTTTTAATTTTTTCATTGAATGAGTCACTTTAGTAATACTAACTCGAGAATTCCTGTAATTATAGACTTAAAAAGTAATATTTATCAAGCAGCGCAGTTTTTAAAGTAGTAATTTGCCTATAAAATTCATTCAAATGTATGTAATATAAGTCTCAGCCTTCTAAATTTGTGGCGATTGCTCTTTTCACACAGATTCATATTTTACAGCAGGTCAATACTCTTTAGTAGCTCGAAACCAGAAATGAAATATCGTATGATCGAATATTTCATAATGGAACCCGTATTTCCGATTTCTGAAGGTGAAGTTACTGCATTTTAAGTAATTCAAAACGCAAATGTTAAACAATAAATATTTTATTCGGGCGTAGCGGTATCTAAATGGGATTATCGATTAAATGGAAAAACGATTTAATATCCATAAATAGCCTTTTACTGAGTGGCAGGTTAGAATTTCTTGAAATTCAACAACAATAAATTTGATCACATATAGAAAAAACGAAGTCAGTTCTCAATAAATTTTTTTAAAAAAGTTTGTTTGTTTTTTGTTGAAAATTTAAAATTTTCATTTAAAATGATTATAATTCTTCAGGGTTTATTTTAGAACCATTACTTCGTTAGGAAAATAATAATTATTATTATTATAGAAATGAATTGAATGGAGGTTTAAAAATTAAAAAACCTCGTGAGCTGAAGATTAACGTCAAGTTTCTTTTTACATTTTTCAATACTTTTTTTTCCAACAACCGAAACGACGGTAGGGAAAAAATAAGTCCGAATTGAAATTGTATAATTTAAGAGAGTGCTATTTAAAATTAGATAAAATTGGTGAAAAATTAACACAAGATTTGAATTTTGCCACTACTTGTGCAATAAAGTGTTGGCAATCCTTTAAAAAGCCGACGTCCGGGCACAGGGGCTGCGTGTCTACCCCGTGATCAGGGCGTCCTGGGATTGAAGTCAAAGGATCCATGGAAACAATACGATAAGCAAGAGAGCATTGAAGGAAGAAATTAAACGCTGCATCAACGAACTTCAGCCATATTTATGCAAAATGGTCAGGAAAATTTCAACGAGAGTGCATATGTACCAGCAAAGCCGTGAAGGTCATTTGCCCGATATGTTATTCTATAGGCACCCCTAATCTGTGTACTGTACGATTCAATATAATTATGACAATTTAAAGAAAGTAAATTATGTTTCTGTTTAATTCTAATCTGGCTTTAACACTTTGTTCTATAGAGTAATGCTCCATTTTTATTACCACTAAACTATCAGCTGGCAAATAGTTTTTTTTTAAATAGTGTGCCAACACTTTACTGCATGAATGGTGGCAAATTCAAACCTTGCGTTAATTTTGGGACACCCTTTATTTTGTAAGTTGAGCATACATATCCACCATTTCTCAAAATATTCACTTTTTTTAACGCTACCGCGCAGAGCATTTGCACCCTGTTCTCTCAAATCTCCGTGAAACGAAATTCTTCAGTTCTTCCAGCTCTTCCACCTTTTGAATCTCTTGCTATAAAATTCAAATACATGGTGAATGCAGCGGAATCTAGTATCATGCCCAACTTTAAATAGTTTTTGGAGATCTTGCTCATGTGAGGCTTTTGAATAATTCATCGCTGTTCTATTTTGGTACCTTATATGGGTACTAAAACTTAAACTCCATTCCCTGGTTTTGAAGGAGAGCAAATTCTCCCAAATATCTGTGAAGAGTAGGTTCTATACTTATTTCCATCAAAAGAATGGCGAATATTATATTGTTAATGATGTTTATGGGCTATTAAATTTTTATATAGCCAATGTTTTACGGAAAATAATACAATTAATATAGATAAGAAAATTAATTTATAAATTTTAATCTTAATTTAAAACAACTTGCAATTTAGGCTGAATTTTTGTATTTAATGCCAATCCTTTTCCTGTATTGCAAAAGTTTAAATCATGAATTAAAAATAGCGATTCATGAAATTAGAAAATTTTATTATCCTTTCCTTTTTTCTCAATTTAAAAATATCTACTTAGAGATATTTATTTATATTAAAATAAACAAACAAACAAAGACTCCACCCTATCTGAAATAATCTCTTTGACACTTCTTGCCTATCCCCTTGTAAAAATTTGACCTCACCCCCTTTCCCTGATAAAAATTGCGGATTATAAGCAATGCCACAACTGCTCAAATTTTTATTTTCAGAAATTCACACATGAGCGTTTTGTGATTCGTAATATTGTAAAGGAAACTAAGTATTCGTTTTGAAACACCTTTTTGTTGTCTGATTGAAAATAAAAGTTGACTCTAGAATTTTAATAACAATTTCTGGTTTTGCACAGACTAGCCAACTTGTTGACGGATTGGGACAATAATTCGGATCTACCCTTTAGATTCTGAAACTGTATGCAATAATTTCATTTATCTAACTCTTGTCTCGTAATTATCGTACATTCGGGCAGACAAGTAATCTTCCTATAAAATGAACTTCGTTGAAAATTTGACATATTGCATGCAAAATTTCTTCCGTCCTTTTTTAAAGCTTTTTTTAATAGTTTTATTGATTAACCGACAGAACGATATATATAATATTAAAATTTTGTTTCTGAGGTTCGGGCAGGTTTGAAACGTAGAGATTCATCGAAATCTCTAGTTTAAATTGTTTGATGATGACATTATTTTCTCTTTGTGTACTTGGTATATGAGATAGTAAAAATAAATATCTAAGTTAAAAACTCTCCCTCGAACTCCCTCTGACCTTCCTTTATATTTACAAAATGTAAGGTGTTCAGTTTTTCGCTTTGTTGCATTAAAAGGAGAATCGGATGAATGTTTTGGACATCTTTCTGTTGACACGTTTGTCCAAAATTTTATACTAATCAACGATGACTGTTGTGTCAGGACCATGAAATTATTATTTTTTTAACTGTATAGTTTGCTGCTATTTTTTATCGCATTTATTTATATGAACGGACAAGGAGCCATCTACTCAGTGAAACTTTAGTCAAAATTCAGAAACGTCTATAATTCAGACATAGAGATCATATATTAAAATACATTTATTCGACTTGTTCTGATTTTGGAGTGGGGGTGGGGATGGAGTAAGGGTTATCACATTCAATTATATACGAATAAATTGGCTCCCAGAAAGAGAATCCGTCCAGGGCCCGACTTAGACTAATTGAGGCCTGGTGCAAAAACTTCTTTGGGATCCCCCTCTGCTTCACAACTTCAGTAATGAACTTTCCTGAAGAACCAAACTTTATGGACTTATTTAATCCCCCCCCATCATTATAGATATATAACAAGAAAATTGACTAGAACCTAAAATAGCAATTTGCCACCGCGCCATCTCATGATGGCGCACGAGGCAACTGCTCCGTATGCCCCTGCCTTAATCAGGATCTGAATCCATCAACGGAGGGAGATAAAATTTGTTACAGTTCTACTGTTAAAGAGATCTCTGTATATATATATACACTGAAGTGATAAAAGTCATGGGATAGCAATATGCAAATATACTGATGGCAGTAGTATCACAGCGAAAAGGTATAAATGCGCAGTTCGTTTTCCAGAGCTTTCATTTGTGTTCAAGTTATTCATGTGAACAGGTTTTTCGTGATTTATGGCGGCACGACGAGAATTAACAGACTTTGAACGTGGAATGTTAGTTGGAGCAAGACGCATGGGTCATTCCATTGCGGATATCGTTTGTGAATTCAACATTACGAGATCCACAGTATCAAGAGTGTGCCGAGAGCATGAAATTTCAGGCATCCCATCATGGACAACACAGTGGGCGACCACCTGCACTTAACGACCGAGACCGCCGACGTCTGTGTAGAATGGTCAATGTTGATAGACACGCAACACTTCGTCAAATAACTGCATGAATCAATGTGGAACGTACGAGGGACGTGTCCGATAGGACTGTGCGGCGAAATTTGTCTTCCTTGGGCTATGACAGCAGAAGACCGACTCGAGTGCCTTTACTGACAGCACGACATCGCCTGCAGCGACTCTCCTGGGCTCGTGAGCCTATCGACTGGCCCCTAGACCAGTGGAAAACCGTGGCGTGGTCAGATGAGAAGCCATGGACCAAACTGTCTGTAAGGCACTGTTCAAGCTGGTGGTGGCTGCATAATGGTGTGGGCTGTTTTTACATGGCATGGAATCGGTCCTCTGGGGCAACTGAACCGATCATTGACTGGAAATTTTTATGTTCAGCTGCTTGCATATCACTTGCAGCCATTCATGGACTTCACGTACCCGCACAACGATGGGATTTTTATAGATGACAATGCGCCATGTCACCGGGACAGAACTGTTCGCGTTTTGTTTGAAGAACATTCCGGACAATTCCAGCGCATGACCTGGCCACCTAGATCGCCCGATATGAATCCCATCGAGCATTTATGGGACATCATCGAAAGGTCCGTTCGTGCCCAAACTCCTGCACCATCCACCCTTTCACGATTATGGACGTCTATACAGGCAGCATGGCTCAATATTCCTGCAGAGGACTTCCAACGACTTGTGGACTCCATGACACGTCGAGTTGTTACACTTCGCCGGGCAAAAGGAGGACCGACACGATATTAACAGTCATCCCATGACTTTTGTCACTTCAGTGTATAACGGCTAGAGATTCTTTAATATTTAGAATCATCCGTTTGACATTAGAGTAGCTACAGTGGAATGATGACGAATAAAAGTCTCCAAAGATTGGGTCCCACAAATAAAAGGTTTAAATCAAACACAATTTATTAAGAAGGATAAAAAATGAAACACATTAAGAGATATTTACAGTTATGATGAACAGTAACATAGGCGATCAAAACAGGACTTGAGACCTCCCCCCCCCCGTTACAAACATAATGACACTTATTTATACCATGTCTGAAATATTATATTTGCTTATTAGTTAAGGTTATCGGGTTGACTCAATGTCAAATACCATACAAATTAAATAGCTATATGTAATGATGTCAATTGAAGTGATTTATCCAAACTAAAGACGCACAATACCAGGTTCAAAAGGCTTTCCATCACTTTAGAATAAAGAACGAGAGAAATAAGAATTTGGAATTTTTAAATTATGAAATAACCTCAATGCCGAAATTCCCCAACATCCACAATTTGTAGAAGCGTAACATGATAACAGCTGCTGACGAATTTCGACCATAAAGCTTGTTGTCGAAGCAATCGATTCATTTATATGAAAACGATAACTCATAAGCAGACATGCAATTAAAATTTACGTCATCTAGTAGCCATAACAACGGATCTGTTGAACTGTTTCAAATTCTGAAACCAAATTAATTAAACGGCAAATCATCTGCTTGCCTTTCCACAAATATCTGCAATCCAGAATTTAATAATATTTTCTTAATGAGCTTGATAATCAAATTTTACAGATTTTTTGAAAACCAGAAAAAAATCTGTTTCAATAATAATTATGGAAGCAATAAGAATTATTATGTCACAAATATTTATTATAATAATACTAATTATTATGTCACAAATATTTATTATAATTTCAATACTAATTATTA